>JAMPIV010006660.1:737896-791878 GCA_024509875.1 Oreohelix idahoensis
TCAGCCTATCATCTACAACAGATTAAGATTTGTCAGACCGTCTAGTATAATATATATATTAATATATATCCCTCACATACACACACACATAAGTGACTACAATAGACTCACAGACGTGAAACTATGACAATGGAAAATATAGATAATTTGGGAACGAGCTGACCGACACACTGGAATAAGTTTCTGTAAATTTTATTATCAAGGAAAATGTACCACAACCACATAAATGTTACACCAGGCATATACAAATATTCATAAAGTCAATGAATTGCTAAAAGAATGATAGACCCATTGGTATGACCTTTTCCCTCGATGTATAGCCCACAGTCCTGTTAGAAGAAAAGTGATAGCCCCAAAGAGTCACGGATACATATGCTGTAGTCTAATGATTTCCCTTTAAAAGGTATGAACAGACTTTGATACTCTAATCTATTGAAAGAGGAAAATATCATTTGCAACACAAATTTCATATTAGAAAATACAAAGTGGGTGAAATTTGGTATACCATAAAAGAGTCACTCATTCCTGCTTTCTCTCTGTTCATTCATCAGGGCCCTGACATACATTCTTACCTACAATCGTGCTGTTGTTCGCCGTATGGCGCAAACTTCAGGACACCCACACACTTTAATCTGTCTTTCTTTTAATGAAGCGGATCCCAGCTCTGCAGATTTTGGGTTCATCCAATGTTCCGGGGAGCGTCCTCTTCATGCGAATATTTTTCAGACTAAGGTTAGTGTCACTTGAATCACGAGGTAAGAATTAGTTTTAAGCGGGCTCACAGTGTCAGAATCACGAGGTTTCCACTACTTAGGAAAAATGTCAGTGTTACTTATCACTTTGCTCACTGGCTTGTAATTCATCGCTGTGCGCAATGGAGCAGAACGCGAATACGCTTCGATTGTAAAAGCGTGCGAGTTGTGGAATGTGTGGGACACAGGTATTTAGTGTATGACGTGGACAGGATCTGCTGCGGGGGGAAACGAAGGTTATCGTTAGGACAGTTGAGTTTGGCTTGTGTTTCGAAGTGTACGGATATTTATGTGAGAGCGACAGACCAGTGTTTATTGTTATAAAATATTTTAGAGTCAGGATAATTGACTCAATTCATTATGATGTGTGCCTGATTGTGTGTGGCTTAAGGAGATGGACAGTAAGTGATTTGAATCAATACGGATTTGTAAAGTATGAAGGCGTCGTAGACGATACATAGACATTCTGACTTTAAACCGGCACAACGACATTATTGCTTATGTCTGCTACTGAACACATTTGTATTACTGATGTAACGTCCTTGTTGCATACATATTTTTGAATGCACAGATTACAAATGTACGATATGTCTATTTAATATGGAAAAAATATAGTTGCATTTAATTGGGTACGAAAATGCTTTCTTTTGTAAAGACAGATAATCCATGTTTGATTTATACGTTTGATTATATGGATAATCTCCCTTGATATTGATCGGGCGTAAGAATACTTATATTTTGGCATTCATCATTTGTCATAGCCAGAAAATAGATTGATCGTTCTTAGAATGTTTATGGCCTGAATTCATATGTATTACATATTATTAGTGCAAGTAGATTCAGTCCTATATTGTATATTTTGTATGGGTAGGCAGGACTATATTCTTTATGCCGCTCTAGCGGAGGTATTGGTTGTCTTGGCGAGTCGTGATGAGTTCCGATATTGCCGCCTACAATGGCTGGTCACGCATTTCCAGGGTTGGTCCTTTCTAGAGTGGAAAATGATTTATGAAGTGATTTCTTCAGTAGGAGATTGTGTTTCTACAAGATTATAGTGTTAGAGACTCTCCTCATGTACTGTATTATGTACTATTCGGACTCAAGGTAAATCCACTCCCTTTTGGACGATCTCCTTATGGTTAGACCTAGATGAAGCAACGTATTTTCGTGCATCGTTGGTCGTTTAACTAGATATTATTGTAGATGACAGGTTCCATCAGCGCTTATGTCTTCATGAAGTAACCTTCTGACAAAGGGACTGTATGGTAACTCTAGAAAGTTATACTTATTCAAGTTTTGAATCAACTTTGGCTGATGATTATTCTTCTGCTGGGCGAGTGAGCGAAAGCTCAGGGAAGGAGACCATTTTTTGTATTCCTGTCATCATTATAGATCACTGTCCAGAGAACGGGTCGTGTATCTTACTATTCGGACAGTGGCATGGAGATCTCATTTATATGAAAACCCCTTACCGTGGTTTCACAGTATGATATAAACATTGAACATAAGCAACCTAAGAACTTAGCAAGGGAAAGAAGGTTCGTCCATCGAACTCTTCATTTGTTTACCGATCCGCCTTTACTGATGCGTTCAGTCAGATAGGGGATGCGGCCATAATGTATAACAACATTGAATGCTTTTTTGTACCACCCATTATATTTGAATGTTCCATGACATGGGATCTACTATTCATGCCTGAAGATTGATGTGTCAACATGTACTTATGATCTATTCGTTCTGTCCCAGTATGTGCGTCTGAATAAACTGTATGAAAAGATTCCAGCAGTCTGCATTGGTGCCTTATAGACATGAGTGAATGAGTGCTTTAGATTGGTCAAGATACGAACATTCCATCATTCGCGTTAATAACACTCTACACTCTCACTCCATATTTACACCATCCTGCGTCGGTTGAATTGACCAAGTTAAGGGCCTGCTCCTCCTGGAGCCTCAGAGGGAAACTACTTTTTACAGTGGTGAGCCAGATTCCTGGGTCCAGCCTTCGCAGTCTTGTTATTGAGAGTCATTTACAGTTACAAGAACGTTTGGTGACCACATCAACACCAGTAGGACAGCTATACAGTCGATGTCAGCTTGACCTATCCTATCCAGCGTATACAGTAACTGGGTCAGCGTTTGTTGACATTTTTTTTGTTTCGTTGGACATTTGCCATAGAACATACAGCGTTACACAGCACGTTTGTTTGGAAAAGACAGCATTACACATCAGTGTTGGAGCATATATTTGACAGTGTTTGCGAAATGTACAGTGCAACTGAAGCGAGAAGTCTTACTTGTGATTCTTAGGAACAGTAAACAGTGGATTCTCCTGCACTGCCATAGTTTGTGTTGAACTTTAATGATTTAGGCCAGAATTAATTATTTAATAAAGTACCATACTACTGTACCATTATTCAGTACAACTGAGCCTTCTCCGCAACACATTCTATCTGCAACACATTACATTGCATTATATTATAAGTTTATGCTATATGTACATTTATGTTTACATGTTTATATGTGATATTTGTTTGTACTCTGCGGGTTGTTGTTTTGGTTGGGCGGTGTCACACAACAGAGTATCCCACGTAATAGAGGGTCTGATGGGTGCGTTTCTATAGGTGCAATTTTCTTGATTGAAAATTTGCTGCGACAGCTGTTGCCATTAGTGTTAGCTGTGAAGACTGTACTCATTGTTGTTTTGTAATATTCCTCTGTTCTTTAGTTTGTTTTGATTTGTTTGTAATTTGTTGGTCTACCCTTTTCTATTTTTGATTTCTATACACAATTTATATTTATACACTGTGGCGTTATTTGTCTTGTTATCTTATTGCAGTTATCATCGCAGATTCTGTGATCATTTTCTTTGATTTGTCCTATTTAATTTAATTTGATTTCTGCAAATGTTCTCATATGGTTTTTTTTTGTTTGTCCTTTGTGAATGTCTTGAGTTGACATATGATATATGAGGTATAGTTGAATACACTTATATTATAGTACAGACCAGTACTTATGATCATTGATTACACTAAGAAAGTGTACAAGACCTTTGTAAGGTTTGTCTCCCACAGTGATTGGGATAGAAAATATTATTTTCCACAGGTACTCAAGTGATCATTGATTACATTAAGGAAGTATACAAGACCTTTGTAAGGCTTGTCTCCCACAGTGTTTGGGATATACAGATATTGTTTTCCACAGGTACTCAAGTTATCATTGGTTATATTATAAACAAAATAACCATACAAGGTTTTCACTAAGACTAAGTCTATGGTATAGACTTGTCTCCCATGAAAGTGAAATAAAGTAATTTATTTACTTTTTCAGGTTTCTGATTTAATAAGACAGGATGTCTACATTAGATTACTTTATTACACAAGGGAAATCCCTTGATAAGACTGGCAAAGAATTAGAAGAATGGGCAACTGCTCAATTCTCTATGGTATTGAAGGCAGAAGAAAAAAGATTAGAAGCTGCTGCTGAGGAAAGAAAAGCTGCTGCTGAGGAAAGAAAAGCTGCTGCAGAAGAGAGAAAACTTCAAATAGAAGAAAAAAGATTAGAAGCTGCTGCTGAGGAAAGAAAAGCTGCTGCAGAGGAGAGAAAGCTTCAAAAAGAAGAAAAAAGATTAGAAGCTGCTGCTGCTGCTGCTGAACAAAAAAGATTAGAAGCTGCTGCTGCTGCTGAACAAAAAAGATTAGACAGAGAAGCTGAAGCTGCTGCTGAAAATAAAAGATTTGAAGCTGAACAAAAGAAATTGCAGATGCAGGTAGAAGAAAGGAGATTTGAGGCTGAACAAAAAAGAATAGTCAGAGAAACTGAACAGAAAAGATTAGACAGGGAAGCTGAAGAAAGAAAAGCAATAAGAGAACATGAATTTGAGTTAGAGAAATTAAAATTAACAAATATGAGTAATGTTAATCAAGCACCTGGTGGTAATAGTAAACCCTTTACTTACAAAGTTAAGGTACCAACATTCAATTCTGCCAATGATGATATAACATTCTGGCTTCAGAGGTTTGAACGTGCTTGTCGGGCTCATAATGTTGATAAATCGCAATATGTTAACCAATTATCTGAGAATCTAACAGGCGATTCTCTCACTAGTCTATGTTTGGTTGAAGAGGCTGACAAGGATAATTATGATGTTATTAGGGCAGCCTTGATTAAGAAGTTTCAGTTACCAGAGGAAGGTTATCGCATGTTGTTTAAAAGAATGGTACCTGAGACGGGGGTTGAATTCTCAGAATTCATTGCGAAAATACGTCTTACATTTCAACGATGGATTGAATTATCCAAAATAGAGAAAACATATGATGCTCTTATGGATTTGTTGCTCAGAGACAAGGTCATGTCTTCTATCAATAAACATTTCCTTGAATTTCTACACGAGCGTAAGCCACAAACACTAAAACAAAGGCAAGAATATTGTGACCAATACGTTACGGCACACCCGGACGTAACTCTTAGCAACACTAAGATTAAAGAGGGTATGCCGGTTGCTTCAGCAACACAATACAATCCCAAGTACCCACACAACTTTCAGGGAGCTCAAAATAAATTTGACAAAAGGGTTAATTGGCGTAATCATCAAAACCAAGGTAACCAACCAAATCAGGGTTCTTCTTCTAAATTCTGGAAACGGGTTGACAGTCCTCGATACAGGGGTGGCCATAACTATAGAAATTTCCGTAGAGGAAGTAATAATAGAAATTACCAGGGTGTTCCTTCTTGGACACAACGGGATCAATCCTACAGGGATTCTCACTATAATGAGCATGATGATTATAATGACGAACATTATGACTCAAACCCAAACAGGGGTTATAACAGATGGAATAATAATTACAGAGGCAACAATAATCGAGGTAGATCACAACACAAAAGACATGGTAAATCTCATTACCAGGCTAACTCTGCACACCAAGAGTTTCATCAAGCCGGTAAGCAAACCAATGATAAGAAAGACTCTAATAATGTGGGATGTTCTGCTTTCGATTTTGACAGAGCATTTCAGTGTTCCCAATGCAAAACATTATTCGAGCCAACCACAGTTTCGACTTTAAGCTGTGGTCATCCTCTTCCCGCTCTCCCTGCGTCAGTCGCGCATGATGGAAGAGGGGCTCTTAAATTAAATAATGGTTTAGTAGATGGTACTCCGGTCTCAATTCTCTTTGATTCCGGGTGCACCACCATTGGGGTGAGGCAGTCACTTATAGATCCTTCTCGAGCCACTGGCAAAATAATCAAATGCATAACATTTGGTGGCACATTGGAGAAGTACTCCACTGCCATTATCAACATTTCTACTCCCTTCTTTACAGGAGATGTGCACGCATGTCTTCTGCCGAATCCGATCGCTGATCTTATCGTCGGTCGCATTCATGGTGCGAAAGAATGCACTCCGCAACAAATTGCCGAGTGGGAAAGTGATAATATGCATATTGCAAATGCTGTAGTCACTAGAGCTCAAGCTCTAAACATGCCGCAATCTTCGCCTTCTGGAGATAATGATGACCAGAACCAAGGTGATCCCTTGGAGATTTCGCATGATTCCTTTATAAAACAGCAGGAAGATGATCCTACCCTAAAGAAATTCTTTACTCTTGCAAAAGAAGGTGATCCGAATAAGGACACGAATCGTAAATCTTGGATTACGATGAAGAATGGGGTACTTGTACGTATGGTACAAGACTCCGCTAAGTCCATTCATTCTCAAATTCTTGTGCCCAAAAATATGAGAGTTAAAATCTTACAGCACGCTCATGATTCTCAGTGTGCTGGGCATATGGGTTTTTCCCGTACTAAATCTAGAGTTCTTGCGTCTTTCTTTTGGCCGTTTGTGAACAAGGACATACAGATCTATTGTCGATCCTGTAGGGTATGTCAGGAAGCTAAATCCAAAGGTCCACGCCATGCTGCACATATTCAGGCTGCAGATATTCCAATTCGACCATTTCAAAAAATGGCGATAGACATCATTGGTCCATTTAAGACAAAGTCTGCTAGAGGACACCAATATATCTTGACGTGTGTTGATATGTGCACACGTTGGCCAGAGGCTATCCCTCTGAAGAGCATAACTACTGCTGATATTGCAGATGCTCTTTGGCTTATATTCTCTCGTCTGGGATTTCAGAAGAAATATTGTCAGACCATGGTACCCAACTCGTATCGGATACCATGTCTCAAGTGATGTCAACTCTTAAGATAGAAAGATCTCTGAGTAGTATTTATCATCCTATGTCCAATGGCATGGTAGAGCGTCTTAATAGAACTCTGAAAAACCTATTAGGTAAGATAACTGAGGATCATCCTCAGGATTGGGACAGGGTTTTACCCGCGGCTCTCTTTGCATACAGAGAGGTCGCCAATGAACATACAGGATTTTCTCCCTTTGAACTTGTCTTTGGCGCGAAACCGCGAGGTCCTATGTCTCTACTTCATGATCTCATAACTGCTGATAATATTGTCGATGACACAAAATCCTCTTATGAATATGTCATTGCACTTAGACACAAGATTATTGAAGCATGCAAATTGGCAACTGCTTCTTCTGAATTTGCGAAACAGAAGGCAAGGCAATTTGCCAATAAGACCAGACGCTTGAGACAACTCTGTCCAGGTGACAAAGTATTGGTCCTGCTACCTTGTAGAGAAAACAGACTCCTTATTTCTTGGAAAGGTCCGTACGATGTAATATCAAAAGTTTCCGATGTCGACTATATTGTCGATACTGATGGGAAGCATAAGACCTTCCACATCAACATGCTCACGGAATTCCACGAACGTCCGGATTATTTACAACCTGTTTTCCAGGCAACGGACGATTCACCAGTCCCACATGGACATTACTCATCACTGTCAGTAATACAGGATGAGGAAACGAGTTTCTCAGATGTGAATCTCCCTTTTCCAATGATTCCGCTTCATTCTAATGAGTCATGGAAAGATGTTGCAATTTCTCCCGAATTATCTCCAGGAGAACAGAAACAAGTTTCTGCTATGTTACAACAATTTTAGGATGTCCTTACTGACATTCCTGGTCGAACTAATGTCATTGAACACGACATTATTCTTACTGACTATAATCCTATAAGAGTCAGACCGTATCCTATCCCGATACATTTTCAAGCACAGGTAGAAAAAGAGTTGGATGAAATGATAGAGTTGGAAATAATTAAACCATCTACATCAGCATATTCTTCACTGATGGTTATCGTGCGAAAAAAAGACAACAACATACGTCTTTGCGTTGATTATTGCAAATTGAACCAAGTGACGAAATTTGATGCTGAACCTATGCCTTTACTTGAAGAGCTACTTACTAGACTATCGAATTCTCATTTCTTTACTAAACTCGATTTGTCTAAGGGATATTGGCAAGTTCCACTATCCGAACACGCCAAACCATTTACTGCTTTTTCGACGCCAATGGGTCTATTCCAATGGAATTTCATGCCTTTCGGCCTTATGAATGCCCCAGCGACATTCGTACGCATGATGCGTCGAATCCTATCTCATCGCTCAGATGTCATTGCATATATTGATGACATCTGTCTTTTCAGTGATACTTGGAACGATCACTATAATGGGATAAATGAACTATTGTCTATCTTACGCGAGCATAACCTGACAGCGAAACCATCTAAAGCATTTATTGGTTTTAGCGAAATATCTTTCTTAGGTCACCGGGTTGGTCATGGTTTCCTAAAAACAGAAGACCATAATACAAGTAAGATACTTAACATTTCTATGCCTAAGACTAAAAAGCAAGTGCGAAGTCTCTTAGGTCTCATACAATTTTATGGACGATTCATTCCGAATCTGTCCTCAATTATGTCACCTCTTTCTTCTTTGTTAAAGAAAGGGTCTCCTAATATAGTCCAATGGACTCAAGAATGTCAATCCTCTTTGGATAAGGTTAAAACGATGTTTTCTACTTCACCTATCTTGGTGTTACCTACTAAAGATAAGACATTTATTCTTCGTAGTGACGCTTCATCCACTGGGATTGGAGCGGCACTAATGCAAGAGTACTCTGGAACTCTGCATCCAGTGATGTATATCTCTCGAAAACTTAATGCCGCAGAGAGAAATTACTCGGTCCTAGACCGTGAATTATTGGCTATGGTTTGGTCAATCCTTAAACTTCAAAGATTTCTTCTTGGCGCGCATTTTATTGTGGAGACTGACCAGAAAGCTCTTACAGCTATTCAGACTAAAAATCTGAAGAGCACGAGATCAACGCGATACGCGATTGCTCTTCAGCCTTTTCATTTTTCGGTGCGAGCTATCCGTGGTTCAGAAAATGTGATGGCGGATATCTTATCGAGATGCCCACATGATTCCACTTAACTGTCAGATCTTGAGATTTCTAACATGTCTGACTTTACTACAGTTTTTCCTATGTTAAAGTATGTACTTATATGTAATATATCATACATTGTCTGTATCACTACTTAGCGGTGCATTGATGTATATTCACCGCAGGTTTTTGATATTTTTCTTAATTGGTTATCATAATGTTAAGATACCTAAGATGAACTATTGTACAAATTGTGGCATTGCCAGTATTGTGTTATGCGTTGGTGACACCTCTCTGGAGATATTTATACTCAGAGAAAAATTTTCTCTGAATCCTGAGATAGATTCTCATTGGTCGTGCTATATGACGACTTTGCCTTACATTAGGCGTTACATTTGTTTGGAATGCTCATCATCTGCGCATTGTTATTCGTGCATTGTGAGCCTATTGTATGTTGCTCCTGGATGTATTTCAAAAAAAAAATGTACCATTTTTTCCCCGGGGGGTGTGGAAATCTGTTGCATACATATTTTTGAATGCACAGATTACAAATGTACGATATGTCTATTTAATATGGAAAAAATATAGTTGTATTTAATTGGGTACGAAAATGCTTTCTTTTGTAAAGACAGATAATCCATGTTTGATTTATACGTTTGATTATATGGATAATCTCCCTTGATATTGATCGGGCGTAAGAATACTTATATTTTGGCATTCATCATTTGTCATAGCCAGAAAATAGATTGATCGTTCTTAGAATGTTTATGGCCTG
The DNA here is from genome assembly GCA_024509875.1 of Oreohelix idahoensis. Lineage (NCBI taxonomy): Eukaryota > Metazoa > Mollusca > Gastropoda > Stylommatophora > Oreohelicidae > Oreohelix > Oreohelix idahoensis. The sequence continues at coordinate 747,729 of JAMPIV010006660.1, forward strand.
AATTCATATGTATTACATATTATTAGTGCAAGTAGATTCAGTCCTATATTGTATATTTTGTATGGGTAGGCAGGACTATATTCTTTATGCCGCTCTAGCGGAGGTATTGGTTGTCTTGGCGAGTCGTGATGAGTTCCGATATTGCCGCCTACAATGGCTGGTCACGCATTTCCAGGGTTGGTCCTTTCTAGAGTGGAAAATGATTTATGAAGTGATTTCTTCAGTAGGAGATTGTGTTTCTACAAGATTATAGTGTTAGAGACTCTCCTCATGTACTGTATTATGTACTATTCGGACTCAAGGTAAATCCACTCCCTTTTGGACGATCTCCTTATGGTTAGACCTAGATGAAGCAACGTATTTTCGTGCATCGTTGGTCGTTTAACTAGATATTGTTGTAGATGACAGGTTCCATCAGCGCTTATGTCTTCATGAAGTAACCTTCTGACAAAGGGACTGTATGGTAACTCTAGAAAGTTATACTTATTCAAGTTTTGAATCAACTTTGGCTGATGATTATTCTTCTGCTGGGCGAGTGAGCGAAAGCTCAGGGAAGGAGGCCATTTTTTGTATTCCTGTCATCATTATAGATCACTGTCCAGAGAACGGGTCGTGTATCTTACTATTCGGACAGTGGCATGGAGATCTCATTTATATGAAAACCCCTTACCGTGGTTTCACAGTATGATATAAACATTGAACATAAGCAACCTAAGAACTTAGCAAGGGAAAGAAGGTTCGTCCATCGAACTCTTCATTTGTTTACCGATCCGCCTTTACTGATGCGTTCAGTCAGATAGGGGATGCGGCCATAATGTATAACAACATTGAATGCTGTTTTGTTCCCCCCCCCCATTATATTTGAATGTTCCATGACATGGGATCTACTATTCATGCCTGAAGATTGATGTGTCAACATGTACTTATGATCTATTCGTTCTGTCCCAGTATGTGCGTCTGAATAAACTGTATGAAAAGATTCCAGCAGTCTGCATTGGTGCCTTATAGACATGAGTGAATGAGTGCTTTAGATTGGTCAAGATACGAACATTCCATCATTCGCGTTAATAACACTCTACACTCTCACTCCATATTTACACCATCCTGCGTCGGTTGAATTGACCAAGTTAAGGGCCTGTTCCTCCTGGAGCCTCAGAGGGAAACTACTTCTTACAGCTGCCTTTGCCTTCCCTAACTCAGGACTAGAGTGAGTTACCCATTTACAGCACCGCTGGGTAGACTGAAGCATGCCTGGTATCAATCAACACTGCCGTGACATTGTACAAGCTTCCTCCCACTTTTTACAGTCCTATCATCATATGCTCTCAAAAGAAGTGAAGTACACTTATGTTGTATTGTGACATATTAAATGTGATAAAACGTACAACAAGCTGTTGATCAAGATTATTCAAGTTGGCCATTCCGTACGTTACTGTTGAGACTGTTGTCTATTATATCAAAATATTTTACAAGACCAGTGCAGCACATTAATATACTCGTTACCCAATAGCTTTCAATAAGTATAAGGTAACAGTCAGGTTTGTAACATCGATCAAAGGTAAAATTCTTGGTCACACCACACTTTGTCAACAATGTCGGAAAGGTTATAGATTGTAATAATTTACTTGCCATACGGGCTGAAATGTACTTGAGGTTTTTCTCAGGAAGAATTAAGTCTGGCTCGATAGGCCCGTTACTTCATTTAATCTTACAGTTATGTAATGGGTACTCTGTCGTTCTGGATGCCAACGCAATGCCAGACAGGTTTTACTTTATACACCCAAGTCTTTAAGAAAAAAATGTTTTTGTTCTTCTCAGTACTTAAACGCTGGCAAAGTTGGGCTACCCCAGTTTCACTGAATAAAGAGAAAACAACATATAAAATACTTATACATAATATTCCTCGGTTATAACTTACATTATAAACTGCAAGCGTAGAGCTGGTCTTATCGTTTAAATTCCCGTGAAATAAGTTATATTAATAAAATCAATTATCATGAATTAGAAATACATACGTATTTCGTCAATACTCAATGATGAATCAGTGCAGTTATAAGTTAGTTTAAAATATTCTCGACTGATTACTAGCAATTTAATAAAATTTATTTATAGCTGCATGAGTTTAAGCTAGAAATTATAATTTATTTTGCTTTCCACTGAAACACGTCAGCTAGAGAATATAACAGACTTACAATTTAATTACTTCTGCACAGAAATCTAACTAGTAAAATGAAATAAGCGATTATCACTAAAACACTCAACACTACTAGATATATGTATATTACCTCCACACAGAACTACAGGCGATCGCACAAACTAAGAATTATACGCTGATATACATTTGAAGTCTAGAAGCTCGGCAAATTGTCGAAACAAACTGAGAAACTTAGCTATACAGCTTATTCCTTTACACGAGCGACCTGTCTACTGCGAATCTGGAGAACTGAATGAAGTCAAGTTTAAACTCCGGGTAAGATATCTGAAAACCCGACAAAGGATCCCACGTTATTTCGAAAATCCGAAATAGTCTCCCCTTCCCGTCTTAACACTTCACATAACCTTAAACGCTGGCCATAACTGCCAAAACGCGTCTTCACACCCACTACGGCATGTCTCATTTCTGAGCTATGCATGAGGGCGCCGTTCACACCTCACGCCGAGAACTTAGCCGAAGAAAACTATCGTGACAGATGAAAATGTAGACAAATGACTGCTCTCTATGTCTGATGGAATGAATTCTCACACTATTTCGTTCACAATCCAGGGACTGACATATTACGCAATAAAATACGTTACTAGTATGAGAAAAGAAACGGCAAAGTCAGAATGGGAAAATATATTTAGTCGCAAACGAATGAATGCGAAAAACAGGAAAAGGATAAAAGAGCGATAATAAAGTAAAGGACACGGGTAGAAAAGAAAAGAATATAGAAAATTTATTGATCATAAATCTCTATGCGACACTTACCTATTTATATCTACCTACTTACTTACTTACCTACCTACTTATTTACTTACCTACCTACCTGCTTACTTACTTACTTACTTACATACTTACTTACCTACTTACTTAATGAATTACTTACTTACCTACCTACCTACTTACTAACTTATATGCTCATTTATATACTTCCTTACTTACTCACTTACTTACTTTCCTGCTTAATTACTTACTTACCTAAATACTTACTTACTTAATTACTTACTTACCAACTTACTTAATTACCTACTTACATACTTACTTACTTACCTACTTACTTACATTCATACGTACTTACATACTTACTTACAATCTTACTTACATACTTAGTTACATAATTACTTACTTACATTTTTACTTACGTACTTACTTACTTACATACTTACTTACATAATTACATACATACTTACCTACATACTTGCTTACGTACTTTACTTACATACTTACTTACGCATATAAATAATAGTTACTCACATAATTACATACTTACTTACATAATTACTTACTTACATACTTACTTATATACATACTAACATACTTACATTCTTACATACTTACATAATACTTGTTTACATACTTTCTTACGCCAATATTTACATACTTACATACTTTTATACTTACTTACATACTCATTTACTTACGTACTTACTTATTTACATAGTTTCTAACATACTTACCTATGTACATACATAATAATTACTTACATACTTACTTACATACTTAATTACATACTTACTTACTTATTTAAATACTTACATACTTACTTACATATTTACTTACTTAATACTTGCTTACATACTTACTTACATACATACATAATACTCACTTACGTACTTACTTACATACTTACTTAATACTTACTTGCATACTTACTTACATACTTACTTAATACTTACTTACTTACATACTTACTTACTTAATTCTTACTTACATACTTACTTACATACTTACTTACATACTCACCTACTTACATACTTACTTACATACTTACTTACGTATATACTTACATACTTACATACATACTTACTTACATACTTACTTACATACTTACTTACAAACTTACTTACATACTTACTTACATACTTACTTACATACATACATACATACTTACATATTTACATACTTACATGCTTACATACTTACTCACTTACTTAAATACTTACTTATATACTTACTTACATACTTACTTACATACTTACTTACATACATACTTACCTACATACTTACTTACATAGTTTCTTACTTACATACTTACTTACATAGTTACTTACTTACATACTTACTTACATACTTACTTACATAGTTACTTACATACTTACTTACATACTTACTTACATACATACTTACTTACATACTTACTTACATAGTTTCTTACTTACATACTTACTTACATAGTTACTTACTTACTTACATACTTACTTACATAGTTACTTACTTACATACTTACTTACATACTTACTTACCTACTAACTTACTTTGTTCGGTCTACTGTTGCCATTAAATAAATATTAGACAAACATAAAGGTATGTTTTCAGGCACTCATTAAGCCTAGTGGATAGCTGAAGTTTTCGTTCGAGAGCCTAGTGTGTTGCACTAGCTGCTGTGAGCCCATGTTACTGTAAAATTTCCGTAACACTGTCTATCCATCTGCCCTCCACAGCGCACCTTCAAACCAACTATAACTGTTCAAAAAAAGAAACGCATACCTATCCGAAGGCGCGTTTTTATGAGTTTGTAAGTAAAATTTGGTGCTAGGGTATATAAAAACCAGCCTCAAATGTTCTTTACGGTGTCAAATGCACGTGTTGACCTGAATTGCGTTCGTTTTTGTAATCGTTACAACGCAGTGGTCAATAGTGTTTATGACGCAATTTTTGACCACAGCTCATGTTGGGCGCACGTGAAAGCAACAAAATTTGGGGTGAACACTCTTCACTGACTACGCAACTGAAACCCTATAAAAGGATAACGCTACACACAAAAAATTCAGTTCATTTTCAAGCAGACATTTATGGCGTCTCTATCGATAAATTTAAGGAACATTGCTATTGGCCGACTGCATGCAGGCGAAAGTCAAAGTCAGGTTGCCAGGCATCTAAACGTGCATCAGAATACCATCAGTCGACTTTGGCACCGGTTCCAACCCACTGGCTCAGTTGAAGACCGGCATCGCAGTGGACGACCCAGAGTGACAACAGCAGCGGAGGATCGCTTTATTCGGCTTCGTCACCTCAGAGAAAGGTTTACAACAGCTTCCTCAACTGCCGTCATTGCCTGCAGGACGTCATATGTCTGATCAAACTGTCCGGAATAGACTGCAAGACGCTGGACTTTGGGTACAACGACCTCACCGAGGACCTGTCCTTACGCGCCGCCATCGACAAAATCGACTTCTTTGGGCCAACCAGCATCTTCCCTGGGCAGCTGACAATCAATGGAGACGTGTCTGGTTTAGTGACGAATCTTTCTTTTTGTTGCAGCGTCATGATAGACGGCGTAGGGTCTACCGTAGGCGAAATGAACGTTTTGCCCAAAATTGCGTTGATAAAGCTCCGCCGCACGGTGGTGGAGGTGCAATGGTGTGGGGAATGATCAGTTACAACGGAAGGAGTCAATTGGTGCACATTGAAGGAGGCTTGAATGCGCACCGATACGTCAATGAAATTCTTCGACCCCATGTCCTTCCACTTTTGGCTGCCCAAAGGTCTGTGTTTCAACAGGACAACGCCAGACCCTATTGTGCACGGTTGACCACGCAGTTCCTGACTGCCAACAACATTCTCACCCTTCCCTGGCCATCCCTGTCTCCAGACATGAGTCCGATTGAGCACCTGTGGGATGAGCGGCATAGACGTGTTTGTCGCCGAGACGTTGCTCCAGCCAATCGTCGTGATCTGTTCCAGGCACTCCAGGAAGAGTGGGCAGCCATCCCACAGGCCCACATTAGACGTCTGATCGCATCCATGCCCAGGAGATGCCAGTCGCTGATCGATGCAAGAGGAGGCCACACACCATACTAACGGGAAAGCCCGTACGCCAAAAACTCTCGTGACCCAGATGCAAAACAACTGTCAATTGATTGGTTGAACCCTAAGGTATTCTTGTGTGCAATTTGAACAATTAACTCATTAAATTAAAAAAGTTATTGAATGTCAAAATTATGGCTATGCGTGTGCCTTCAGTAGCTATGCGTTTCTTTTTTTGAACAGTTATAGAAAGCTGCAGACTTGCATGAATAGGTGTTTGCATAGAATAGAAGAAGTGAAGTGGTATGACAAGATCACTAATGTGGAACTGATGACAAGAACCAGACAAGTCAGCGGAACAGGAGATGAGAAACCTAAAGGTCTTTCATATCTGGACATGCGCCCTAATATAACCGACTAGGTTGAACGGGACGCGCCTCGCCAAAACGAGGCAAAATTTTATTTTTAAAATGAAGGAGATGAGAAGACAGTGGTGGTGTACAGGGCGGACACACATTGAAGAAACCTGTTGATAGCATTACAAGGGAGTCCTTGTTCTGGAATCCCCAGAAAAGAAGGAGGGGTAGACCGAAAAACACATGGAGAAGAGAACTGGAAAGAGAAATGAAAACGATGAGGAAGACCTGGAGCTGATGGCACAGGACAGGAAGACTTGGCATACGTTTTTTGAAGAGCATTACTCCATGTGACGTTGAACGGTGATGATGATGATGGTGATCTACAAACTGAATCGATATGACCTGCCATCAAATATTCTAATTTTGTCTTGCCTCTGCTTACAGTTATGGAACAGAAGAGCCGGCCAGGTCGCCCGTCTAAATCTAGATCATCACGCTGGTTTGTCAGAGTCTAATGAATTCCATTGCTGTTGGTTGACGTTCTAAATACAATATATGCAATTGTTATTTTCTTTATTTCTATGTGAACACATTTTTTCAGAAACTTTATCTGCATACAATAACGTTATTATTTTCTTTATAGCGAGCATCTTGTGAAACGCTTCAGGAGATGGAACAAAGACGTTATTTTCATAACGAGATCAACTCCCTCCTCTCCCCTACTCGAACATTTCCAAGTGACAGGGACCTTTCATTGCCATATAATTATCACGTGCGATGACAGACCATGCACCGTATCTTGTTTTCTGAAGGAGTAATTACTTACAGGTTTTTATCTTTAATTACTATATTTACTTGACATTTCTTTTCTTAAGTCGATAACACTCAGCGGTTGGTGTTCCGAATTAATGTCAGAATATGCAGACATCTTTGGAAGAAATAAAAAGAACAAGATAAATAACAAGGCAGTAATCTGACAAATAAAATAATGTTATAGGGATCTAAAAACAAGTGACGTAATGCTTGATTGAAATCTGCAACTGTGGGAAAGTTTGTTGGCAGACAGGCAAGAACAGCGATGTAAGTACGAAGGAAATATTAACAGATGGCTTAAGACAGTGGTTGGCAACTAGGGGTAATTTTAAGTTTTATGGGGGTAAAGATCAGCAGCTACAAGTTTCAATTCAGCCATTAAATTCTGCATTTTTACCCAGGTTCTTGAAAAAAAAAAAAATATATATATATATACCTGTATATATATATATATATATAGATAGATAGATAGATAGATATAGATATATATAGATATATATATATACGGTATATTGCCAGTGGTACGACTGGCTTGGGGCGTTAGGTCTCAGGGGCACCAAAACTGCCTTAAAAAATAAAATTAATACAATAGATAAACACACTACATATTTTTTTTTTGACTTTAATCTTGCATTTCTGTCTGTGACCATTTGTGCGCTGTCATTTCGCTTTTCTTCGTCACTATTAACAAATGAAATACGTATTATAAAAAATGGTATTTATTATGTTAATGAATTTATTTATCTCTTAAAGTATTCGGTTGCAACGAGAAAAACACAAATAGGGAAGACTCACACATATGTGTGTGTGGCCAGGGGGTACCAAATAAATAGTTGGATTTGGGGGGCGACTAAATCCCCTAGAGCCGGGCGTAAGAATCAGACTGTTCTTATCCTTTGTCTCCAGTTTTCGATAGCAATTCTTGGCTGGTAATGTTCCGTTGCAGTTCTTGTTCTCTGCTTTTTCACACTGCATCTTTTAGTGTCTTAGCTGTTTACATGAAGTAGTAAAGCCTCTGTTCTTTTCTTATGTTAATGTCCAAGCTTGAGGGTGACAGCAAGATAGAACTATAGTTTTTATTAATTCGCTGTTATGTAGATCTTTCGGTGTTTATTTACTGGGGTAACCGATAGGTCATTTTGCTGACTCGCCAACTTCTGGCATTGATCTCTATGTCATATGCTTCTTCTTCTTCTTTGATCCTAACCCGCCGACTGTCAAAGCAGTCAGGGCCATCACGCCTGGTGGCGTCTTGTAAGCAGCAACAAACTGCTTCCACTTTGCTCGGTCGGCGGCCATCTTTCGTGCAGTGCCCCAGCTGTGGTTCATTCTTTGCATCTCGGTCTCCACAGTTCTCCGCCAAGTTGTTTTTGGTCGGCCTCTCTTACGCTTTTCTTCAGGGATCCATAGCATAGCTGTTCTTGGGATGCATCGTGGTCTCTTCTGAGGACGTGGCCAGCCCAACTCCAGCGTCTGCCTGCTATGATAGTGTGCACGTCCTCTTGGTTACTCCGAGTTAGCAGTTCTTGGTTGTTGATGATATTTGGCCAAAAGATTCGGAGAATTTTCTTTAGGCATCATGTCATATGCCATCTGCGGTAAAAATAGTGCTTTTAACAGTATAGTAGCTGGTACAAATATACGTATGAATGGAAGTACCACCCACACTATGACGTAGTTCTCTAAATAGGTTCATGATGTACTGCGAGAGGCCACACACTTTACCAACTTAAAAACGCCACACATAACGAATAACTCCAAGACAATCTCCATAATTTTAATCACAATTATACAAATACGAGAACCATAATAAGCAACACAACGTGATGTGTGAATGCGTAACTCCAAAATTAATAGCTGGCTCACAATCATAAAGATATATTCTTGAGCTCACTAATCTAATATAGCGTACAACCTGGTTTGGACCATGTAATATAACTGAGGGGTCAATGTACACTTAACCACTACTGCAGTAACAATCTCTAGCTCGCAGAACAAATCATGCTATCATGAATCCCTTGCGCAAAGCCCAACGCTGGACACAAAACTGAACTACTACGAGCCAGGCAAGATAAATTCTACATGCATGTCTTTCCTTAACGGCCAACTAACGCTTCCTTTCTTGAACACCCTTCTTGTTCAACAGCGTTTACGCACACAGTTGCACAGCTTCCAGTCGCAGGACTGGTATATCTTGTTTAGCTCACATCAAATATTACGTCCGACATCTAATGCACACTTCCTGCAAAGCACAGGCGCGCAAACAGACGTAAAACATTATGTGACAGTGCTGAAGTAGAGTAGTAATGCAAAGACGCTAACATATTAGTATAGTAACTAAAATAATAAATATACAATAAACATAAAGTAATCATTATGGAGTAACATTACAATTTCGGAAAATGTGCTTTCAGAATATCGCCTGGTCCTCTATTTCTTCAGCATCTTCTTCAAGTACCATGCCTGCTGTCGTAGGTCTCTCCCCCACCTCCCCCCCCCCCCCCCCCCCCTTTTGCTGTTTATCAGTTTTGTTGTTGACTTCGTTCCGTGTCACGATGTTAAACTGTTCAGTATTCTTCAGTCTCCATTTCTTTCCACTGTTACAGCTTTCTTACTCTCATAAAACACCCAAAGAAAGTGGATTACTTTCTTCTATTGAGAACTGTAAGTTTCCTTCGTTGACTGGCTTCTTTCAGCACATCATCATCATTTTTGTCTTAGCTATCTACGGTATTTCCAACATTCTTCTATAAAGTCAACCTCTATAGCCTCCAAGGCCTTTCCTACGTGGCTGCTAATTGTAGGGGCGTACTTAAAGTGTTTGGTACCGGGAGCAGATCCTTCCTTTGGCACTCCCCATATATTATGCTTACAAGTAGATTTTTGGACACTACTGTGTTGTCATAATAGTGTCCGATGGCACCCCCTGCTGGCTGTCACCCGAGGCAGATTTCCCTCTCGTACCCTTTAGTACGCCACTGACTAATTGCCCATGACACACTTCCGTAAGTAAGATTGGTCCTATATAACACTGAAGAACTCTCTTTCTTACTTCCATTCACAAAGAGATATTGCATGAAGCACTTTTCATTTTATGGAACGCTGCTTTTGCCCATGCTGTTCTCCTCTTCACATTTGAGATGCATCTTATCTGATGTTATTATCTTGCCTAAATATTTGAATCTGTTAACTTATATCTCATCTTCATTTGTATCAGACACAAATAACAAAAGACATTTTTTAAAGATATGTAGGTGTAGAGAACGTATATACCATCTCTCACCAACCTTTTATGTTTGTCCCATCATTAACTATGACGTATGTCGATAAATAAGAGAAGACTCTTAGCAGAAATATGTCTCCGACTATATAAGGAAAAGACGATGGTCATATATCGGTCATGTCCTACGAATGCAAAACAACAGAATACCACTACAGGCGCTCACTTGGGTTCCTGAGGGTAAGAGGAAAAAAGGAAGACCAAAAGAAACACTTAGAAGAACAATAATAAGAGAAGGAAGAACGTTGGGCCTAAATAATGTGCAAGAGTTAAGAGGAGTGGCGTCACAACGAACAACCTGGAGAGCACTGGTTTCTGCCTTATGCGCCGTGTTTGGCGCTTAAAGAATTTATTATTATTATGTCTCCCCACAACCACCTGTCTTGAATGCGTCTTTTCGTTTCTGTCAGGTGATTCCTAGAATGAAGATATCAGTCATCAGTTTTCACACCTTCTGATGCTGTACTGGACGCTTATTCTAATAGCCATCTTTGTGTAGATGTACGGAGTTGAAGTGTAATTTTCAGTACTGTAACACTGATTGTCACAGGCTGCCTCCCCTAGAGTAGCTAATGTGGGTCTTCAAAGGTGTCTACCTTCGCACAAGATTACTCTTGGCAGAGGTGCAGATAGAAGGATGATGATCCATCTACCTCGAGGGAGTGTCCACAAGATATTAATTAAAGAAATCAAGAACAATGCTGAATGAGTCTCACCTCTGCCCTCCAACGTGTTCTCCCCATCTCTCGTCAGGAGGCCCTCAAACCTCACTATAAATCCACTTCGGATAGAGTCGAATTAATCTTGACCTAGCACCCTCACAGTACTGCAGTCAAACAGATCCTTTTCCGCCACCTACCTATCCTCCAAGCAGAGTCTGTGACCCAAGAAGTATTCGGCGAAGCACCTTTGGTGGCATATAAACGCGACAAGAACCTGAAGGATCTTCTTGTTCACAGCCGTCTCCCAAGGAAGAATGCCACTCACTTTGGCACACTACCCTGTGGTCGAACACGATGCAACACGTGCAAGTATGTCATCTCAACCCACAAGGTGTCTTTTCATGAGGCTACGTACACCATTACCAGTAGCTGCACGTGTGAGTCGCGCAATGTCATTTATACGATCATATGTAAACGTTGCTGCAAAACCTATATTGGCCAAACAGGCAAACGACTTGGGGACAGATTCAGCCAGCACTTGAATGACATCTCTCAGCAAAAATCCACACCATTTGCCATACACTTTAATGGTCCTGACCACCATGGTCCCATCGATATCCAGGTCACGGCGATCAGATCCTGCTCCTCTGACACTGTTAGCCGAGAACAGCTTGAGAACCGCCTTATCCACCGCATGAGGTGTCTAAAACCAGCTGGTCTTAACACTCTACACACCTTTGTCTGAGGTCACCCTTTCCTCTCCTGTTCTATTTTGACTCTTTCCACTCTTATCCTATTTTTCTATTTTTCTGCCGCCCTCTTATAATATGTATGAATATATAATACACACTTAATATGTCTAGATTTTTTATTGTATATTTATTTATCTCCAACTCATTCTGTCCTCTTCTACTTCCAGTCCCCACTAATATTACGTTTGAGTAGTTTATTGTTCAGTTTCGTTTTTTAGTTTCTTAGTATGTATCGTGTACATCCGGTAGTGGCAGTAATTTCCTCTCCCAGGCACGCGCGTCCGTTCGCGGGTGGCAAAAGCGTTAGGAATTCGACGCCTTCAGGGAAGTACCTAGTTTTAATTTTTATATTTATGTGGTGGATTTGGTGTTACAGATGTTATCATTCAATATTTCTAGTGTACTGAATGAGGTCAGCTGTGAAGGTCCCTGATTATAACAAATTTTGGGTTGAGTTATCAGAGTACCTTTCTGCTACCACCTTATGACCTCAATCAGACCTATTCTTGACTAGTATGTATGATAGCTACGTAAAATGTCTAGGGTTATGAAAGTGTGTAATGAGTGTAATTAAAATTACCACAAATGCATTTAAATTCTATCACACACACACACACACACATATATATATATATATATATATATATATATATATATATATATATATATATATATATATATATATATATATATATATATAGGACTGAGTCAATACCACAACCACAAACAAACTGACACTCTATTATATATCTTATAGAAGTCTGTGGCTGAATATTGTGTAACAGGCTATATTACAATTTATTTTGCCCTGATTCAGAATTTTCTGAGTCAGGACCAACAACAAAATGAATTTATGGTTTTATTTACATAAAGGTTAATAACACAATGGATCTTCTGTCCATACTGTCGTGAAACATTCTAAATCCACATATATAAATTAAAAGGTAAATGTAAAGCCTAACACATAAATTCAATAAAAGGGAAAGAAGAATGGTAAAGAACAGTGCTGTCACAATGACTGTACTCGAGATCCCCCTTTTTCTGCTTCGTCTGCATGTTCTAACGCTTTCACGTTTACTAGTAAAGCCTACAGCAGCATACACGCGTTTCAACAAAACAATAAAACGTGTACTGTATTTCTAAGAAAACCTTGAGATAGACACACTGCGTAATGACCTAGATTAATATTCCATTAATTTCATTTTATACACTACGTTAACATAAACGAAAGGACAGATGGACTTAGGATAGAAAGAGAGAGGGCTGAACGGAGGAACGCCGGCAACACTAACACGCGTCTCGCGATATAAAATTAATGCCACCCAAGCTTAAGGCATGAAGCACTAACTTTTTTTCAAATAGACAGTGATAAAAAACACTACAAATACGAGGGTTAGGTTTAAAAACCTGTTTAATGCTTATTAGTAAACATGACATTATACTGTTTTATGTCTGAAAGCCTGACAGTACCGAGACACCACATCGTATCGAAGTGAACGGGAGGTAGAAGAAAATGCATATTTTGAACGCAGCCACTTAGCTCCATTAAATTTATATATGTGGGTTCCTTAGGACTTGCTGACAAAGAATATGTTAATTGTTACGCAAATAGTCTAGGAATAACAAATTATAGCCAAAAGAAAATAGTGAGGATGTCTGACAGCACCAAATCATAATCGCACAGTGGCATGTTTTGAAACCACCATTTTACGGGAAATAGGCCACCATGTTAAATCCGATTTGATTGGAGGGAATGATATGTAAGGCTAAACATGATTAGTCGGACTGCAAATACTATTTTTGGTTGTTAGGGGAAACGTAGGAAGGGTAATTTTTTTCAAAAGCTTTGTAAACATGGCCCTATTGGCTAGACCCGTGGATATAGTCAATTAGGAGCGTCTGTTCAGTGCCACATTTTAAAATAAACTTACTAAGAAACAGTGCGTTGAGATCCAGCTCATATTTTTCTAAATAAAAGCCTGGGACAGAGGCAGATCGGAATTTGTGCCATAATTCATCGCCAGTCAACGTATTTGTTTATTATTTCCATGAATTGGGGTAAGATTGACATATTTGATATCTTTTTGATGAAAATTGAATGTGAATTGATAATTTATGTCTGTATATGTGTGTGGTTCAGTAGCAAACATGAGGCAAAGCCTAGATACTGCTCCAACCTGAACAAATTGTCGGAGAGAAGTATAAATGCATGGGATCACCAAATAGTACACTGACACCTATCTTATTGACTAGAAGGAACTAATGCTGGAATTGCAGAGGCGTAGTAACCATTAAGGAGAAGAATACTGGTGTAAATTGTTTCAGATGAAGCTAGCAGTTGGCCTACCGCTCTGAACTCAGTGTTTGTTATGTATTGTGTTCAGTGTGGAAATAGATTATAAATTAGTTCTGAAGTAGGAGGTACAACCTTCTTGTTTCAGGGACCGTGGTCCTAACTTATTGAAGCAGTACCTGGTCTGAGTTTTGCTGAATCCAGAGGCTGATAGCATACCCCTTGGTCCAGATAGCGACCAGTGAGGTGTCTCAAGAACACGGTGAAGCAAGCGAGCAGAGGAGACTGTTTCCTGCCGCCCTCACAGAAGATAAGATTCTGTGGCCAGAGCAGCTCAATTTTATGTACCCCCTCTAAAATTGACAATATATTAAAGAAAGAGGGACAATAAATTGTTTCAAATGACAGGAACTGTGAACTTTTCCCAATACTATTTCCACCATAAGCAAACACTTGAAGTCATGATGACAAACAACAACCTAGCTTGAAAAAGCCAGTATTACCTCATAGTACCACTTCACAACTTACACACATAGGATAATAATAATAAAATATGTCAATACAAAGATCATATCTATAAATTGTGTACATACAAATTGTAATTACATTTGATTGTGATTCCTGGTTCACTGTGTAGTTGAATCAGGATATCTATTATTGAAAGGAATTAATACATATATTTTTAAACTTTAACACTTGACTCATTTAAGACAGTCTTATAGAGTGTTATATGTGTGTGAGTGTCACAGTGTTGTAAAGTGTTGTGGAATACATTAAATTGTTTATCTGTCTGTTGTTGTTGTGACTTACACTTCATCATTTTCATAACCCTAGACATTCAACGTAGTCATCACAATATTCCAGAATAATTCTGACTGAGGTATAAATGTGGTAGCAAGTAAGGTCATCTGTAATACACCACACTTATTAGATACAGATACCTTCACAGCTGATCTCAGTCAGTACACTAAGTCCCCTATAAATGTTTATATCATCCCACTTTACCACACATACAAAGGACTATTAATCTAATTATATTTAGGTATTTCTCTAAACTAAGTAACACTGGTAACTAATGGTGGGGGTGGGGTGTTTTCATCATCCCCTCTCTTTATTTTAATCTCTTGTGGAATATTTATTGGATAATCAAATATGTTATGTTCTTTTTAATAAAAGTCAGTGGATAAACTTTTGAGTGCCGACACATAGGCACTTATCTTGATGTAGATAGTAGTATGATGCTGACAATTTCCTTTTGTTCACTCGAATGACCAGACTGCCACAGTCCCTGGTATAGTATAGTATAGTAGACCGCTTGGTCCAGTAAAGTTTCACTTTCTCTCTCTCTCTCTCTCTCTCTCTCTCTCTCTCTCTCTCTCAAGTAAATTCACCAGGGTTCTGGCACTAACTTAGTACCAGAACAAAAAACCCACAATTCAAAGAAATATCACAAACATACGTTGACTGGCATTAGCATTAAGGTAAGTTTAGCTTTGCCCCAGTCCAGACTGCCAAGAATTATTATTTCACTCTTAGCACTGCTGTTCTCAACGCAGCTTGCTGTCAAAACTTTCTGTATCAACTGGCGACAAGCATTTGAAAGCTTTTCCCAATATTACTAGCCTGGCCCAATCACAGCGAAGGTCTAGCTTTTCAATTCAAATTAAAAAAAAACAAAACTCCAAACTTCTAGGAGTGAGTTTTCAAAATATATTTAGCTTTTTTTGCCTAACCAATACCCTCCTTCCTATACTCTTATACCAACCAATCGGATTTGAATTAATCTAATGCCTCTTTTTTCAAACTTGCGTCACCAACTAACGTAATTGACAAATGAGCAAAAACAACAGTCCGTCCGTCTTAGTGTTCGTAGACATATAGTATTAGTTCAATATCTTGGCTAATATTTAGACTACCATGTATATTAAAACATATTATTGCTCAGGGGACACTAAGCTATCTATATATATGATTTTTATGGCTATATTATTTGTCGTTTAGATTTTCAGTTTTGTCACTGTTAATCGTCAATTACAACTTTTCCATAAGTTGGCCATCTTTTCCCCTCCCTCTCTCATTTTTTCCATTCAAATAACTAACTTGTCTGGGTTATGTCAGAAATACACCACTCGGCGAGAATTGAAAACTTTCTGTGTGTTTATACATTCTGGCTTGTCCCACAGCGTGCAGATATGTATGGAACGGCGTGTTGAGCGCAGAGGGGTTTTGCAAGGCGGTTTTAGTATTGGCGTTAATTATTACTGCCATTTCGTTCTACAATACTGGAAAATGTCCGAATTACTACTAGTAGTAGCGTTAAAGTTAAAATCTTACGTAATTCAGACGGTAGTTGGGTGTCACAGTTCTGGCAGATCGTTAATTGTTAGTCTCAAGGACTAAACTAGGAAAGCGTGTTAGATTTTTACGGCGGGATCAATTTTATAAGCATTTCCTCTGCACAAAAGGCAGCATTCTACTGGCGTAGAGACGACTTTCGGCGAACACCCAAGGGCGGGTTTATTTATTATTATAGGATTAAAATCTTACTGAATTTAGCGATTATTTCACAGATTTCGCTACAATTATTTTTAGGTTCTTATGTGTCCTATTTAGCCTTCACTTTCTTTCCTTTCCCCGACGAAGGTCTTGTGGCCGTAACGTTGGCTATTTTCTTTGTCTTTTGTCCTCGTAAGACGAATCACCCTTTTTCGATTTTTTTTCACACCCATCCATTGAATGAGTCTGAGCACGTTAACTCTTTATTTTTCCCGCTTCCTTTTGTGGAGCGATATAAGATTAGCTCGTTCAAGCCCCCAACTGAATTAACAGTAAAATTCCTCTTCTTATTAGTATTATTATTTGTGGCGATACGGCTGTGCGATCTCAAGTCCACTCCGGAAGGATTGCATTACATTCCTGTGCGAGTGATATTTTCTTATTTTTCTCTCCCCTGTCATTATTATGTGGCATATTTTATGCACCATTATTTAATCTCTATGCTGAAACTAGTAGGGTAAAGTCTCTAACACTCCACAACCCTACGGAAGTATCGGCCACTTGACTATCTTTAATTTTCTCATGTTTGCTTTGAGCCGATCCAAGACGTGTTCACGTTCCGCCAGGTAATTAGACCAGCCAGCCGATTATACGTTATCACATAAGCCGGCTGAACCCCCTGAGCGTGACCGTCCAACATTTGACTCCAGCTGGCGAGCGACTATAACTATGTTTGCACAAAACGGGAGATAATGAGGTAATCGCTTCCGATGTACGTTCTGTATCGAGATTACATATAAATCTGTCTGGAAACTCAAGATTTGCAGATGATAGCATCGGGGCAGTATCAGTGCACAACATTTGTTTGTGAAGATAGCACAAGATGCCGGCGGAAGTCTGACGCAACGATATGAAGAGGTCACGCGTGGATATTAAATTTAATATTTTGAAACACGTGAGGGTATTTTTTAAATTTGGAACACCCCTTACCCACGTAGTGCTGAACGAGATTCGATTAGATTGGTTGATTTGAGAGACTGTGACGATACGGGTGTGCGATCTCACGTCCACTCTGTCAGTATTACTTTTTTTCTTCATTTTTCTCTTCCCCTCACTCATCGTTTTTGTTTGGCATAATTTTTGCCCTTTCATTCATTATTATGTGGCATATTGTATGCATCATTTTTTTTCTCTTTGCTGAATCTAGTAGGGGAAAGTCTCTAACACTCCACTCCCCTATGGAAGTATTTGTTATAGGACTGCCTTTATCTTGTTTACCACTCCTCTGACGTATTTACGTTCCACCAGGTGAACTGTGGTATTATCGTAACATTACCTAGTCTTCAGACCGGTCACCCGCTTATGTCTTTGAACCCGTCTGGCTACCTTTGGAAACGTGTCGGTCCAACATTTTACCCCAGCGAAAAGCTGCTGATCGTGTTGACACAAGCTTGTATTGTGCGTACGATGAAAGACGACAACATTGTCTGACGGAGGCACGCAGATAAAAAGCGATAATTAGATAATCTGTCGGGGTAGACATCTGGGCGGAAGACATTACGCCAGGAAAACATGGTCACAATATTGTGGGAGGCAGATAGTTGCAACCGGAACAATATTACGTCTTATAAAGAGGTCACGCGTGGATAATAAAATTAATATTTTAAACACGCGAGGGATATTAAAACTTCCCCACCCAAACAATGCTAGAGAAATTTGATTGGTTTGATTTGAGATGCCGGAATAAACAATGCATCCTATTGGAACATTCGGCGAAAACACCATCTGTGATTTGAACTGAGAATGAGAGATATAATCTAGTGAAATTCAGTAACACAGAACAGACAACTTCGCAACTTCAACCGAGCACCTTCCAAGAAGCCAGAAAGAACAGGATCGGACCTAGAATTCCTGAATCTAAAAGTGACAGATCGACAGTTTTTGGGCAACTCTGAAACCCCAAGAGTAAACCCGCATATTTAAATACACAGACTGTAAAACTTCAGGACCAGGAGTTTATAAATACAATACTGGAAACCAAGGAATTGGATCATCAGTCATAAGAGAAATAATATTCCAGGCCAAGTGTTTCACCCGTCATAAGAGGAATTATAGATTTCCAGACCAAGTGTTTCACCCGTCATAAGAGGAATTATAGATTTCCATACCAAGTGTTTCACTCGTCATAAGAGAAATTTCTCATACGAAATTGATTCGAGAGCATATGCACCGAAATAACTCGGGTCCATTCTAAATCTGCGCAGAGAGATTGTGTATTCCCAATAATTTGGGGTAAGTTGTGAACATTTCTATTACAAACGTGAATTTAACATGTTTTCTTGCTAGTGGATATATATTAGGCTGGCAACCTCAACATATGAAAATAGTATATTCATGAACCACTACAGCAAGAGCTGGTGATTGTTTTTTACTAGTCGTGCGGGAAACCCGACAGAAGAGCGACCCCAGACTCCGACTGGAGCAGTGATGAGTGATGATTACATCACATGTGCCTAAGGTGTAATATATTATCTTGTGAGAATTATGTACCTTTTTTAATTGTAATTAAGGCAAATCATTATTCATGCACTCCAGACGCAATTTCCTAGTTAACACCCAAAAGGATATGGGTGAATTTTCATCATATTCACTGAGTTACACTGTGTGCTCAGGAATTTAATTTTTCTGAGAGGTTAACATTGGTGGGTGGAGCGCATGACAATGGGCCTGTTAGTTTGCGGCGAACAAATGTACTCAGCAGGCATTTGTTTCTTTCTATTTGTCTAAAGTTCGTGGTTACAAGCCATCAGACGATTTGTGGTACTAACGCAGCTAGTGGGAAGGAAAAGCATCAACCATAACCGCCTACAGTGGAAGAGAGTGTAAAGAAGGCTTTCGTCATCACAGAATTGATGAACCACAGCTGCAGGACTCACTCATACAAGCTAAGTGCTAACTAAAAGGTACCAGCAAAAAAGGACATTCCAGTTAAACTTTAAGTATAAAGTTAAATTTCCACCTACGTCCCAATGATGAAAACTTTATAACTATCCAAATTCCACTAATCTTTCCATATTTATTTTAACCTGTTAAAGACTATTTCACTATTAAATTTGTTACCTGTTGTTTAAAAAAAAAAATTAAACAATAATGGTTGATTCAGTTATATGTATGAAAGCAAACGTATGAGCCAGAATAGTTAATCTATATATAAATACCTAGACACATATTTACACTAAACAGAGCTATACCTTATAAGAGGGATTTCGTTGGATTACAACAACTGGGGGCTTGAACGGGCTAAACCGTTGCTTAAATCCTTCACAAAAGGCGACAGACCAGATATAATGCGTTAACAATTGTTCAGCACAATGCAACATTGTTGTGGTGGATTTGATGTTAAGAAATGTTGTTATGTACTCTTAGTGTACTGAATGAGGTCAGCTGTGAAGGTCCCTGAATATAACAAATATTGTGGTAAGTTTACGGGGTACCTTTCTGCTACCACCCCTATGATCTCATTCAGAATTATTCTTTTACTAGAATGTATGATGACTACGTTTGGTGTCTAGGGTTATGAATATGTAGTGTAATGTTGCATTAACCAACTAAACATATAAACAATTATTTTATTATCCAACACAACACAACAGTACTACGACAATCACATACAAACTACACTTTAAAAGACTATCTTTAGTAAGTCAGTGGTTTAATTTTGGGTAAAAGTTAAATTTTTACCATTTATTGTCCTGGTTCTAGTTTGTTTTGAATCAGGACTGACAATCAAAAGTGAAATCAAAAGAATTATTTACATCAATTAAATAACACCATGGATCTTCTGTCCATAATACAAATGTTATTATATTATAAGTGTGTAGATGTAGTTTTCTAACTTAGGTTAATACTGGTATATAATGGTAGGTTGATGGTTAACATCACGCACTATTGTTTGTTTTCTTTTCATTTGACACTGGTGGAATTTTTTATTAATATTCCCAGTCTTTATTTTAAACTAGAGGTTGAGCTTCCTGGTGCCGAACAGGCACTTATCTTCGAAGGATAACACCGGTAGATCTGTTCATAGGCTCGCTGGACAATCTGTTTCCCTTCTTGAAAGGCAATGGCATCCAGCTTGTGCCCGAAATATGCAAACAGTGTCAGGAACCGAACAGTTTCCACGAGCCTGGTACTACGTTAATGTCAGTACCAAAAAACCCACAAATTTCAACGAAATATACACAAGCGAACGATGACTGGCAAACAATTTATGGCACACTTTAGATCTGCCTTGTCCAGACTGCTTTCTATAGGTTTGAAAAGCACCAGCCTGCTCTCATCGCTCCTTGTTCATCAGAAAATTTTCTCAAAATGGCAACGAGCAGTCTAAGTTTCCGATAATATATAATGTATGGACCAATGGGACCATGAACTCATTTATTTTGAATCAAACTTTAAAAAAACAAACTCTCAAACTACTATGTTTACTACTGCAAATATATTTTTAGTTTTAGGTCAACCAATCCTATCTCGCCTTCCTTTAAACTACCGCCAATCAAATTACAGGTACCTTTTAGTCCTCATTTCCCCAAAAGCTTTTTTCAAAACATGCTATGAAAAAAATAAGCAGACATGATTTTTGTTTTCGTCAGTCCGTCTTACAATACATAGTATTTTTGCCAATATCTTGGTTATTTATTGTACTAGTGCGTAACTGACACCATATTATTGCTCAGGAAATCGTAAGGCATCCAAATATATAATTTTTATGGCACTATGTATTATGGTTCATAATTCCATATTTTTTTCTATGTTAGTCGTTCAAATCTAGAAACTGCCACCTGTTCAATTCTTCTTACAACTATTTTCAAACTAAAAACGAGAATCGTCCGTAGTCCGTTAGAATTACGTCATTTTTTAATAAGAGCTAAGGCTGTCTGCGTGACTAAATTGACGAACATTTTTTAGTTTTTGTATCATAATTTGAAAATCGCCCAAGGCTATGTCGCTCGAGTTGGCTTTTTGAAATCAACGCGAGACGGCGTACACTAGGTTTTTTTCTTTCCATTCCCTCCCCTCCTTTTCTTTTATTCTATCACTCTGTCGTCTTGAACTTGCAAAAGTGTTACATTTAATCTCAAGGACGAATTTGAAAAGACAGTACCCTTCATTCGGCTATTAGGCTTATCAAAACCCGCATACCGGCTGGCGTGGAGAAGAAGACGCTGGACTCAAATTTTATTTTCTATCTTATTTTTGACTTATGCATTATAATATTATTTAATTTAGCTATTGTATTTAGAATATCGTCACAATTTTTCATGACTTCTGGAAATATCTTGTGAACTCTCCCTTCAGGTAGAAGTATTATTAACCTTCTATCTACATCTCTGCCAAGAGTAATCGTGCTCGCAGGTAGATACATTGGAAGCCAATTTTAGATACTCTTGAGTTTTGGTCACTATTGGACCACTACTGCAAAGCAGGGGAGGCAATCCGTGACAGAGGCCGGAATATACAATGTATCTCATTGGAAAATTAGGCGGAAACACAACTGGAATTTGAACTGAGGATTGTGACATATAATGTAGTGAAATCGGAGTCACAACACACACTGCAGCGCAGACGTCAGACTAGCGACTCCTAAAAGCCAGAAAGAAAAAAGAGACATTGGACTTACAAATTCCACAACTGTAAGTAACAGATCGAGTATTGGGCAACTTAGGAATTTACAAGTAAACCCGCATTTTTAATACAAGACTGGAAACTTAGGAATTTGATCACAAGTCATAGAGGAATTAAGTTTTTCCAGCCAGTGATTTCGCAGAACATCCGCCGTCAGAGAAATTAACTCTAATTTCCCAGACCAAGTCATAGAGGAATTAAACAATAGTTTTCCCAGGCCAATAATTTCTCAGAACACCCGCCGTCAGAGGAATTAACTCTAATTTCCAGACTTAAGTGATTTCGAAGCATCTAATACAGAGCTGTGTCCAGTCTAAATCTGTGCAAGGAGATCGTGTATTCCCAAAATTTTGTGGTAAGTGTAAACAATTTATTTACTAATGTAAATTTCACAGGTTTCTTGCTAAGTGGTTATATACGAGGCTGGCAACCTCAACATATGAAAACAGTATATGCATGAACTACTACTGCAAGAGCTGGTGATTGTTTCTGACTAGTCGTGCGGAAACCCGACAAGCAGAGGTGACCGCAAGACTCCGGCTGGAGCAGTGATGAGTGATGACTACATCATATGTGCCTCAAGTGTAGCATATCATTTTGTGAGATTTATGTAACTTGTTAATGTTAGTTCAAGCACAAATCATATTCTTACTGTCCAGACACATTTTATCCGTTAATCCTCAGAGTAATATTGGTGAATTTTAACCATCTTCTCGGAGTTACGTTGTGCGTGATCGAGAATTAAATACTTCTGAGAGTTTAACATTGGTGGACGGACAACGGGAACGTGAGCCTGTAAGAGTGTTCAAAACAAATGTACTTAGCAGAAGGCATTTGTTTTTCTATTTTTCTAAAGTTCGTAGTTACAAGCCATCAGACGATTTGTGGTTCTAACGTCGCTAGTGTGAGAGAAAAGCATCCACCCTAACCGCCTGCAGTGGAAGAGAGTGTGGAGAAGGCTTTCTTCATTGTCGCGAGAGGTAAAGATAATAAGATTTTGATAATATCCTGGACAAAAAGGTGTATCAGATGATTCCAGAATAGTGCCAGATAATAGACTGGTCTTAAAGGAATACCCCATTCTCTGAAAAGAGTAATGGTGTATCGAAGTCAAAGGTAGAGTCAAGCTGTATAGATCACCATGTGAGATGATAATGGCAATCCTAGTTACCTTTGGTGCCCCTCTCCATACCAACCTAAGACTATGACTCTGCTAGGGGTGTGACAGACGAACTCAGCTGACCCTGAAGTGTTGGATGATATGGTACGACCCTTCGTAACGACCCCTTCAGATAACATCAGTGCCCCGAATATTGTGGTAACTTTTCGTCAAACGGGAATGCTTCCACCTGGACTCATTAGCTATGCACAACAGAAACGTGGAATTACACGTTTGCTCATTAATATGGGTCTGAGCAGAGTAGACTTGTCAACACGTTTGCGGATTAATATGTGGACAGTTTATCTACCGTTCATTCTGGTCATCGCATTGATTTAAGGAGAGGTTAAATCACGCCCACGGATATCTCTTGAGCAATCATATGCAGTTATTTTCATTAACTTTGTCAGAACGTTGGCCTAGTGGGGACGTTGCCAGAATCAAACGAAAGTAGCGGCACACGATCAAACAGGCACTGAGGGATCTCAGGAAAGACTAGCGGCATGCTATCAAAGGCAGTAGTGGTCCCTGAAACGAACGACGCAAGTTTCTTGCCAGCATTTCGCATCTCTGTGTCAACCAGAACACCGCTCGAAAGACGGAGCGAACGGGAAAGCCGAAGCGGACGCAGCGAACGGAGATAAGGAAAACCAGGGGCGGCATCTCTCCTTAGTCTGGCGGTCAGAACCCCGAAAGTCTCCTGAGATCTAAAAAGGTGTCAAATTCTAACATGTCCCCCAAATCTTGCATTTCAGTTAGATATATACAGACCACGAAGAAAGCCATTTTATCATTCGTTGCCAGAGATTTAAGATTCACTAGCTATATTAGAATTTTGCTAGATTTCCATCTGAATTGATGGCTAATTTGGAGTGATTTCTTTTTCTGTGCACGGTATAATATATTTGTTAAAGTGATCAGTGGTCTAGTGCTTTCATTTTATTTCACTGGATTTTGTGTTTATTTAAATCTATTAAATTAAACTCATCTCAAAAGTTCCAGTGGTAAATTTAATGATATATCTATTATAATATTTCAAAAAAATAATAGATGCTTAAATGCTAAAGTAACTTTTAAAGTCGCGAAGGAATTTATAATTAATAAATTTAGTTAAGTCCTATATATATATAGATGTGTGTTTTAACCATTAGACTCGCGAAGTGTTTTCTTAAATACATAATTAAATACGCGAGTGTATTTAGATAGTCTTAACGGTAAATTTATCGCGCGTTAGAATATTATTTGATTCTTGTGGTATGATTATGTTGTCATGGTTCTTCTATCTTTTTCTATAGAATGATCAAATAACCTTTGCGATCCCAGCAATAAAGAAATCATACAGAGTTTTCCAGACTCGGTTCTTAAACTTCCAGATATATTGATGAAACATTTTAATCATAATCTTGTGGCGGTCCGATGCGGCCTAGCTATCATAATTACATGAAAGAAAGCCCACCCAAGAACATTTAAATAAACCATCAAATTAAATTACAATCTGTAAGATAAACTGGAAGAAGAACAGTTGCCAGTAGCGATATTCTATTCACTGCTCTGCTGTGAGAGAGTACATATTTACCTGAACTGTGACTGGGCCTAGTTTTTCCTCACTGGATTTAAAAAACTTACCGGTCAGTTGCTTTCATCACGCATTGAAGGAATTTTACCACCAGCGGCGAAATTAAAGAGACCACTCCATTCTCACCCCTGTATCGAACTGTGACAGTGCCATCCCATAGACTCCTTTTTATATAATAAAACACAAGAACTCTTAGGCTTCACGTCCGGCGATAAGTGGGAATATTTGTTATCAGCCAACCTCGCTAAATCTGGGGCTGGACATCGAAGTACCAGACATTTTCATATGTCAAGAGTGTAATTGCTGTTTATATAATTCTATGGAATGCCTGATGCTACAATCGGTAAGTGAGTGTGAGCATATGAGTATGGGCCCTCACGAGCGTGCATGAATGACAGGAGATTTAATTTTTGCAAACCATTTGTTGACTTGCTTACCGAGTAATACATTTTCTGTATACCCTGCATTGTTCCTTTAAGTGGGATATCTTGTTAACGCTGTTTACCCCCCCCCTCCCCTTTTCATTTTGCTTAGTAAAGGGAAAAACAATTGGGAATAACAGGATTTTTTGCTACCACCCATACCTAATATTGTAACACCTCTTTCAGAGTAATTAAATTCACTGTCTGGTTACATTACCTATGTTCCTGATAACTATCTATCTTTGGACTGGGTTTATCTTTGTCTAATACAAGCGGGAAGGGCATAGTCGATACCAATCTTCTTCCCCCCCCCCCCCCCCACCTTGTTAATTGTATTTTCCGTACTTATGATATTTTTCCCGTAACACATGATAATTGTTGTGATTGATTTTAATGTTAATAAACAGCATAAACTTATTTAGTACTGTGTTGGAATACCAAAGCCCAAATTTCCCATATCTGTTTAATATAGTTTGTATTCACGTACGTCTGTGTGTTTGAAGCACCAAATCGGTGTGAGCGCAAGTGTATGTCTGGAAACTGGCAAATAATTGTTTGACCAGGAGAGTTTGAGGAGAAGATTGAGAGGAACGATTGTCGTAAATAAGTCTGTCCTTACTCTCCCCAGCACTCTGTGAAGCAACTATTTACTTTCTAACCCTTATTATCATTGAGCTTTCACTATCATTCTCCATTCTAAACTGGACCACTATTTCTAAGACTCTTTCTCTCAAAATAAATTTACGACAAGGGGTAATTAATTAACCAACAAGAACTTTGAACCCAACTGAAATAAATCACTAAAGACCGTGGGTGCAATTTATAATTTATTTATCTACAAGATCTTTTTTCTGTGTACTTCTGTTAAATTTCATATAAAATCAAATTGATTTCAAAATAAAATCTGTTTCACTTTCATTATATATATATCACATTTACAGTTCATTTATTGTAACTAATAAAGTTCACTTCAACTGTTTTCTTGATCCTTGATAAAATCTCTCTTTCTTTTGTGCTTTCTTGAATAGAATATCAATGTTAATTTATGATAAAGTCATACAGACTGATATGACTGTCAATTGTCTTCCAATAATAAGCCACATACTTTGCTATCATCATAACACAGGTTGTTCGTAGGTGTGGTGATATTTGTAAGTTGAAGTAGCTCAACCAAAAGCTACTTATCTGTAAAAGTTCCTTCTAAGGCCTCGTACAGCAGTATGATCGGAGAGAACCCCACAACTGCGGGTCTTCAAATCGTCAAGATGACACAATTGATACTGTCAACAGCTCTGAACAACTTGAGCATCTACTAGCTGACATGGTCACAAAAGATTAAGTACGACACTGAGGGCAGGATATAACCTGAAATATAATATACAACCTACATAATATCGCTCATTGTCTCCCTACCCAGTCAGGAGGTTTAATGAGACAGTTCAGACAAGCTGTGGTTAATCATAAGAGACATAGTAAGTCATGAATAACACAATTCGTTCAATTTCTAGCACAATATTTCAGTAACTCACTTGTTACAGTTCTGTCCATGATTTGCTTCTTAAAAATCATATAGGCCTTATGGTAATCATTGTGTCATATATCAAATAATACAGAATATCAATCTGTTACAGTCATTCCTTCTTCCAGTTTGGATAGTCCTTTCCAGCAAGCATAATATCTTTAAGACGCTTTCCACAACCAACTAGCTCAATCCATTCGTTCTACTAATTTAATACACACTTAAACTAAACCAACACACTTCGGGTTATCCTCCAGAAATAGCACAATGATTCTACACTAACCAATATTACCATACGCACACATTGATAATATACACACACACACATATATATATATATATATATATATATATATATATATATATATATATATATATATATATATATATATATATATATATATATATATATATATATATATATATATATATATATATTACTGTACAAAAGTTAAGGGCCGCCATTCAGTTTAGACAAAGTTTATATAATTGATTGGCAAACTGTAAAGTGTAAAGACAAGTGAAAATGTCATTAAAACTGAGCTCAGAGAAATGTGTATACATTTCTGTGTGCACTAGGTTAATTTTTTTTAAATGTCAAAAAACTGGGTCACTTTAACCCGCACGTGAAAATTGCCATTGTTGCTGCAAAAACTCTGGTTTATGCAACACGCACCACTAGTTCAAAAGGTGAAAATGTGAGTTGAATTTGAATGCACGTGGAAAATGATCATGGGTAAAGAGTGTTCACCGTTGGTATGCAATAAATCAGTATGACAAGTGGTCGAAATGATCACTGCATTAGCCATGCCACCAAGGAGAAGTCTCAGCACTGTAGACCGTAGTCGAGCCATGGCATGGATTCAGGATAGTCAATCTGTTCGTCATGTTGCAAGACGTTTAGCAGTGTCCGACTCTACCATTCAGAGACTTCTTGAGAGATTTCAAGCTACCGGACATTTGGAAAATCGATCCTGCTCAGGAAGAATTATATGAACCTTTCCTAAACTGAATGGCGGCCCTTAACTTTTGTCCAATGGTATATATACTGAAGCACTATTATATATACTGATGCCGAGAAGCTGGGAAAAAAAGTGTGGGAATGGATTTTCCCCGTGTTTGTCATGAGGTAGAGAGCGAATGGCTGCTGGAATGGAAAGTGCATGATTCAACCCACGGGTTTGTGTACAGACTACATGAAAACAAAGAAAGTTACACGTGCAACACGATTCCCAACAGCTATGACCCTGAAAATGTGTACGCGTTGTGGCAGTATACTCGGTATAAAAAGGCCGTTGAGACAAAACACCCAGTACATGTGCTTGAAATGCCACGACTATCTGAAAACGACCGCCAACGAACCATTGGTATGTTGGAGACCGGAATGAGCTCTCGGGCCATTGCCAGAAGGATGAATTGCCACCACAGCACTATTGTGCGTCTCAATGAACGTTACGAAACCACTGGCAGTGCCCGGGATAGACTTCGGAGTGGCCAAACACGAGTTACTACCCCTGCGCAAGATCGTCATATTGTGCTGAGTCACCTAAGGAATCGTTCTCTCCCGGCAAGTCAGACAGCAAGAGCAATAGTGGGTAGACGTGGGCAAGTCTCTCGAATGACAGTCATACGACGACTCAGAGATACAGGCCTTACTGCAAGACGACCTTATGTTGGGCCAAACTTGACTCACAGACATCGTCAGCAGCACCTGCAAGGGGCAGAGCAACATGTCAGATGGACTAGACTGCAGTGGAATGCTGTCCTATTCACAGACGAGAGCAGATTCAACATATCCTTTGCTGACGGACGTATGCGGATTTGGCGACGGTGTGGAGAGCGCTTTGCAGATTGCTGTGTTCGTCAGCACAACCGATTTGGATGTGGCAGTATTCACATTTGGGGAGGATTCAGTTTTCACCATCGCTTGCCTCTTCACGTCTTCCGTGGAAATGTTAATGCTGTGACATATCGAGATGAGGTTCTGGATGCATTGGTTGCTCCTGCGTTCACAAATTATCCAGACTTGCAGATTCTCCAGCAGGATAACGCACGTGAGCCCACCGCATGCATTACGCAGCAATATCTACAGCAGCAGAACATTGTGACGATTGATTGGCCTGCCCTATCACCAGACATGTCCCCTATAGAACATCTGTGGGACGAGCTTTGACGCAGAGTCTATAGGCACGGTTCTCCAGCTAATCTGCAACAGCTCGAAGCTGCTCTTACACGTGAATGGGACTTGATTCCCCGGAATTTCCTTCAGAGACTTGTGCGTTCCATGCGGAGCCGCTGCCAAGCTTGTTTGCAAGCACACGGTGGACATACCAGATACTGAGGATAGTGTGAATGAATTTTTTTATTGGTTGCATTTTTGGTTTTCTCCCTTGCCTGCACAGAATGCAATGAATTTCATAACAATCAAATGTACAAATTAATGACCAGCATGGATTCATAGGAAAATGAATAAAGATTCGAAATATGTAAACTTGTAAACACTTATATTTACATTTCACACTCTGTTCCTGGATTATACAGGTGGTGCGTTTTTAATGTGCTTCAGTATATATATATATATATATATATATATATATATATATATATATATATATATATATATATATATATATATATATATATATATATATATATATATATATATATATATATATATATATATATATATATATATATATATATATACAGTACTTTGCAAAAAAAATGGCAGTCATATTGCTCAGCTAAATATGCTGAAATCTAATTAAATATGCATGTTCTGCCCAAAATTTGCACTCCACTTAAGTGAGCAAACACTACCAATAGTAAAAAAAAAATTAGCGGAGAGTAA
This sequence comes from Oreohelix idahoensis, assembly GCA_024509875.1. Lineage (NCBI taxonomy): Eukaryota > Metazoa > Mollusca > Gastropoda > Stylommatophora > Oreohelicidae > Oreohelix > Oreohelix idahoensis. The sequence continues at coordinate 777,543 of JAMPIV010006660.1, forward strand.
AGTCCCTTGATAATAGAGCAGACGACAATTTCTAATGCTAGTGGCAGAAAATGGATACAAAGTCAAAGTGTATGTTAATTTCACAGCTTTGGAATGAAGGAAATCAAACATGTTCCAACATTTCTAAAACCTTGAACATTCCTGAGCAGACTGTCTACAGAGTTGTGAGTAAATTAAAAGCAGGTAATGGAATCGAGCGAAAGGAAGGTAGTGGGAGGCCAAGAATTTTGGACACAAAGGACCATCGGCATCTCGCCCAAATCGTTCGGGCTGGGCCAATGAAGAGTGTAGAAAACATACGGCAGCGCATGATCGATTTGAGAAGCCCAGAGGTATCTAATGCTACTGTCAACCGGGAGCTACACAGGATGAATTACACAAAAAAGCGGGTAATTTCGTCACCATTGCTCACAGAGACTCACAAACAGATGCGCTTGAACTGGTGCCACGAACACCAAAATTTGTCATGGGACAATGTGATTTTTTCAGATGAATGTTCTGTTTGATCTTATCCTGCTCAAATAAATATTTGGACGAAAGACTCTGTAACGCCTGTGTACCAGCGACCGAAACATACCCAGAAATTCCATCTTTGGGGAGGGGTGTCAGCAAGAGGTGCCACCCCACTGTGTGTTTTCACAGGAATTCTCACAAAAGAAAGGTACATCGACATACTAGAGGGACACCTTCTGCCATTTATGCAGGTCATGTACCCCGATGGGTGCACATTTCAACATGGCAATGACCCAAAGCATACAGCTCATACCACCAAAGCATGGCTGCAAGAGAAGAATGTGATAGTGCTGAAGTGGCCCAGCAACAGTCCCGACCTAAACCCAATTGAAAACGTTTGGGCACTACTCAAGAATCATTTAAAAAAGAGTGGACTCAGAGACGTTGAACAATTGAAGAAGGTAGCTGAAAAATACTGGGACAGTCTGACTCACAATTACCTACAAACATTTGTGGGAAGTATGCCTCGCCGCATCCAGGCTTGCCTTGCTGGAGAAGGCAACATTATATTGTACTGAAACCACTGTTAATAGATAGGGGATACCAATCTTCCTCTGGACATACAGTTTTTATTATTATTTGCTTCTATCAGTGTGCTGCGTTGCGAAAATATGACTGCCATTTTTTTTGCAAAGTACTGTATATATATATATATATATATATATATATATATATATATATATATATATATATATATATATATATATATATATATATATATATATATATATATATATATATATATATATATATATATATATATATATATATATATATATTACTCGTCAAAAGTCAAGGGCCAACCTATTATTTTCAATACACTTTTATATAAGCGCATAGAATGATTAAATGAAGGAAGTTTTTAGTAAACATGGGTGCAATATCTTCCTCTGACAGTCCTCTATGCATGTTAAGCATAAAAACAACTCACCGACAATCATGGTATCACGTGCAATTTGGTTTGCTGACCATAAATTCACATTTTTAATCTGTTTTTTTTCAAACTTCCGTACAACCAAACAGGTGAAGTAATCGTGCTGATTGTTATTCCACGTGCAATGGCGACTTTTCGTGAACACAGTTCACTGTTAATTTATTTTACAATCAGCAGACTTAGGGTAGTTTCATCACTTGCAAAAACCATGCCACCGAGAAGAAGTCTTGACATCTTACAAATAATGAGGGCTATAGCGTGGGTTGAAAGTGGTTTATCTGTCCGTGAGGTTGCTAGACGGCTTGCAGTGTCACACTCTACTATCCAAAGAATTTTGGAGAGATTTCAGGCCACAGGAAGTGTGGAGGATCGCCGCCGGCCAGGTCACCCTAGATGCACCAATAGATATGATGACCGGTACCTCTTGTCGTCAGCCATGCGCCATCGAACAGTGACTTGTTTCACTCTAAGATGTCAGCTGAGACAAACTGTAAACGTTAATGTCAGTCAAAGCACCATTCGCAGACGTTTACATGAATTTGGACTGGCTGCTCGACGTCCTGCAATCAGAGTCCCTCTTACTCCTGCTCATCGCAGAGCCCGTGTTGCTTTGGTGTCGCGAGCGAATCCGATGGACAAGGCAACAATGGAGTCAAGTTCTCTTCACTGATGAATCTCGCTTCACTGCCAGCTCATTCACCTGACGTGTCTTCGATTGAGCACCTCTGGGATGTCCTTGGTCGAAGATTGTCAACAAATCACCCCCTGCCAATGGATGTTGCACAGCTGACTGCATTTCTGCTTCAGGAATGGCAAGCTGTTCCTCAGGATACTCTTCGGACCCTTGTGGACTCGATGCGTCTACGCTGTCTTGAATGCCTTGCTGCAAACGGTGGTCATACCCGATTTTGAAATGTCTATTTGTCCATTATCTATTGCGTGATTTTTGAAAAGGTGGGTGTCACACTTCACAGCTCATTGCGTTTGAATGTGTGTTTCCATTTCTTTACGTGACATGTCAATATGGTATTCAATAAATGCCGTTTTGACTGATACCAATTACGTTTATATCAGATTTGTTTTATGGTTTCTACCAAGGTTTTTCTAAGTGGCCCTTGACTTTTGACGAGTAGTATATATATATATATATATATATATATATATATATATATATATATATAGATATATATATATATATATATATATATATATATATATATATATATATATATATATATATATATATATATATATATATATATATATATAATTAACATCTCGCTTACCCTTAATCACAGGCTTTTAATGGTTACACAGTCTGCTCACACTTCTGCGGAAGGCAAAGGAGTTGATACAGATGCTGTTCTCCGTGTCTGTGGTTTGAATTAGGCGGCGAGTGTATATGCGCCTTCCGTTCCTTCCCTTAGATAGTGAACTTCCAGATGTACGATATAACAACTAGGCCAAAGTATTTTTGCATTCACCCAAAATCATGTAGGTAGGGCAAGGTGTGGTTAGATGACAAATCTAAAATAATTCTGGAATCCTTATTTCTGCACCGCTTTCCTCCATCTTAGGCATATTTTACTTATATGAATGAGCTCTATCACTGTGGATATCCAACTTATACTATAATTTATCCGACATTTCACTGAAGCAGCCGAAACATGGGAAAAAAACAACATGTTTCATGCTCCACTGTCTTCTATTAACAATAACTTCGGCTCTACACCACATCCAGTGAAACTATTGCTATCTACCTAAGGCTAATGATCCCTATTATCGAATCGGGTCCTTCCTTAACTAGGTACTCCATGCATATATGCACATTGCCTTCCGAAATATTACCAAAATCTACACTTACGTTGTCTCCATGTTGAATAGCCTAGCGTATACTCCGACACTACGTGTACCAAGCTGGCGTTTCATTGGTCAGTTATTTCCACGGGGGTTGCACGGTGATAATCTTTGAATGATCGCCGAGATATGATCCAGACCTCACTACAGTCATCACAGAATTGATGAACCACAGCTGCAGGACTCAGTTAGAGTTAAGTTTCTTGTAAAATAGGCGAAAACAACGGACTTTTGATAAATCCTCACCTACCTTTCCGTGACGAAAACTTTTATCTAAATTTCACCAATCTTTCCATATTTATTTTAACTGTTAAAGACTAATTCGTTATTAAAATTGTTACATGTTGTTTTAAAACTATACAATCATAGTCGCTTCAGTTTTATATGTATGAAAGCAAACGTATGAGCCAGAATATTTAATTAATGTATAAATATCTAGACATATATTTACCTCTAAACAGAGCTATTACTTATAAGAGGAATTTCGTTGGATGACACTAACTGGGGGCTTGAACGGGCTAAACAATTGCTTCAATCCTTCACAAAAAGCGACGGACCAGATATAATGCGTTAACAATTGTTCAGCCCAATGCAACATTGTTCGTGACTTCTGGAAATATCTTGTGAAATATCCCTTAAGGTAGAAGTGTCATTAACCTTCTATCTTCATCTCTGCCAAGAGTAATCTTGCGCGCAGGTAGATACCTTGGAATCCAATATTAGATACTCTTGAGTCTTAGCCACTGTTGGACCACTACTGCAAAGCAGGGAAGGCAATCCGTGACATTATTATTGCTCGTACTGGCTCTTTAGATGTATATATAACTATATATATTAGAAAACGTATTCGCACGTGTGCACTTCTCTTTGTAATAATTAATTCAACTATGAATTTGTAAAAACAACATTTACAAATTTTATGATCAATTACTTTAACACTTGTAAATAAATAAGAACTGGTGATTAATAAAAAGTAAGTCTCAGGGCATGTCATGAAATATCACCAGTATGTTAGTTAATTTAATGAAATATTTGTGACTGGACAGCGGCAGTGGCTTGTACCTAAAGGCACATTTTAAGTTTACATACCTTCACAAAATGATAATATACAACTATGCACAGGTTGATGTAATCATCACTCACTCCCTGCTCCATTCGGAGTCTGGGGTTACCTTTGCTTTTGGTTCTTCCGTGAGATCTAGAATGAAGCAATCACCAGAGCTTGCTGTGGTGGTTCATGAATGTATCCTTGTCACATGATGAGGTTGCCAAACTAGTATGAATCTTTAACACCACTAGCAAGTATAAACATGTCAAATTCAAAGTATACGAAATATATTACAACTCACCCTAGTAACTAGGAATCGTAGACTACTTGCTCAGATAAATAGTCAGGGCAACTTGATATAGATGCCGAGAACACACGTCAGGCTATTTAGGTCTAGTAAAAATCCCTCTGCAACTTAGTACGTAAGTACTGTATAAGTCCGGTTTTTTGTATGAATAACTTAGGGTTTCCCTGCTGTAGTGTTCAGAAGTGTTCCACTAAGTCCGGTCCTACTTAAAGTCAGAATCTTTACATCTATTGTTTCCTGGCTTCAGTCCGAGCTGTCTACTTGACGATTCGGGAATGCAGTGTGGTCTTTCCGAAATGTGCTAAGTTATATTCGCAGCTTCCAGTCCCAGCTCACATGTTAGTTACTTCATGGTATTTCCGACAGCCCTCTAATGAGAATACATGTATATCAGCCTCTCAAATGCTAGCCAATGCCATTCAAAAAGTGCTGGTTATGACAGAATATTCCTTATGGAATTTTTTTCTGCCTGACACCGAAGCAGTGAATTCAAACGTCACTTTCTCTATAAGGAATTGTGCTTTCCGCATGTTTCCACTATCACATTTGCAAAATAACTTCTACAAATATCTTCCAAGATTGAGATCACCTATAATGTTATCTCAGGTGGGGGGTTTGGAATGTCAGGTATTGGTAGTATCTCTGGTGCAGGAGCTGTCATGCCCTTTTCAGGGCAGCTCGGCCACCTTTGGTCCAAACCTGGCATCCAGCTCTCACCTGTGGCTCCTCGTAGCTGTCAGCATGCGACAGCTTCCACACCCCGGGAAACGGCTTTGACAGGCCGGCTAAACTAGGTGAGTGTAGCCGACAGGTTATAAACCTTCGGTGAGTTAGGGTCTGCCTACCCATGCATGCGAAGACTGGATTCGATAGACTGCGCGGAAGAAACCACCTGTTGGTTCAACGGACATGACGCGATTACCAGCAATGCGCTGTGGAGCGTAAGAAGCACGGCGAGGCACGTAGAAAGCCCTGGTCATCCACTACACCTGACTTCATCTCCAGTCGTCTTGACTTGTCTTGCCACTGGATTCAGATGGACCCAAGCGAGAGAGTGAGGTCGACGAATTGCGCAACTCTTCCTCACTTTAAACCAAATCACTGCGCAAGTCACTCTTTCATCCACTCACTGTGTACTTGTTAGGAAGAAGGACCGGCAAGATGTCCGGGTGACCTAGTCCACGTATGGTGCTGAATGCTGCACTGATTATCGCCTCATTGTGTCTAAACTTAAAATTGGTATCCAATCAGCCAGGCGCCCTCAGGGGAAGAAAGCTCAAAAAAGGTTGGATGTCACCAAACTAAAGAAGATAAAAATCAAACAGTTATTAAAAACTTGCTGGCACGGTTTGGGGAGCAGACGAGAAAGTACTAAAGAATCTATATACTGGGCGAGTGAGACCAGTCTTAGAATATGGCATTGCAGCATGGTCAACAGCCGCTAAGTCGAACTTTGACAAAATAAACAGAACCCAAAACCAAGCAATGAGAATCATAACTGGGGGCATGAAATCAACACCAATAAAAGAGTTGGAAAAGATTACTCACCTCCAGCCTATTGAGGATAGAAGAGATAGCAGAGCCCAGCAACAAGCCGAGAAATTCAGAAGGCTGATAGATCACCCAATGCACCAGAGGATAAATGGACTTGTAAGGGGAAGACTGAAGCGAAGCAACTTTGTAGAGACAGTCAAAACAAAGATGAGAGCAGACCCCATAAATGCAATATCAACAGCTACGCCAATATGTACTGCACACAAGCTACCAATTTGGAAACAACAGTGCTTCCCTGAAATGATAGAAAATGTTCCTGGTATTGAGAGAAAGAACAGTCAAACTGAAACAGAAAGGAGAGTCCTAACCACAAAATTTATAGAGAAACATTACCCAAGCAACACCTGGATCCATGCGTACACAGATGGGTCAGCAACTAATGCAACAGAAGATGGGGGTGGAGGAGTCTTCCTGAGCTTAAGCAATGGCACACAAAAAAAGATATCAGTCGCAACAGGGAAATTTTCAACTAACTTCAGAGCAGAGGCAGAGGCCATAAAAACTGCATCAGAAATTCTAATGACAGAAAAAAGCTCAGAGAGACCAGTAGTTATCTTCTCAGATGCGCTGATTCAGTGATTACAACACTGAAAAGTCAAAAATAAATGATCCCTTCTCACTGCAAACTGGATGAAGAGGCTGACAATTGGCAAAGGAAGGGGAGAAAAAGCTGGACACAAATATAACCTATGAGGAGTCCAAGAGTTTTATTAAGCGCAGATACAGAGAAGACGCATATGGCCATCACCAGTACCATTCCTGGAGAAAATCTACGGAGATATCAACAGCCTCAGGCTGACCACTGCTTTCTTTGAACTTATTCAAGTTGACATATGAAGGTGAACGAAGAAGAAGAAGAAACAGTTATTTACTGACACCCTAGAAGACCGTCTCAAATCTATCTCGTTAGACGGCCAAAGCGTGGAAACAAATTGGGCAGCCCCAAATGAGCAGATCTACAACACTGCTACAGAGGTCCTGGGTCCCGCCATCAAGAAACAAAATGACTGGTTTGATGAGAACTCAGATGATATAAAGAAGATGTTGGCTGAGAAACATCATCTCCATAAAGCATATTTAAATAATCCAAAATCTACATCCTAGAAAGACGCTTTCAACAACATGCGTAGAATCGTCCAACATAAACTACGCCAGATGCGGGATTCATGGCTGAGTAATAAAGCAGATGGGCTCCAAGGCTTTGCTGACAGCCATGACTTGAAAAATTATTACCATGTACTCAAAGCGGTCTATGGTACAACATCATTTCCCCTCCTTAATGCAGATGGAAAAACACAAATTACAGACAAGGTAAAAATTCTCCAACGCTGGGTCGAACATTTTAATAATATTCTGAACCAGTCATCATCTATTAACGACGAAGCCATCAACCGCCTGCCCCAAATTCCTAGAAATGAAGCATTAGATGATATACAAACTCTGGAGGAAACTCGAAAAGCGATTCGTCAACTTTCTAGTGGAAAGGCCCCGGCTCCGATTCAATTCCTGTTGAGGTCTATAAAGATGGCGGTACAGTTCTGAAAGAGAAACTTCACATGGTCTTCCAGCAAATGTGGCAGAGTGAAACCATCCCACGCGATCTCAAATATGCGTCAATTATACATTTGTATAAACGTAAAGGTAATCGCCAAGACTGTAACAATCATCGAGGCATCTCTCTATTATCAATCGCAGGGAAGATATTCGCCAGAATAATTTTTTTTTTTTTTTTAACCAGCGGCACTTGGGCTTTCAGCCCTTCGGCCCAATGACATGTCATTGCAAGGCTGGGGAACCTGAGGACTTTCCTTCCAACCCGGTCAGGAGCTTCGCTCCTTCCCATCCACAGAGGGTTTATCACAGGAGCCGTTCAGGCTATTCAGTCAAATTTCCGGCCGTAAACATTTCTTCAAACGCCGACGCCCGGGTTTGAACCATAAACACCTGGTCGCCAGTACAACGCCGAAGCCATTACACCAGCGCGGCTCCCAACCCAGAATCCTTCTGAATCGCCTTACGGCTCATCTTGACAAAAGTCTTCTACCTGAAAGTCAGTGTGGATTCCGCAAAGAACGTGGAACCACCGATATGGTGTTTGCTGCAAGACAGCTACAAGAAAAATGCCAAGAACAGCACTGTGACTTGTACACAGCTTTCATCGACTTGACAAAGGCATTCGACACGGTCAGTAGAGAGAGTCTATGGAAGATCATGGCGAAATACGGCTGCCCAAAGAAATGTATCACAATAGTGCAGCAACTGCATGATGGAATGCAGGCTAGAGTTCAGGAAAACGGTGAGCTGTCGGAGCCTTTCCCCGTCTCAAATGGAGTTAAACAAGGGTGTGTCCTTGCACCGACTCTGTTCAGTATCATGTTTTATGCTATGCTGAGTGATGCTTTCAGAGACGGAGACACAGGAATCGACATCAGATATCGTATTGATGGAAAATTGTTTAACCTTAGGAGGCTTCAAGCAAAAACCAAGGTCAAATCACACACCATCAGAGATCTTCTGTTTGCTGACGATTGTGCCCTCAATGCTGGCTCAGAGGCTGATCTGCAGCATGGCGTTTATAGATTCTTCGAACCCTGTTCCAACTTTGGGCTTCCCATCAACACGGAGAAAACAGAAATCATATACCAACCAGCTCCTGGCACAATTTATACTGAACCAATCATCAAGGTAAATGGTGAGAAACTGAAAGTTGTGAACAGATTCACATACCTTGGTAGCACACTATCCCAGAACATCGTCATTGATGATGAGGTGAACACCAGGATCTCCAAAGCCAGCAGCACATTTGGCAGAACTATACACCAACGTTTGGCATCGAATTGGCATTAGTCTACAGAAAAAGCTGAAGGTGTACAGAGCTCCGGTGCTTCCAGTGCTGCTTTATGCATGTGAAACACGGACTGTATACAGGCGCGACGTAAAGAATCTAATCCACTTTCATACAGTCTGTCTCAGAAAAGTAATGAACATCAAATGGCAAGACAAGATCCTGGATACCGCCGTTCTTGACAGAGCTGGCATCCCTAGCATCTATACTATTCTGATGCAGTCACAGATTCGCTGGGCAGGTCATGTAGTCCGTATGCCAGACCATCGACTGCCAAAGATACTCTTTTATGGTGAGACGCAGAAGGGTAAACGCTCCAATGGTGGCCAAAAGAAGCGCTTCAAAGACACGATTAAGACTTCATTGAAAACCTTTGACATAAACCCTGACACATGGGAAGCTGCTGCACAAGATCGAACCGCTTGACACACATCTCTTCGTAAAGGTGCAGCGGCATCAAATCACCCAGAAGAGCAGCAACGGAACAGCGGAGACCAGCTAGAAAAGACCGTGTAATAAAACCTTCACATGAAGCAAACATTCCCTGCCCACATTGTCCGAGATCTTTCCAAGCCCACATCGGGCTCATCAGTCACCTTCGTACCCATAGACTAACCTAACATATTCCTAATAATTAGATGAACAGACTGGTATTTATCACCCGTGATGGACGAACAACATCTCAGGTAATTTCGGAACTCTGAGTATCTGGCTTATCAAACATTTCCGCTCATTTGTATAAAATGTCTTGTCGCAAATCCGACTGCTTGTCTAGACAACTCGTGGTTTAACAATTAAACCTGTATTTCAAGTCCATTCTACTCAAGTGATTACGCAATCATGAGCAAACACTTCATGCTCGCATTCAATGTGATATTATCACGTTTAGTGATTCGATTAATCTCTCAGGATAGGCAATACGCTTGTTTGGACATAAGAAGTGAAGTGTGAATGGAAACAATGACTATAGTACGGAGTTCTGTGCAGCGAAAATGAGAAATAATAGGGGGGGGGGGGGGGGGGGGGGGGGGGGGGGATAGAGAAGAAAAATTGAACGGTCCAATTCCGCAACAATGATGCACCTTTTTCATTTGACAAGATCATATTAACAAGCTAAAGATAGGAACTACAGATGAGTGTAACTGTAGCATCGATAAAATGACGGCTGGGCATATGCTGCAAAGTGTCCAAAATATGTGGCCGTCACCAGTACCATTTCTGGACAAACTCTATAGGGGTATCAACAACCGCAAGCGGGCTATTGATTTCTTTAAACGTTTTCAAGTTGACGTCTGAAAGTGTACGCTGAAGAAGAAGAGAAAGATCCAGCACTGTCCCTGTACCTGGTTGGGTGCTATAATGAGATGTTCTTGTTATGAAAGATATCAGACTTGATCAGACGGTGCAGAGCTGAAGCAGAATCTATGGAGCCTCCGCCTGGACCTTGAGAAGACTGTGGAATTTGTCCTGGCCACAGACCTGCAGATTTAGTATGACTAAAACAATGAACGCAGAAGAAGTAGGGAGCAAAATATATATTTATGTGCACATCTTAATGGTTGCTTTCCCGCTTTATTTTGTCCTCATCTACTTCGTCTTGCACCGTTAACCTTTTCTCCATTGTAGTTTTCAATAATTTATTAATGTATGCATCACATTAACGAGTCCATCAATGCGATTGTTATATTACGATTAGTCAGTTCGACTGCATACACCATAGGACACATTTTACAGTACACCTAAGATATGTAGGAAATTGTTCCGTGCAGTTTTCGTGGTCTATGAGAAAACAAAGGTATAATAGGACTATCTATGAGAAAACAGATAATAGGACTATCTATGAGAAAACAGATAATAGGACTATCTATGAGAAAACAAGGGATAATAGGACTATGAGAAAATAAAGGGATAAAAGGACTATCTATGAGAAAACAGATAATAGGACTATCTATGAGAAAACAGATAATAGGACTATCTATGAGAAAACAGATAATAGGACTATCTATGATGAAACAGATAATAGGACTATCTATGAGAAAACAAAAGATAATTGGACCATGAGAAAACAAAGGGATAATAAGACTATCTATGAGAAAACAGATAATAGGACTATCTATGAGAAAACAAAGGATAATTGGACTATGAAAAAACAAAGGGATAATAAGACTATCTATGAGAAAACAAAAGATAATTGGACTATGAGAAAACAAAGGGATAATAGGACTATCTATGAGAAAACAAAGGATAACTGGACTATCTATGAGAAAACAGATAATTGGACTATGAGAAAACAGATAATAGGACTGTCTATGAGAAAACAGATAATAGGACTATCTATGAGAAAACAAGGGATAATAGGACTATGAGAAAATAAAGGGATAAAAGGACTATCTATGAGAAAACAGATAAAAGGACTATCTATGAGAAAATAAAAGATAATTGGACCATGAGAAAACAAAGGGATAATAAGACTATCTATGAGAAAACAGATAATAGGACTATCTATGAGAAATCAAGGGATAATAGGACTATGAGAAAACAAAGGGATAATAAGACTATCTATGAGAAAACAAAGGATAATTGGACTATCTATGAGAAAACAGATAATTGGACTATGAGAAAACAGATAATAGGACTGTCTATGAGAAAACAGATAATAGGACTATCTATGAGAAAACAGAGGGATAATAGGACTGTCTGCAAGAAAACAAAGGATAATTGGACTATCTATGAGAAAACAAAGGGATAATTGGACTATAGGACTGTAGGAGTTCGCCAAGGATGTATCCTGTCACCAGTGCTCTTTAATATATATCTAGAACATATTATGCAGGAGGCTCTCTACGATTATAAATCAACCATATCGATTGGAGGCCGACCTCTGTGCAACCTACGTTTTGCTGATGATATTGATCTGATAGCTGGATCAGAATCAGAACTTCAAGACCTTACCTCTAGACTGGAGAAAGTAACACGAACGTATGGGATGGAAATTAATATAGAAAAAAAGCAAGATATTGGTGAATAGCCATAAGAAACACGTTCCGACCAACATTACGTTAAATGGGCAAACGTTAGAAGAAGTTAACACCTTTAAATATCTCGGGTCCACTATATGTAGTGATGGAAGATCAATTAAAGAAATCAAGACAAGACTTGAGATGGCCTCAGCTGCCATGACAAGGTTGAATGTGATCTGGAAAAGTAACATCAGTTTTCCTGTGAAGATCAAATTATATAAATCACTTGTATTATCTATTCTCTTGTATGGGTGTGAGGGCTGGACACTCACTGCAGATACGGAGCGAAGGATTCAGGCTTTCGAGCATAAATGTTATTGAAGAATTTTGCGCATTTGCTATAAAGAGCACAAAACAAATATCTATGTTAGAGAGAAGATAAACACCTATGCAGGCCACCAAGAACCACTTTTGTCAATAGTGAAACGTCGAAAGCTTGCCTGGTTTGGGCATGTAACTCGTCATGACTCCCTTTCGAAAACGATCCTTCAGGGAACAGTCGAAGGTAAACGGAGAAGAGGAAGGCAGAGAAAATCCTGGGCTGATAACATCAAAGAATGGGCAGGACACGGTTTTTCCACACTTGTACGCATTGCTGAGGATAGAGAGCAGTGGAGGACCCTGTCTGCTGATGCTTCCACCATGGCACCCCTACGACCCATGACGGGTTACGGGCTGAGATGATGAATTGGACTATCTATGAGAAAACAGATAATTGGACTATGAGAAAACAGATAATAGGACTACCTATGAGAAAACAGATAACTGGACTATCTATGAGAAAACAAAGGATAATTGGACTATCTATGAAAAAAAGGGATAATAGGACTATCTATGAGAAAACAGATAATAGGACTATCTATGAGAAAACAGATAATAGGACTATCTATGAGAAAACAAAAGGATAATGGGACTATCTATGAGAAAACAAAGGATAATAGGACTATCTTTGAGAAAACAGATAATTGGACTACCTCTGAGAAAACAGATAATTGGACTATCTATGAGAAAACAGATAACTGGACTATCTATGAGAAAACATAATAGGACTATCTATGAGAAAACAGAAAATTGGACTATCTATGAGAAAACAGATAATTGGACTATCTCTGAGAAAACAGATAATAGGACTATCTATGAAATAACAGATAATTGGACTATCTATGAGAAAACAGATAATTGGACTATCTATGAGAAAACAGATAATTGGACTATCTATGAGAAAACAGATAATAGGACTATCTATGAGAAAACACATAATTGAACTATCTATGAGAAAACAGATAATAGGACTATCTATGAGAAAACAGATAATAGGACTATCTATGAGAAAACAGATAACTGGACTATCTATGAGAAAACATAATAGGACTATCTATGAGAAAACAGAAAATTGGACTATCTATGAGAAAACAGATAATTGGACTATCTCTGAGAAAACAGATAATAGGACTATCTATGAGAAAACACATAATTGAACTATCTATGAGAAAACAGATAATAGGACTATCTATGAGAAAACAGATAATAGGACTATCTATGAGAAAACAGATAATTGGACTATCTATGAGAAAACAGATAATAGGACTATCTATGAGAAAACACATAATTGAACTATCTATGAGAAAACAGATAATAGGACTATCTATGAGAAAACAGATAATAGGACTATCTATGAGAAAACAGATAACTGGACTATCTATGAGAAAACAGATAAAAAACTATCTATGAGAAAAAATTTAATAGGTCTACTGACCCTCAGGCATGTCGTTAGAGGCGACTAGAATGAGAGAGTACACGAATGGCTTGGTGCAGGCTTTCTGTAAGAGGACCAGCTGCAGTGATGCCATGCTCCATAAATAACGAAAACGGAAATGATGATGTAGGTAATTACCTATTTTAAGCTGCATCATGCGCATATACTATACGCAATCAATCAGTCAATACGTTAGCCCCCAAGGAACATAGGCATTCAACAAACACAAGCCAAGTCATCCTATAGCGTGCCATTCAATATTTTTTCATGTTTTCCTCATCATTTTCATCTGTGTCTCTGTCTCTCTCTACATTTCTTTGGTCTGCCTCTACGTCTATTAACCAAAGGATTCCAGAACAAGGACTACCTTGCAATGCTATCAACAGGTTTCCTCAGTGTGAATCGAATTCAACGGCAGCATATTCTCATCTCTTGTTCCACTGGCACTTGTCTGGTTCTTGTCGTCAGTTCTACATTGGTGTCACGAGGAGCGAATGTAGAC
>JAMPIV010006661.1:0-28761 GCA_024509875.1 Oreohelix idahoensis
TTTAAAAATAGCCCATAGAAGTTAAGTAATCAGATATGAAAAGATAAAAAGATAAAGTTCCAAAAGGAAAAAAAGGTTCCAAACATATACTTCCGTAAAGATTAAAGTGTTAAAGACTTCAGAGTATAATAAACTCAACTTTATGAGATGACCGCTCCATTGCCTCACCCGCTTACCTTCTCAGATAGGTTAGATACCATTTACAACTGGGTAAACCTGAGCGTGACATTACAATATTTTGAACCTGTAGCTAAGTCCCCCAGAAACAAGCGGCATAGCCACTTTGTGCATTTTGAGGATCATATGAGAAGATCAACAGATGAAATTACTGAAAATAGTAAATGAATATAAATTATAAATACACACGTGGAAAAGTCCAAGTACAAAAGTGTGACAGAACACTGAATAATAAAGAAGCAATGCCTAAAAGATGAGCCTTTTCTGTAAATAACTTGTAAGACACAATGTTGAATAAGCCTAGACATATGGAAATAACAACGGAAGGGCAACTCAAACACCAGTCGCTACATATGCAAATTCCGATACTCCAGCAGATAGAAAAAACCTCAAGCAGGAGTCCCTGTCACAGGATTATTGGGCACCTCTTCTCGAGTCTTCTCTACAAACAAGCATAATAGTGACATTTGTATGTACAGACATAATTACGTGCATTTCATGGTCTTCACCGCTTTCTTTCTCTGCTATGTAGCAGATATTTTGTATTTTCAAACATACTTCCACTCCTTTCAGTAATTAATCCGTCTTGTTATTTTACCTGACCACCCTGCGATAGAGAAGACAGAGATGCCATATTAACCGACAACTAACTGGTTACTCTCGGGTACTACAGAGTAGCATTAAAAATTTCGCCCAGCGCATTAGCTTAATTATATAAACAAATATAAAGGTATGTTATCAGGCACTCGCAGGAAATAAAGAAGTAGAACACCAGACAACAGAAAAACAACATACATGAGTGGCTTACCCAGGAGTTTTGAAAACCACCATACTCGACACCAGAAGTCCTCCATGGGCAGTTCAGCCTATTAATGACGCAATCACTTCTGTTGTATTTCTATCAAGCAGTATAGGCCGAATCCAACAACACCCTTAGGACCTTAATACTGTGTCCAGTAAATGATAGTAGACTAGACCAGTGAGAACAGGATAGTGGGTAGGTTTGGTATTGTACAAACATTTATTACAAATAAGGGAGGGAAACCTGAGGCCTGTAAACAGTAAATTAATATGAAACAAATATAAAGGTATGTTATCAGGCACTCGCAGGAAATAAAGAAGTAGAACACCAGACAACAGAAAAACAACAGACATGAGTGGCTTACCCAGGATTTGAACACTGGACCTTCCGTGCGACAACCCCGCCTAGCCATGCAAGCGAATCACACTATCCGCTCTGCCATCTACGCATCATCAAAAAATGATGTTTCAATGGCAGGTCAATAGTGCGAACCACAATACACGACACCAGAAGTCCTCCATGGGCAGTTCAGCCTATTAATGACGCAATCACTTCTGTTGTATTTCTATCAAGCAGTATAGGCCGAATCCAACAAGACCCTTAGGACCTTAATACTGTGTCCAGTAAATGATAGTAGACTAGAACAGTGAGAACAGGATAGTGGGTAGGTTTGGTATTGTACAAACATTTATTACAAATAAGGGAGGGAAACCTAGGCCTGTAAACAGTTTACATGAAATGTAATAAATATGTAAATAAACCTAACTAGGTATGTTCTCAGGCTACTCATTACAGACACAGTAAAGGTAAAGGGTCTTGTGGACTATACCTTGATAGAAAAACAACAGAAGTGATTGCGTCATTAATAGGCTGAACTGCCCAAGGAGGACACCTGGTGTCGAGTATTGTGGTTCGCACTATTGACCTGCCATTGAAACATCATTTTTTGATGATGCGTAGATGGCAGAGCGGATAGTGTGCCATTCGCTTGCATGGCTAATGATGTTGTCGCACGGAAGGTCCAGTGTTCAAATCCTGGGTAAGCCACTCATGTCTGTTGTTTTTCTGTTGTCTGGTGTTCTACTTCTTTATTTCCTGCGAGTGCCTGATAACATACCTTTATATTTGTTTCATATTAATTTACTGTTTACAGGCCTCAGGTTTCCCTCCCTTATTTGTAATAAATGTTTGTACAATACCAAACCTACCCACTATCCTGTTCTCACTGTTCTAGTCTACTATCATTTACTGGACACAGTATTAAGGTCCTAAGGGTCTTGTTGGATTCAGCCTATACTGCTTGATAGAAATACAACAGAAGTGATTGCGTCATTAATAGGCTGAACTGCCCATGGAGGACTTCTGGTGTCTTGTATTGTGGTTCGCACTATTGACCTGCCATTGAAACATCATTTTTTGATGATGCGTAGATGGCAGAGCGGATAGTGTGATTCGCTTGCATGGCTAGGCGGGGTTGTCGCACGGAAGGTCCAGTGTTCAAATCCTGGGTAAGCCACTCATGTCTGTTGATTTTCTGTTGTCTGGTGTTCTACTTCTTTATTTCCTGCGAGTGCCTGATAACATACCTTTATATTTGTTTCATATTAATTTACTGTTTACAGGCCTCAGGTTTCCCTCCCTTATTTGTAATAAATGTTTGTACAATACCAAACCTACCCACTATCCTGTTCTCACTGTTCTAGTCTACTATCATTTACTGGACACAGTATTAAGGTCCTAAGGGTCTTGTTGGATTCGGCCTATACTGCTTGATAGAAATACAACAGAAGTGATTGCGTCATTAATAGGCTGAACTGCCCATGGAGGACTTCTGGTGTCGTGTATTGTGGTTCGCACTATTGACCTGCCATTGAAACATCATTTTTGATGATGCGTAGATGGCAGAGCGGATAGTGTGATTCGCTTGCATGGCTAGGCGGGGTTGTCGCACGGAAGGTCCAGTGTTCAAATCCTGGGTAAGCCACTCATGTCTGTTGTTTTTTCTGTTGTCTGGTGTTCTACTTCTTTATTTCCTGCGAGTGCCTGATAACATACCTTTATATTTGTTTCATATTAATTTACTGTTTACAGGCCTCAGGTTTCCCTCCCTTATTTGTAATAAATGTTTGTACAATACCAAACCTACCCACTATCCTGTTCTCACTGTTCTAGTCTACTATCATTTACTGGACACAGTATTAAGGTCCTAAGGGTCTTGTTGGATCGGCCTATACTGCTTGATAGAAATACAACAGAAGTGATTGCGTCATTAATAGGCTGAACTGCCCATGGAGGACTTCTGGTGTCGTGTATTGTGGTTCGCACTATTGACCTGCCATTGAAACATCATTTTTTGATGATGCGTAGATGGCAGAGCGGATAGTGTGATTCGCTTGCATGGCTAGGCGGGGTTGTCGCACGGAAGGTCCAGTGTTCAAATCCTGGGTAAGCCACTCATGTCTGTTGTTTTTTCTGTTGTCTGGTGTTCTACTTCTTTATTTCCTGCGAGTGCCTGATAACATACCTTATTTGTAATAAATGTTTGTACAATACCAAACCTACCCACTATCCTGTTCTCACTGTTCTAGTCTACTATCATTTACTGGACACAGTATTAAGGTCCTAAGGGTCTTGTTGGATTCGGCCTATACTGCTTGATAGAAATACAACAGAAGTGATTGCGTCATTAATAGGCTGAACTGCCCATGGAGGACTTCTGGTGTCGTGTATTGTGGTTCGCACTATTGACCTGCCATTGAAACATCATTTTTTGATGATGCGTAGATGGCAGAGCGGATAGTGCGATTCGCTTGCATGGCTAGGCGGGGTTGTCGCACGGAAGGTCCAGTGTTCAAATCCTGGGTAAGCCACTCATGTCTGTTGTTTTTTTCTGTTGTCTGGTGTTCTACTTCTTTATTTCCTGCGAGTGCCTGATAACATACCTTTTATATTTGTATTTCATATTAATGATCCTATAAATCTTATCACAGTAGATGGGAGAACTCCAGTACCTATCGCTGCACAGGTTTAGAACGCACAATAATACAACGATTAGTGATGAAATGGAGACACTACTGTGGATCAGCTAAGTCAAACCTAATTGTTGATAAGATGTATAGGTTTTGTTGGCATTAACAACCTAAGTCATCACTGGAACACTGTTTATTGTCTGTCTAACACAAGGATTCCATTTTTTAAAGTAGGTTAAAACTAGTTGATTATTAAATCTGTTTATGTTAAATATTAAGAAACTTATCGACGATTTTAATCATTTTGAATGTACTGTATGTTTTGTCTATCAGTTCGCAAGTGGTAACTAAATCACCTCTCTAAACAGAGGGATACTAATAATATTAGGAATCTACTGAGTAAAATCCGGGTGGGGGCGTGAAACGAACTGAAAATTAAGAAAGATTGCGAAATTCAGTCAAGACCTAATCTTTCACACTCACGACAGCTGAGTGAAAAAGCCCTTGAGTATACAAGAATTAGATCCATCTTTGTTTCATAGATCTGGAAAAGGCGTTTGACCAGGGACCCCTGGAAGCAAAAGCTCTTTGGGACTGTTGGCAAGGAAGAATATTCGAGCACCTCTGATTCATGCTATACAGAGCTTCTACAAGTCTTGCAGAAATTATGTGAGGACATCAAACCATAAGTCGGAATAGTTCAGGACCACCACTGGTGTAAGACAAGGTGATATCCTATCACCTTACCTCTTCATACTCCTTATGGACGATGTCATCAAGGCATGTAAGGAGAGAACAAGAAAGTATTCAGTAGGGGTACTGGAAGATGAGACAGGTCTATATTTCGGAGCTGGCATTTGCTGATGATGTTGCCCTGATTGCTAAATCAGAGGCACATCTCCAATCCAACCTGCAAGTCTGGAAGGTAAGAGCTGGAAAGAGAAGGATGGTCCCATAAGTCAGACTCTAAAACAAAATCCATGTGTGATATCACAGAAGAAAGAAGACATCAGATTAAGTTGGAGAACAGTCCTGGAGCAGGTCGACCACTTTAAATATCTCGGAGCTATTATAGACCGAAAGGGAGGCATCAAAGAAGAGTTGGCCACTCGAAAAGCAGCAGCTGGGAGACTTTTTCAGGCCATAAATCGAGGATTCCTCAGCAAGAGAGAGGTTGGTAAGAAAACGAAGATGGCTGTATACCGCTCCACCTATGTCCCAGTCTTGACATATGGATGCGAGTCATGGGCAATGACGACAACCCACAAAAGCCAGATCCAAACCTCAGAAATGAGGTATCTGAGGAAGGTGGTTGAAGTAACAAGAAGAGACATGGTACGCAACCAGACGATACGTCAAGGCCTTAAATCCCACCCCCTGCAGACCCAAGTAGAACAGTTCCAATAAGATGTGTTTTTTGGCCATGTCTGCAGAAATGGGAGAAGATCGGCATATCACCACGGACAAGCAAGAAGAAACAAAGAGCCAAGGTGATTCCAGAGACCCCCAGGACTACCCAGAGGTCCGCTGTGGAGGAAAACATTTGACAAACATATGAAGGACCAAGGACTAGAATGGAAACCAGGAGGCAGGAGGAAAGACAGCCGAAAGGATAGCCCTGGCGCTCTCATCTTCCAAACCTCTACACCTCAAGGTAGAAGGGAACGACTAAGTAATAATATAAATTCTTCATCAAAAAAGGCGGTGCTGTATTAAAATATAAGAGATAACAATTTGCCCTACACGTATTGCAGCAATGTTTCCTTGACTACTTCCTGTAAAATTATCAAATATTGATAATACTCCCCCATGAGATAGAAAGCATCATTATTCTTCTATCAACAAACTCTGTCAAGGAGTAATCTTTTTCGAAGGTATACACCTTTAGAAGAATCCATATTATATTACTCATTTAGTTTTGGCCAACTGTTGCGCCACTACTGGTCGCGAGCAGGGGAGCAATTTTTGTGACCAAATTGGGCGACACTCCTCCGGTACTGAACTCGGGACACGCAAGTTGTGGACAAATTGGCGAAAAACTCCTCGTCCCAGGATAATTTTGAACCCCTTTCAAGTACACACCCACAGACGAGATAGGACCTAAAATGTCCAGATTTTACTGAAAGAATATTGCCAAGAGTTGGAATTTTATAGTAAGACTGAGCATAGCAAACTGTGCAATTCAAAACTAACAGTATATAATAAAATCTGATAAAGTGAATAATTGAAAAATCAGAAAGAAGCAAAGTTTTTTTGTAAACAACAGTGTTTAAAGTATAAAGAAGAAGATCACATTGGTGTCGCTAACTCAGTGAAGTAATTTTGAGCTTTACTAGTTAAGTTAGCAATTGTAATTATGTGTAGACTTTGTAAACAAACTTATTTGCTCAGAATCCCAAAAACTCTACACTTTTTACCTAAGTGATTGCTAAAGATGATTGGCTTAATCAAGGTAATGGTGATTTATCCAAATTTGTAGCTACTTCTGTGGAAAGAAGACAAATAACGGATTCTTCGATCGCGGCTATCGTTAAATGTATCATGTCCGACCTAATCATACAGAAAGTGCAAGCGAGGACTGGGCATCCGTAAAAAAACAACGGCTGCTGCGCGTTATTTGGAACAAAGACATCTGTTTTCTTCTCCTGTATCATCAAGCTCATGAATTTTCAGTAATCACGCTCGTGGCTAGGAATACTCACGCTGTCAGTGTCACAATGTTGAAACGACTGAAAAAAAAACGCAAAACGCAATTCAAAATGTATGTGGACGCGACTATTTTTGGCTGTACGCGTGATACCTACCATTTGTGACAATGAGATACATGCTCAGATTGCTTTCGATTAGAATCCAGATATGCAATAGCCCAGGCTAAAACCTATATGCGGGTAAAACTACCGACAGAAGACACCCCCTACCTGCGAACGAAGCATACAACAAAGGAGCAAAAAAAAAGATGGGGAGTTGACATGGGAAGGCCCAAGGCCAGAGAGCTTCGATTGATAATAGGTGACCATAGTATGAAAATAAATCCAAAGCGGCAGAGTGGAGTAAGTCAGGGGAGAACTGGATAAACTACCAGTAGGCCATCAGTATCATTGGCAGAAACGTGCAGATCATGGGGCAATGGAAAAGCAGAGCTGGAGATTAAATCATCTGATAAATGATCATTCATTTGTGGGGAAGTGATTGACGAGTCTTCACTATATTGTGTTACACTGATTGGTATTGTAGTGAGGAGAGTGCGACGTAGAGACTAGACAAAACTCAAGCTTGGGGCTTCTCTTCGAGAGAATAAAGGTGGCAGGTTTTGTATTGCGTGTAGCATGACAGTAAGAGCTAGCACATGACAACAACACCCAAACATGAGAATGGAAGTAGAGGCAAGTACAGCAAGCACTGAGGTGGCTGTCCTGAAACACCCATCCAACCAAGTCCAAGTTAGTAAATTGTTCATCAGCCTGTCCCAAGCCATGTCTTTGGATCGTCAATTTCCAGATCGGATGGCTAGGCGAACAGGAAAATGGAAAATCATAAATAGATACCTCAAGATCTTCCAAGACCTGGTGTGGATCTACGGTCCATTTCCATGCATAGGTACTGTCAAGATTGTGTAGAATTTAAAAATAATTTGAGTCGAGTTAGACAATTATTGTGTGAAAACGAACAAGTGTAGTTAGAAAAATGAAATAGATTCCACGAGTGGTGAGATGATAGACTGTGGTATAGAGGCTGTCGCTGAAAGCGAAAAAGAATTTTTCACTCTCTCACCTATCCTCTACGACGGATTTACAGAGTCCGACAGTCTACACCACATATATATTACATATATTTCTATCTACTCACGGGCACGCACATACACGTGACGACAGTTAAACACACAGACTTGGAAAAATCTATAACAATGATTATATAAATATTTAGAAACGTTAGGATGGCAGATGATGGCCCAAAGAATTAGAGATGCATATGGTTAGGGTCTAATGTTGTCCCTTTTCTAGAAGGTAAGAACTGACTTATGACAGCAGTATCTATTCTAAAGGAACAATTACATTAAGCAGCAAATCTTTCTTCAGGAAAAATTACAAAAAAAGAATGAATGCATTAAACCAACGAACATCCTTCCGTCACTTTCACTCGGTTCTCTCACCCTTACCTAAAACTTGATGTTGTTCACCGTCTGGCGCAACCTTAGGACACTTCTCTACAGTGAATCTGGATTCTTTGGATAAAGCGAATCCCAGCTCTACAAATACAGGTTTTCTTCCACTGTTTTCGGGGAGCGTTCGCTTCACCAGTTAAACTTTAGATTTACTTTTAATGTCACTTTGATCAGGTTTGATAAGCAAGTTTAAACGGGCACACAGAGTTCCGAAAAAAAAAACACACGTGGATTCCCTTAAGTTGGAAAAGATGACCAGTGGACAACTGCTCTCAACAGATAGTCTTGGTTCACTATCCACTCTTTCAATAGTGTTGGAAATGTAAATGTTAGTTCTTGCAATTATTCTCGCCGCCAGGCAGCATATACATTTAAATTTGTGGAGCAATATGAACTGGCTCAAAAGCCCAGTATATATTTCTATTCTTTAGGAACCGTTTGTGGGATTTGTATTACTGTCTATCTCTGATGGCATATGCACTGTCAGACGAGTGTTACTTGAAAAAAAAACCCACGTGGTTAAAGATAGGAAATGTCTATGCTTCTCACAAGTATGTCCTTTTTACTAAACGCTGGAAAGTTGGGTACCACCGTTTCACTATATAAAAGAAAGAACACATATCAAATCATTTACATATATGTACTCATTATAACTTACATTTTAAATAGCACGCCTACAGCTTGACTTATATTTAAAACTTCCCGTAAAGTAAGTTATATAAAAAATCAAACATCATGAATTAGAAAATACATACATATTTCGTCAACACTCAATGATGTATCTAGCGTTATAAGTTAGTTTTAAAATAGATTCTCTCGTCTGATTATTTAGAAGTTAAATTAAATTTCTTTATTAGCCGACTGAATTTAAGCAAGAAATATAATTTCTGTTTTCCACTGTAACTCGTCACTATAAATAATACAGACTAGATAAATTAAGCACTCTGCACAAAATCTAACTAGTGAGATAAAATCGGCAATTTAACACTTAATCACTTCACAAAATACTAGAAAATAATATATATAATATTAATATACCTCAAACACAGAATTACTAAGAACGTTAAACCACTTCGACCAAACTAAGGCCATCTCTATTTACAGAGATTATTTAGAAATCGAACGAAGGTTGTTCTAGTCTAACTGCAAAGTTACTGAGTGAAATGAAATAGTTTCAAACGTGGGTTAATATTTTAAACCAGACGAAGGATGAACTATTATTTCGTAGAACGAAATGCTCTCCCCTTTCCGGCTTAAACGATACGTTTCACACCTAACATGTCGTAACTGCCACCACTGACCAAGATGTACGCGTGTCAGTTTCAAATCTCAGACAACCTGTCTCCAATGCAGGGCAGTTTTCACACTACAGCTGACCATGGCCCACAGTGAGCGCCGTGTCAGTTTGGGATTTTTCAGACAAATGTCTGAATACTGACCAGTGCAGATGTAAAGTATCACACCTCACCGGGACTTATGCCGAGAAGAAGCTCGCGCGCTCGGTGAGAATGTAGACTATTGTCTACGTCCTATGTTCAGCGAACCGACTTATCACGCCTTCTGACGCCCTGCAGCCCTGACATCTACGTAATATCGTCCTAGCGCGATTCTCAGTTTTGAGAAAGAAACAGGTAAAGTTTAAAAATACTGAAGAAAATATTTTTCGCAACCGAGTGATGCGAAAAATACAGGAAAAACAAGTATGGAAAGAATGTAAATGAAAGGATTAGGGTGAGAGAATAGGAAGAAGATGTAGGTAATTTAATGACATAAAGACCTACGTGACAGGACGTCCCCCCTTAAGATATGGAAGCACTCCATGTCTACGTTATGGAATTAAATTTCCTATAACCGTAGCTTCAGGGTGTCTGTCTTCTTCCCTCTCATCTTCCCCCTCCATCTCTCTCCAATTCCTACTCGAGTCTACTCCCCAAAGTTTCCTTCCTCTGGAATGTCTCCCATGCGCGCTTGAAAGAGCGTCGCCGCTTCTGACATTTTTGAAAGATTTCTTGTGATAGCGGTGGAATATCCCTGCCACTATCATCATCTTCGTCAGCTCTGGCGATCGTCAGGAGATGGTCGGAGGTTGGCACTGGTTTTTCCAAGTATCTCTTTAAGAGATTTAAATGGAAAACCTTCTCCTTTCCTTCAATAGAGATCTGGTAGTTAGCCTTAGAAATCTTTTTCAGGACGGTAAACGGCCCTTGCCATCCGATCTTCAGTTGGTTGTTCTCGGTAGGGAGTAACACCAAAACTTTCTCTCCAGCTTCTAGTTCTCTTTCTTTCGCGACTTTTCTGTATCGGTTAGCGTGCTTTGTGCGTGCTCGCTTAAAGTTAGTCGTTGCTAGGTCCCACCCTAGTTTCAACCTTTCCTTTAAAACCGACACATATTTGCTTGCTGCGACAACTGTCTCATCCGCCTTCTCGTCTGTCAGAGACTGAAGTAAGGCTTCAAGCGGCCCCTTGATGGGTCTGCCGAATAAAAGTGTAGCTGGCGGAAATCCTGTGGAAGTATGAGGAGATTCTCTGTAGCCAAATAATGCTGCAGGAATACAGAGATCCCAATCTTCAGGTTTCACTTGTGCCAGCTTACTTAGCATCATGTTGAGGTTTCCATTAGCACGTTCCACGAGCCCATTTCCCGCCGGAGTATATGGCTTAGTGTGGATGTGTTGGGTCCTCAAGATCTTAACGATCTCTTCCATCAACAGGTTTCGGTATGGGGATCCGTTATCCGTCAACACTTGTTGAGGGAATCCCAACCGAGTGAAAATCTGCACGAGGGCTTCTGCAACATGCTTGGCATCTGCGCATGTTAGCGGGATAGCTTCTGCCCATAAAGTGCATGTATCGACTAAGGTCAGGATGAACCTGTTCCTTCTTTTAGTCCTTTCGAAAGGCCCTAAAATGTCGATCACAACCCGTTCGAATGGTGTTCCCATTATTGGCATTTCACCCAAAGAGACTGGGGGTGCCCGTTGCTTGGGTGGCACACGTTGGCACTGGGCACAGGATTTCACATATCTGATAATATCAGTATTTACTCCTGGCCACCAATAATGAGTGGTTATACGTTGGTTTGTGGCGTTCTGTCCCATATGTCCGCTGAAGGGAAGAGAGTGCCCCATTTCTAGGATTTGGCTTCTGTACTGTTTCGGTACTAGGAGCTGGTTGTAACCTTGATCAGGCTTGCCCGTTCTGCGATACAGTACGCCATCCTTAGAAAAAATGTCCCCGTGCTGTTTGGGTTCCTTAGCCATGGGCAGTTTCCTAAAGCAGGGTGCCAAAGTAGGGTCCTTGTATTGCGCTTCTTTAAGTTCCATGGGTAACAAATTCGGCGCAGGCTCCCGTTCCTTTTTGGTTTGCCCTCTTGTAGTTACTGCTGCCACAATCGGCTCTTCCGGTTTCCCAATAGACACGTATCTCCCGCCAAGTATGACTGGGTAGATGGGATCATCCATAACAGCCGCTTTGATCACGCCTCTGACAAAGTCAGAGTGTATCTCCACCAATGCGATGGGAAGCGCTGTAGGTGCATCACTCTTACGAACTCCACAAAATTGGACGGTCTCTGCTGTCTCTTGACCGGGTTTGACCAGGTTTCTGGCAACAATGCAATCATAAGAAAGCCCCGTGTCAAATAAACAAGAAGTTTGAGAACCGTTCAAAGTAACAGTACCTCGCGTTGAGGGTCTATCCCCAACAGGTTGGGAATCACTGTCAATAATTCCGCCTTGCGAGACTGTCAATAAGCATCCGATGCGTTTCGGCTCGGTGTGCTCGGTCTGATCATATGTCCCGTGCTCAGGGGTTCTCCCTTTGCCACCTTGTCCTTTCTGGCTACGCTGCCATGTAGGGCGGTCGGGTTGATCAGACTGTTTGGGGTGGTTGGGGTACTTGTTCTTGTAGAACTTGGATTTTTCCGGAGGGGGGTTTTGAGGTCCAGTTTCTCTGTGGTTAAACTGGTTAGAAGCCTGAGAAGATTGCTCTAGGTTATGTTTTCGAAAATGCTCCTCTGTCGGTTTCCGCTTTGTGGCCGGTAGTTCAGCCAGCGCATTATGGTAACGCTCAGACTTCTCTAAGATGTCTTCGAGCTTTTCTGCACCCTGCTCAGCTAGAAATCTCGGGTATCTGCAGACAAAGTGTTCTTTATTTGTTCTGTTAAAACAAATTCCTCAAGACCTTCATACGTAGAGGGGAGCTGCGAGAGCTCAAGGCACTTTGTCAAATAACCTTTTAGACGGGAAGAGAACTGGTGAAAAGATTCAGAACTCTCCTTCCTGCTGTTGCGAAACAGTTGCAAAAATTTGCGAGCGTTCATTTCAAAGCGCTCCAGTAACGCTTTCTTCAACACATCATAGTTGTCTTGTTGGCTGCTTTCCAGTTTGGCGTAAACATCATACGCAGAACTTTTCAAAGCCTGGGAAAGCTTCATGTTCCAACGCGACCTCTCTAAACCGTATAGAGTTGCAATTTTCTCAAATTTTTCTAGCCAAGTGTCAATCTTCTCATTTGGACAAGGGAAAGATTCTAGTGGAAAAGACATAGCAGTGAGGTGAAGAGATTGACTGTTAGAAGGATCAGTTAAGGAAGAATGAGGAGAAGACTCTCCATTGCTGGAGGTAGAGGCAGCACCACGGCTTTGGAACTCTAGAGTCTTAAGCGCCAGCTCATGCTGTCGTCGTTGCTCATTTTCTCTTTCCTCATGCTGTCTCTCCTTCTCTCTTTCCTCATGCTGTCTCTCCTTCTCTCTTTCCTCTCTCTCCTTCTCCTCTTTCTCATGCTGTCTCTCCTTCTCTCTTTCTCTCTCCCTACGGATTTCCATTTCTTCTTCAATCTTCTTCTGTTGTAATAGACGGTCTTCCGCTTCTTTCCTCCTAGCTTCTTCTTTCTCCTCTTTAGCTTCAGCTGCTTTCCTCTCCGCATCATATCTCTCAAGTTCGTCCCTGACAAAAGCTTTCGCTTCCTCTCCTTCCAGTCCCTCCTCTCTCGCTTCGTCCCTGAGGAGTTGTCTAAGTTTTGCCCTCTCGGCCATATTATGTCAGTGACTGAGACACGTGGAGATAGAAAATAGGAAAAAAGAATAACCTGGTTCCTACCACTTACGAGAAAAAAATTTACCAAAAATCAAAAGATGATATCCTTAACCCTGGGATACCTCCTCCAAAAATAAAAATCTAACTATCGCTGCTATTAATCGGCAATAAAGCACCTAATGCAAAACACGACTACGCCAACTAAATGGTAGTTAAGATTACTTCTGAAAAATAAGTTGCTACAGTGGAAAAGCAAAATAATTATTGCAAAAATTTAAAGAGAAAAATAATCCCTTAATTTGTAAATCCACTATAAGTTTACCCCTGAAGACAGTTAGGGTGAGGGAGGCAATTAATCTGGACAAATAGTCCGAAACGCACTCCTTAGCTTTTGCTCAAAACACCTACTTCTTCAAAACCCAGTGAATGTTATACACTCACAAAACTTTACCAGCGTTTAGTATTACAAAATCAGTAATTAACATATATTCCGACAATCAACCTGTAACTCAAATGTATATTATTCAAAATGCTGTGGAAAAAAACTTATCAGTTTGTGTGGTCAGCACGCCCAAAAACAGATCGTTAGTCTAGGGGATAATTATTTTTAAAAGATACAAAACTCACAAGACATCACACTCTTACTCTATATCAGAATAAAGAATCTTACAGACAAAATCCAGATAGACGAGTCCACATTAGTCGTACTCGTCTTCCTATTCTAAGTTCAAAAATCCGTCGGGCGAGACCCCATTTGTCGTTCGTAGATTTTGGGTTCAATTCCCGGTAACGAGACCCCATTTGTCGTAGATTTTGGATAGGAGTATTTAAGACTTGGGTTGGTCCCTTCTGAATAGAGTGGAATGAGTGAGAGTCACAGTGTGAGTTAGAAAAAATGAAATAGATTCCACGAGTGGTGAGATGATAGACTGTGGTATAGAGGCTGTCGCTGAAAGCGAAAAAGAATTTTTTCTCTCTCTCACCTATCCTCTACGACGGTTTTTACAGAGTCCGACAGTCTACACCACATATATATTACATATATTTCTATCTACTCACGGGCACGCACATACACGTGACGACAGTTAAACACACAGACTTGGAAAAATCTATAACAATGATTATATAAATATTTAGAAACGAGCTGACCAGCACACTGATTTAATTTATGGGTAAGTTTATTTATCATTTATTAAACTTACGACACAACATATAAATTTTACATCAAAAGAAAACATATACAAATAGTCATAAAAATCAAGAAAATGCTACAAGGATGATAGCCCCGTTATGCCCTTAACTCTAGGTTTAGCCCACAGCCCCGTTAGGATGACAGATGATGGCCCAAAGAATTAGAGATGCATATGGTTAGGGTCTAATGTTGTCCCTTTTCTAGAAGGTAAGAACTGACTTATGACAGCAGTATCTATTCTAAAGGAACAATTACATTAAGCAGCAAATCTTTCTTCAGGAAAAATTACAAAAAAAAGAATGAATGCATTAAACCAACGAACATCCTTCCGTCACTTTCACTCGGTTCTCTCACCCTTACCTAAAACTTGATGTTGTTCACCGTCTGGCGCAACCTTAGGACACTTCTCTACAGTGAATCTGGATTCTTTGGATAAAGCGAATCCCAGCTCTACAAATACAGGTTTTCTTCCACTGTTTTCGGGGAGCGTTCGCTTCACCAGTTAAACTTTAGATTTACTTTTAATGTCACTTTGATCAGGTTTGATAAGCAAGTTTAAACGGGCACACAGAGTTCCGAAAAAAAAAACACACGTGGATTCCCTTAAGTTGGAAAAGATGACCAGTGGACAACTGCTCTCAACAGATAGTCTTGGTTCACTATCCACTCTTTCAATAGTGTTGGAAATGTAAATGTTAGTTCTTGCAATTATTCTCGCCGCCAGGCAGCATATACATTTAAATTTGTGGAGCAATATGAACTGGCTCAAAAGCCCAGTATATATTTCTATTCTTTAGGAACCGTTTGTGGGATTTGTATTACTGTCTATCTCTGATGGCATATGCACTGTCAGACGAGTGTTACTTGAAAAAAAAAAAACCCACGTGGTTAAAGATAGGAAATGTCTATGCTTCTCACAAGTATGTCCTTTTTACTAAACGCTGGAAAGTTGGGTACCACCGTTTCACTATATAAAAGAAAGAACACATATCAAATCATTTACATATATGTACTCATTATAACTTACATTTTAAATAGCACGCCTACAGCTTGACTTATATTTAAAACTTCCCGTAAAGTAAGTTATATAAAAATCAAACATCATGAATTAGAAAATACATACATATTTCGTCAACACTCAATGATGTATCTAGCGTTATAAGTTAGTTTTAAAATAGATTCTCTCGTCTGATTATTTAGAAGTTAAATTAAATTTCTTTATTAGCCGACTGAATTTAAGCAAGAAATATAATTTCTGTTTTCCACTGTAACTCGTCACTATAAATAATACAGACTAGATAAATTAAGCACTCTGCACAAAATCTAACTAGTGAGATAAAATCGGCAATTTAACACTTAATCACTTCACAAAATACTAGAAAATAAAAAAATATATTAATATTATACCTCAAACACAGAATTACTAAGAACGTTAAACCACTTCGACCAAACTAAGGCCATCTCTATTTACAGAGATTATTTAGAAATCGAACGAAGGTTGTTCTAGTCTAACTGCAAAGTTACTGAGTGAAATGAAATAGTTTCAAACGTGGGTTAATATTTTAAACCAGACGAAGGATGAACTATTATTTCGTAGAACGAAATGCTCTCCCCTTTCCGGCTTAAACGATACGTTTCACACCTAACATGTCGTAACTGCCACCACTGACCAAGATGTACGCGTGTCAGTTTCAAATCTCAGACAACCTGTCTCCAATGCAGGGCAGTTTTCACACTACAGCTGACCATGGCCCACAGTGAGCGCCGTGTCAGTTTGGGGATTTTTCAGACAAATGTCTGAATACTGACCAGTGCAGATGTAAAGTATCACACCTCACCGGGACTTATGCCGAGAAGAAGCTCGCGCGCTCGGTGAGAATGTAGACTATTGTCTACGTCCTATGTTCAGCGAACCGACTTATCACGCCTTCTGACGCCCTGCAGCCCTGACATCTACGTAATATCGTCCTAGCGCGATTCTCAGTTTTGAGAAAGAAACAGGTAAAGTTTAAAAATACTGAAGAAAATATTTTTCGCAACCGAGTGATGCGAAAAATACAGGAAAAACAAGTATGGAAAGAATGTAAATGAAAGGATTAGGGTGAGAGAATAGGAAGAAGATGTAGGTAATTTAATGACATAAAGACCTACGTGACAACAAGAACACCGACGAAAAAAATAAATAAACAGAGAGTTAGCAGTCCTCCAGCTGCGTGTGAGAATTACCAATTAAACACAGTCAGTGTCTTTTATTGTTAAATCCACTGGAGACGCTATCTGCGCGCCATCTTCACTACTGGAGACGCTATCCATGCGCCATGTTTCATACACACACAACAACAACAACCACGCTAGGCTGTATATTAACTCTGTCTATATTCTGTCTACTACTACAACACACAAGTTCGTACTTTACCAAGACCTAACAAATCAAGGGGGGTCAACTGAGGACGAACGCCCGTTTTATTAACGCTCATTATCCGGCTCGTAAAATACAAAAGGCGTGCCTCATTACGAAAATTCGGTGAGTAGATCCAGTTGGGTCTGAGTTGAGACCTGGAGGTTGGGGACTGCGCCTCAGTGAAAGGACGCAATATGATAATTTCAATTCAGCTCGCGACGATGAGTAAGATGAGGTATTAGATGCCACTACATCTCTGACTTGTATTAAATAGGCGCGTAGTAAATCACTACTGCACAATACGATTTCAGATTTGCTGTTGCTGGTTGGACACTGCGTGAGCTCTATTCCTGTTAGAGGTCTTATGTGAAGAGGGTTGCAAATTTCGTGGAGTTTTCGTTGCTTACTGGAACCGGTGAGGTCGAGGAAATGTTACATTCCTTTACTGAGATCCAGCTGTAAAAGTGGGGTACCCTGGAACTGAGACCAAAACAAACAACCTTTAAATCAAGCAATAATTAAATAACATCATAAACAATGTTATACCACACTGTTATGCCCCGCTAGAAATTTATTATTATTGCTCGGTAAAAATCTCGGTGTGGTTTTTTTTCCACATGCGTTTGTCTTCTGTTAATTCCACTCTATCAATTATCAGCATGCAGTCGCATAGGCTAATATAACTTGTACATACATGTACATCTCAGCATTTACGCTGACAAACAATTTACTCAAGTCCCTCTTCCAATTCAACATATGGGTTGTCCAACCAAGTGAGTCCCATTAAAAGGATGTACTGTTAATAATATATCATTACTTGACATTACATAAAACATTAGCATTAAATACATTACACAACCAATGTGTATGCGCCCCGTGGGGTCGACAGAAAAAAGGCATAAAATAATAGTCTTCAAAATGAAATACACATATAGGCAATGTTTATGCTGCTATAATACATGGTGACTGTACTTAGGACATAAGTCTTTGACTGTCTGGTGGCTAACTGCCGGGAAAGTACTAAACTGTGTCTAACTACACAAACAGGCATATTATAATTCCACTTCCAACCATGAGAAGTTTCTCTAACAAAGTAATGAATGACTGCCTCTTATTAATCAGTCGTAATATCGAATAACCGTCACTAATCAGGTATATGTGAATAAGTTTTTTACACCACTGACATTTACCCCAAAAGTAATGACAGCTTTAGCTCTCCATTTAACTCTTTGGAAGCACTGAAACACGACTAAGGGAGTTCTACGCTGATTAAGTAGCTGTTATGCTTAAGTTTACCATTTAACCCATTGTAAACAATAACACTAGGAAACACCTAACAGATTAAGCATCAGTTAACTTTGGCGGTAGACGGCGCTACGTTATCACTGAATTAATTACTGGGGAGAAATCACCAAAAAATCATTCGTCACACTAATTATCAGTTATATTAAAACTAAACGTGTAATTATATCACAAAATGTCAACTCACCCACGAGATGATGAGAATAAGGCAACACGAAGTCTAGTCTGGTGCCAACAAATGCCTGTTCACCATTTGGTCATCTTACGGGAGGTAAAATATACGAGTGTGGTGACAAAGTAAACTTATCAAGATTTATAGTCTAAAATGTGACGCTAACCCAGCCACCTGCAATCGCGTGCTTTCACATGTGCTTCGGGTTTCGCTCTGCTTTAAAAGCGGAATGTCGAGTAACATAAACATTATTTCAGAGTCTACATCAGAAGACAACAGACACGAGAAAGTTCCCTGAATAAGACATAACATTATCTCTCGCCAGCCGACTCTAAGAAAAGCGACGACTATCAAGGGCTGCTACCGAAGTCTTCCGAACGATGCGTGAGTTTCTCTCCCCTGGACGGAAATTAAAAGGGGATACCCGGCTATCAAAAGGCCTACTACAAAAGTCTCAGAACGAACGTGAGTTTCTCCTCCCCTCTGAACGGAAGAAGTAACAGAGTTCCCCCAGATATCAAAGGTGTTTGTCGTGCTGCACCGCTCAAGCTACCAACCTGAGTAAGACAGCGGCGCTGGTTTCAAAGAATCTATTTCTCACTCGTGGTCAAAATACTGTTACGAACGAAGAGCGTTCCCCTAGTTTGGCAGACTGCAGGGGCGCCTTAGGTAAGATTACCAGAAATCGCTTATCACTGGTCATCAAGAATCGAGCGACGCATTTATAATGAGCAAGAACGAAAAGCAAAAACCGAGCCACGCTTCTGGGAGGGGTGTCTGAGAGGGGGAATAATACGGTTACTGAGGCCATTAGAACAATGTAAAGAAAACGAAATACATACAGCCTGTGGAAATCAGAAAAAAAAATTAGAAGAGAAAGGAGAAGGTGGGGGCGGATTGGAAAATACAAATTAGCAGTCGTTTTGTCACATGTAACCTGTCAATGAGAGAGCTTACAGACTGACCTCTAGAGCACCCCGTAGTGGGGACACTGAAAACATGGATAAGGGAGAGATTACTAAGGGCAATTAATGATCGCTTGCTAGATAATGGGGACACTACAATGGATGAATCAACAAGGCTGAGACCGTTGGTGTTTGGCATCAAACGTGGGACTAGCACAGATGGCGGTGAGAGAGGATGCATCCGTCATACGTGCAACCAGCGTGCTACAGGTACAATTAGCATTGAAACTCTTCGACATTTTTCTGAGGTAGAGTGAGCACCTATGGTTTTTTGCCAGGAGTGCAGTGAGGTCGATTCTGAATAACGATACAACAATCTAGTGAAAGTTATGGAGATTTTGTGTTCTCAAGTTATTCCATTAGTGGTTTTCAGTGTTGTTCATATTTTTTGCTTGTTAGCACGTAATGTGTTATGGTGTTTTTCACAGTTGGGTTCCTCCACCATGGGAATAGTTTGTTCCTAGTTGAAATCTAGTCAGTTTTCTGTTTGCATGATATTTTTGGTTCTCTTAGATATTTGAACATGTCCCATGTTGGATCCTTTAACTATTTATAGGCGTCGTCTGCTTTTCTGGCTTTGTTTCCAGTTTTCTGTTCATTTCCTTTGTTATAATATAGGATCCATACGTGTGCCTTTCGCTCAGTAATAATTAATTCAACTATGAATTTTTATTAAAACAACATATAACACATTTAATGATCAATTATTTTGGAACAAATTGTAAATAAATTATTGAAATGGTAATTTATGAGAAATTATGGTTCATCACAGATCTCGGTTTGAGTATTTTAGATGAAAAATATCTGTTCCTTTTATTTGCATTTTGCACTAAACTTATCATATTTATTAAATTAGATTCCAAACTGATTTGAAATGTTGAAGTGGCTGATGGTTCACGTCACTTCATCTCTGTGAAAATGACGGCCACGTCTCCAAAGGATTAAATGGAGGTAAAAGAACATGTGGTATTCTACCAAGGCAGGGATCAAGTTTCAGTTCACGGTTAGGATGTAGGTTTTCACGTGCCGATCTCAAGCTCGAACCAAAGACTAGTACACAGCAGGTCACAACGTGAGCTAGAAACCTCAAATGGTCGACATCCAATCCGTAACACCGAACGGTTTAGAGGGATATGGAAAGAAACACATTCCGCCATTAAGTATTTGGTTTTCCTGAGATTAGAGATAATGGCGCCTTTCCCCGCTGTCTAATCATCTGATAATTTTATCTGAACACTCTCCGCTGAGTTTATTCCATATATGCTGAGAGAATGTGACGTAAAATTTGTCAACCAATTCTTTTAGTTAATGAAAACATTTCCACTGGACAGCGGAAAGTGGATTGTTGCCTGAAGGAAGAACAGAATTTTATCGCATACATACAACACATTACAAATGGATTAATATACATATTGTGGTGAGCTTTCTAAATACAATATCTAAATTAGAATATAACAGTATAGTGCATAAAGTAAAAGATATATGATAGAAAAATAAAAATTTTCGGACGGAGAATCAGTAAAGTTGTCGCCTACGCCTTCAGCTTATTATTTGCAAACGCAATAAGCCGAACAAACGGTAACCCAATTTTTCAAATTCGGTCCTTGACATAAACGCCCCACTTTTCCTAGTTCTAAGAAATATTTGCCTAACTGCAATTGGGGAAAGGAGGGGGCAAGGCTAGATAAAACACGCAAATCACGGCTCAGATTGGTTCTAATTCTACAGTCGACTTGCACGCTTTGCCCTAGGCGGGTTTTCCCCAATACGATGAAAATTGTTAGAAATGGGTGGACACTAAGGTCATGGAAAAACGCTTAGCTCTTATTGCGAATGACATAAGCTCTCGTAGGTAGTTTAAAAATAAACAACTAACATAGAAAAAAAAAGATAGAATTTTGAACCAAGCCACATAGCCCCCCCCCATAAAAAATTGTATATTCGTGTACCTGAAGACTTACTGACCAAGAAATATGTTGTTAGTTATCTAAATAGTCCATTAAATAATCAATATTGATAAAACAATACATAGAGAATCAGAGATACTGTCAGGTCAAGTCATATCTGCTTAGATTGGATCGCATATATTTTGGGAAAAAATTAGGTGAAAGCTAGGCTAAGATGGTACGATGAAGGGGATTGGGTGGAATTTGAAGTGAGACGAAGTATTATTGGCCGACCTCGTACTAAACATAATATCACCCGAGTAACGTAGTAGAAAATTGAATTTGTATTTTTGAATGACTTTGTTTTACAAGTGAAATAAGGATAATCATTGGCCAGAGTAGTTGATATTGGTGAAAAAGCATTAGTTGGGGACGCCATTTTCTAACAAAATTTTGACTAGTAGCGATGAGATCAGGCTTGTGCAGTGAAAACCATATTTCTCAAAAGCCTGGACAGAACTGCAGATCGAAAGTGTGCCAGTCATCGTTCACTGTGTATTTCATTGAATAAATGTGGTAAGATTGACTTTATTAACATGTATCTAAAATAAAAATTGAATGTGAAATAATAATATGTATGTAAGTGAGTGGGTCTGTAGCAACCATTAGGCAAAGCCTAGAGATTGATCCACCATGTGATAGACTGTCAGAGAGGTGTAAAACTACAAGAAAATATGTATGATTGTCATCAAGGAGCATAACACCTATCCTATTATATGGAAAAGATGACAGCTGGAATTGCAGTGGCGTTGTAACTATTAGGGGAGAGGAATACTGGTGTACATTGTCACATCAAAAGATAATGGTGGCATAGGTTGGTATAAAGCTATGACCCTTTTCGTTTGTTTGTAATGTACCTGTACTTAAATGTGGTATAGTATAGTATACTAGGTATAAAGAAGGATGCATAACCTTCACATTTCAGGGTCCTGGGTACTGACGTTAATCTAGTACCAAACGCTTGAGAACTGCTCGATTCAGGACTCTATCTGTATACTTCGAGCTCATGCTAGTGGCCATTGCCTATCAAAAAAGGTGGAAAAGATTGTCAAGCGAGCAGAGGAAACGTTCTACCTGTATTCTCCTGCCAAGATAAGTTCTTGTTCGGCACCTGGCAGCTCAACTTAACAGACTAGAAAGTGATAGTAAAGAAAACTGTGCCTAGTATTAATATTTCCACAAGTGACAAAAGAAAACAGACATAAACTTAAAAGAAGAGTGATTATAAACCTACAACCTATGGTTTAATACCAGTATTACCTCAAAGTAGAAGAATACAACTACACACTTATATTAGAATAATATTGTATGTATGGACAGAAGATCTACTGTGTTATTGGAATGTTGTAAATGATTCTTTTGATTTCACTTTTGATTGTCAGTCCTGGTTCAAAATAAATTAGAATCAGGATAATAAATTGTAAAAAATTATATTTACACAAATTTCAACCACTGTCTTAATTAAGATAGCCTTTTAAAGTGTCGTTTGTATGTTATTGTTGTAATACTGTTGGTGGTTGTGGATAATAAACTATTTGTTTGTATGTTTGTTGGTTATTGCACATTACACTCCACATTCATAACCCTAGACACTACACGAA
Organism: Oreohelix idahoensis; assembly: GCA_024509875.1. Lineage (NCBI taxonomy): Eukaryota > Metazoa > Mollusca > Gastropoda > Stylommatophora > Oreohelicidae > Oreohelix > Oreohelix idahoensis. Next base: position 22,726 of record JAMPIV010006661.1, read on the forward strand.
GTCATTTTTATAATACTAATATAGATTAATTTTGAATGAGATCAGAAGCTTGGTAGCGGAAAGGTACTCTGGAAAGTTTAAAATACTATTGGTTAAATTCAGGGACCTTCATAGCTGATCTCATTTAATACAATAATAATACATAACAACAATTCATAACATCAAAACCTTCCACATATATTGGGGTCTCGCTCCTGGGGATTGAATTTCTCATAGCACCAGCTATATTGGGTAGTTCGCTTCTGGGATTTTAAATTCTTAAAATCTTATCAATTATATTAGGAATCTCAGAAAGTATAAAAATAAAAGTATTCCTTTTGTGGAAATTAAGTAGTGGTTGTGAGCTATCAGTGCCTGTGGTTGTTCTTGGTTATCATTAGAAATTGTTAGCCATAATTAGAAATTTGTATAGTTAGAAATTTTAAAGGTTGCATAGTACAAAAAATGGCTGATCTGGCAAAGTTTCGATCTGCTGCTGTGCAGACTGCGAAAGAAATGAATATGGAGGGTCAAGCTTTGATCCAATATGTAACTTCAGAATGCGACAAGTATATTGAAAAGGGAGGATAGGAAGATAGCAGAAGAGAAATTATCAGTTACAAATTGATGGCTGACAAAGAAACTTAAGAGGTTTGCAGATTTGAGGCTGACAAGGAGGCTAGGGCATTGGAGCAGATAGGGAGGCAGAGATTAAAAGGCTCTCCAGTATGAAGAGAAGAAGTTGGCTGCAGAAGAAAGAGAAGAAAAGAGACTGGCTATAGAAAAGAGAAGAAAAGAAGATTGGCTGCAGAAAGAGAAGAGAAGCTGCAGAAGAGAGCGGAAGAAAAGAGATTGGCTGCAGAAAGAGGGAAGAAAGGAAGATTGGCTGCAGAAAGGGAAGATAGGAGATTACAGAGGGAGCATGAGCTACGACTAAGGGAGTTAGAATTTCAAGGCCATGCTCCTGAAAATGGTGCCAATCCTTTGCCTCAGATGCCACTGCTAGTCAGGGAGCCTCAACCTCAGCTATGGGTTTTCATGTAGATCATTTTGTTGAGAAAGACGATGACATCGAAGGGTACTTAAGTAGATTTGAACTTTTAGCTACTACATATGGGTTAGAGAGAGAGAGGTGGAGCCTCAAGTTATCCCAAGGGCTTAGGGGAACGGCTTATGAAGTTTTTGCCAAGATGAGCAGAGATGACCAAGACAATTACGACATGCTAAAGCAGGCTCTTTTATTAAGATACGAAAAGAACGGAGAATTTTATAGAAAAAAATTTAGGAATGCCAAACTACTGTCGGGTGAGACCTATCACCAGTTCTCTGCACGGTTAGAGACCTACTTGGAGAAATGGACTGCTCTGGGGAAAACCCAAGATCTTAAGGAAATGATCCTTATTGAGCAGCTAAGAGAGTCCATGGCTCCAGACCTGAGAAAGTTTCTCATGGAACAAGGTGCAGAGAGGCTGGGTGAGTTACTAAATGTCGCTGAGAGGTATCAGGCAGCCCAGGCAGAGGTAGTTGGTAATAAAAAGAAACAGGTAGACAATTTTAAGGCACCATCAAATCTTTAATAAGTTTTGACCATAGGGAACAGAATAAAGGTAAGCACCAGTTTGATAGGCCACGCAATGACTATAAAAATAAAACCCCACAATTCAATGAAAGGAAATATGATGAAAGAAAACCTTTTAACCAAGGAAAGAGGTATTGTAAAAATTGTCCGGATGGACACCATAACACTGAAAATTGTAGAAGGAAAACACTCCAAATTTCGCTGCAATGAAAATGGGGAGAAGGGAGTAAAGGTCAACCATACTGAACAAAAGGAACCTTACCACCCCCAGTGTGTGAAGATGTAACATGCAATGGAGTCACCATAAGGTGTTTGTATGATACTGGATTAGATTATGATTCAGTTGTGAGTTCTCACCTGGTGCAGGCAGATCAATACACCACAGCAACAGTGGAGATTCAAGCTGCAACCAAAGGACGTAGCGACCATAACACTTCCCGTCGCCCGAATAAAAGTGGAAACGCGATATGTGGAAGGAATCATAAAAGCAGCAGTGATAAATGAACCGATCTGCCCTCTGATATTGGGGTGTAGATATGTCTTCTTGGGGAATCCCAAGAGACCTGTGATCATGGCAACAGTACAGACCAGATCACAGTCTAAAAAGGAGGAGGATAATCCAATAAATACCCATCCAGATGAGATGAGGAAGGCACAGGCGGAGGATAAGACCCTCAAGCCTTGTTTTAAGAAATTGCCCAATGTCATACACCTCCAGGCAAGGGAGACTTCTATATGAAGAACAAACTTATATATAGGAAGGCTGGAACTGGATCCAATGGTCACGGACAGCTGGTTCATTCCCAATTCATATAGGACTAAAGTGTTGGAGCTAGGGCATGCGATTCCCTTCAGTGGTCATATGGGGATCAGCGCAACAGGACAGCGTATAGCTTGTCATTATTTCTGGCCAGGAATAACTGAAGACATAAAGAGATATGTAAAATCCTGTCCAGAGTGCCAACGGGTAGCTCCAAAGCATTGGACTGCTCCAGCAACTCTAGGGGAAATGCCCATAGTGGGAACACCTTTTGAAAGAGTTGCAGTGGACATTGTGGGACCTCTCACTCGGACCAAGAGGAGGAACAGTTACATTCTCACTCTGGTGGACACTTGTTCTCTGTGGGGAGAGGCGGTAGCCCTGCCATCAATTGGTTCCAGGCATGTGCCAGAGGCATTCCTCACAATTTTCACCAGGTTAGGCTTTCCCAACCAAATTGTAACTGATAATGGCTCTCAGTTCAAAGGGAAACTAACTGAAGAAGTATTCAGGATCTTCCAAGCCAAACACTTTCATTGTAGCCCGTACCATCCCCAAGGAAATGGCCAAGTAGAAAGATTTAACGGGACACTCATGTCGATCCTGAGAAAGTTGGCACATGAAAAAACCAGATACATGGGACCAATACCTTCCCGCCGCCCTGTTTGCCTATCGGGAGGTACCCCATAGTTCAACCGGTATGGCCCCGGCAACATTGTTATTTGGAAGGCCAATAAAAGGTCCACTGGAAGCCTTGTTAAGGACATGGACCGATGAAAAGGCAGAAGAAAATATTACCTCATCATATCAATATGTGAACGAGCTGACCACTCGTCTTAAAACTGGCTGGAAACTTGCCAATGAAAATTTGAGACAAGCCAGGAAAAAGCATGCTGCCTATTACAATAAGAAAGCGAAGGATCGAGAATTAGCTGTGGGAGAGAAGGTGCTCCTTCTACTGCCCGGCAGCCATAATAAATTGCAAATTGGATGGCAAGGTCCATATACAGTTCTAGAGAAGGTGTCTAGAACAAATTATAAGATAGATAAGAAGGGGAAAAGAGAAAATCTATCATGTGAATCTTCTGAAGGATTATCTGGACAGAGAAAACACGGTGGAGACACACCTACTGACCTTGTCTGTTGCAATGGAGATGAAAAAAGAACCACTCACTTCTCATGAATATCCTTTACACCCGTGTGAGACCGCTGCACAGGTAAAAATCAGTACGCACTTAACGAAAAAATCAGAAGGAGAGAGTTCAACAAGTTCTGGATAATCATACAGATGTGTTAACGGACCGACCGCGGCATACAAATTTATTAGAATATGATATGAAACTCATAGACCCAACACCAATCTGTATGAGTGCCTATTTTATTACGTTCGCTAAGGAAAAAGCTTTGAAGGAGGAGATAGATAATCTGTTGAGAGGAGGAATCATCCCGTACAGTGAATCTCCTTAAAGCTCCAGTGTGGTTCCGTTAAGAAAACCCTCTGGAGCACACGGACTGGTTATAGATTACAGGAAACTGAATGCTGTCACAGAAGGTCAGGTGGATCCATTACCTGATACAAATCAGCTGTTTGCCAGGCTGAATAAAGCTAAATATTTCTCTAAAGTGGATCTGAGCAAAGGCTACTATCAGATTCCAGTAAAGCCGGAAGTCAGACCTTATTTAGCCTTTAGCACATCGGAAGGACATTTATGAATTTAACATGTTGCCATTCGGGCTGAAAAATGCACCGAGTGTGTTTTCGAGGATGATGAGAAAGTTTACTGGATCACCTGAATAAACCATGGATCACCAACTTCATGGGTGATGTTCTTATATAAATAGAAACAATTGAGGAACATATTAACTCTCTGACTATGTTGGTTAATCGACTGAGAGAGAACCAATTTGACAGCTAGACCGACGAAATGCTGTGTTCGATGTAAGAGCTGGAATTCTTGGGACACACAGTACATCAGGGAAACATGACCCCTGACCCCAAGAACCTGGAGAAGTTGAAAAAAGCACCAAGACCACAGACAAAAAAAGATGTGCGATCTTTTGTCTCATTATGTGGTTTCTACCAAAAGTATATTAAAAACTTTAACTCCATATGTGCTCCATTGACTGATTTAACGCGCAAAGGAAATCCTGATAGAATTATTTGGACAGCGCAGTGTGAATTAGCCATACCAAGAGTTGAAGCTAAAAAAACCTCTACACCTCACCGAAAGAGTAATAGTTGAAGGAAAAGCTCACGAAGCAGGCCTATTTTGAAATTACCTGACTTGAGTCAAGAGTTCATTGTGAGAACCGGATGCGAGTAATATAACTTTGGGTGCAGCTCTATTACAACGGTCAAATTCACTTGATGGGGAATTAACCCCAGTAGCTTATGCTAGCCGTAAGTTGAACACAGCAGAACAAAAATATTCAACAAGTGAAAAAGAATGTTTGGCGGTCATTTGGGCTATAAAGAAGTTCCAGATTTATCTTTTATGGTAAATCATTTAAGATTCCAAACAGATCATAAACCACTCGTATGTCTGTCACAAGCAAGGCATGAAAAATGCATAGATTATTACGCCTGGTCGTTGCTCTTACAACCATACCAGTTTACCATAGAATACATTCCCGGCAAAACCAATGTTGGCGCTGATTTTTTAAGCAGACATCCAGTACGACAGAACATCAAGTAGTCAACCAGGCATAATAGTAAATTTATCTATGTGTATATTAAAAGTAGGAACTGACATATGATAGTCTGTTCTAAGTGGGGATGATGTGTCTTGTGAGCTTCTAAATACAATATCTAAATTAGAATATAACATTATAGTGCATAAAGTCAAAAGATAAGATAGTACTCAAAAAATTTTCGGCGAGAATCGTAAAGTTGTCGCCTACGCCTTCAGCTTATTATTTGCAAACGCATAAGCCGAACAAAACGGTACCCAATTTTTCAAATTTCGTCCTTGACATAAACGCCCCACTTTTCACTAGTTCTAAGAAATATTTGCCTAACTGCATTTGGGGAAAGGAGGGGCAAGGCTAGATAAAACACGCAAATCACGTCTCAAATTGGTTCTAACTCTACAACCGACTTGCACGCTTTGCCATAGGCGGGTTTCCCCAATACGATGAAAAAGTTAGAAATGTGGACACTACGCGTTCATGGAAACACGCCTTAGCTCTTATTTGCGAATGACATAAGCTCTCGTAGGTAGTTTAAAAATAAACAACTAACATAGGAAAAAAAAATAGATAGATTTTTGAACCAAGCCACAAAGGCCCCCATAAGAAAAAGAAAAAATTGTATATTTCGGAGTACCTGAAAGACTTGCTGACCAAGATTATGTTTGTTAGTAATCTAAAATATGTTACCATTAAATATATCAAATTTTGATAAAAACGAATACATAGAGAGGAATCCAGAGAATTCTGTCAGGTTCAAGTCATATCTGCTTAGATTGGATCCGCATTTTTGGGAAAAAAATTAGGTGAAAGCTAGGCTTAGATGGTAGCTATGAAGTGGATTTTGGTGTGGAATATGAAGTGAGACGGAATATTTTTGGCAGACACCCGTACTCAAACATAATATCTACTCCGAAGTAACGTAGTAGTAAAAAATTGAAATTGTATTTTTGAATTACTTAGTTTTAATAGTGAAATAAGTGATAATCCTTTGGCCAGAGTACTTGAATATTGGGGAAAAAAGGGGGAC
>JAMPIV010006662.1:0-15000 GCA_024509875.1 Oreohelix idahoensis
TTTGTTTCTTTGCGGTTACTTCCAGGTTTAGTTATCTAGTTGTAGTGTACTCATAGCTGACGTCATGAATATATATTCATTTTTGAGTGTGTTTCTGAATGCAACATTAACAGCATTCATGCAACTGATTATGAGGGAAATTGTGTGTTGCCATAATAAAATGATCTATATTTGAACATACAGGAGGGGTCTTTTTTATTTTTTTTTACTCCCCTCTTGAATGAAGACTTCTTAGAGTACTCGGAGCTTAATTTTTTTATGTGTGCCTGTGCCGTTTGTGTTTGATTATTTATTTGGTCCTGTTATCTGAAACAGTGCTGGTTCAGTTCAGGATTGTTTTGAGGATAGGTCACGTGATCAAGGCCATCTAAATCAGGGTTTCTCAACCCTTTTGGGGGCCATGGACCCCCTTGATTGTCCGATAAAGGCTACAGACCCCCTTGACTGTCCAATGAAGGCTACAGACCCCTTTGATTGTCTAATGAGGACTATGGGCCCCTTCTTGAAAAAAATTTACACAAAAGCATAATTACAAATGTTACAGTTTGCATTTTAGGTTATGTACGTGGAACTCCCTAGAATCAATTCATGAGCCCCCAGTATGTCTGTGGACCACAGGTTATGAAACCCTGATCTAAATCAAGTTGTGTTCTTTGTCTTCTATGTTTTGAATGTATTTATGTGTATATGTTTGTGTTTTTGTTGGTTGTTTATTTAAATACTGCTGTTCTTTCTTGAATGTTGAAGGTTTGCAATGTTTGTTTGTTTAGAACTGCCTTTATTTTTCAGAGTTTGTTGTTGTTTTGTTTTGTTCATCTCTGATATTGTTTGTTTAGAATGTTCTCTATTTGTTCAGCACTGTTCTTGTTGGTAAACACTTTTCTTATTTGTTAACACAGTTCTGGTTAATCACGATTCACTCTGTAGCAAGACAGTAGTGTCAGTCCTGACTTTGAGTCCCCAGTTAGCCTGTCACTTCTGTTGTTTTTTTTATTTATCTAGATTTCTACTTCTTTGTTTCTAACAAATACCAGCAACATACCCATTTATGTGTGTTATTCATCAATGTTTGTTGAGCGTTGGTCTTTCTTTTTTTTTAAATTCAGTATTGTTGGTGTTGGTCTTCAAATAGATCTTACCCAGATGAATGTACTTAGACTGTGTGATAGCTTGTATAGACAGAGATATGAAATGCTGGTTCAGCAGACAAATAACAATAGCTAAAGTATTAATGACATGAACACTTGCTAAAGTAGAGAGAGTCATTTATTTTTGCTACCTTGAATGTACTCATAACTTTGGGCCATTGACAACGTCTCCATATGTGAATGCCATTATTACGGTAATGTTTATCAGCCATCCGTTTCAGAGTTTAAAATTAACACATTTTAGGGAAGTTTGTGAGAATATGACCTGACACATTAAATATTGGTGTCATGGCAGAGAAGTCACGTCTGACATGCAGGATAATTTAGAAGTAGTGGCCCCCTTTCAGTCATAACTGACTGTGGGAATGTGCCCCTTAAGTAAAAGCCCTCAGCTGCTATTTTCCTGGTGTTCTTTTCTCTTCTGCTTGTTAACAGCTACTTCTCATGTTCTGCCAACACCATAGGGTGAAACCGGAGTGTCCTCTCTAGGGTACTATCTTGGACAGTTATATGGAGATCACGGTACCCATGCAGTATGTACCCCCTCTCCACCTAGCCAATAGGTCCAAAGGAACAGCGCAGGATAGTGTACTTATACATATATGTAGTTGATTTAAAGCACAGCTTAAAAACCAGTTAGTTATCATTATTACTGTGGGATGTGTAGATACTGATAGCAGCAGAAAGGTCTTTCAGAAACCCTTGCAGTTTTTAAATTTTATTGAATCACATTGATATCACAAGAAAGTTCTTTCAGAAACCCTTAGAATTATGAAAAAATGTACTGAAATAAACACTTCTGGTTGAAAGTAGTATATCTAAGATGTGAAATCCTAAAGTTGTATCTGCCACTTTGATGTTTGTGAATAAGTCATCCCAGTCAAAAGAGAATCAGATATTTTCTTTTGCAGGTAACCTACAGCATGAGATAGCATAAACAAAATTGTGCCAAAGCATATCTTAACAAAATCTTAAAATTGGCTCCATTAACTCTGTCTCTCCCAGCCAGTGTTTAGGCTTTACTCAGTCACCAAAATGGATGCCAGTTTTTTCCACATGTGATGTTTTATAATAAACAGAACATGAATATTTAGGGACAGTATATTATTAGATACCTTGTATATGTATATAAAATCTGTGTATTCTGGGTGACAAATATTTTGAAAACTCTTATATACATCAAATAAATTACTATTACATAGTGCATAGTGTGGGTATGAGGAAATCTTACTGTAACCGCAATGATCTGCAAGGCAGCCATTGGGGAAGAATGTGCTGTATCAGTGCTTTCTATACAGCTCATGGGATAGAAAGAGTTAGCAAATTAGTTGAAGGTTTTTCGTGCTTTACTGTATGCCAGATTTTTCTGGAAGTTACTGATTTCATTATTAGATATTAGTGTTTTGGGGTAGGCACTTCAAATTAAATACACCTTCATATGCTATAGTTTGATGTTTGTGTGTGTTTATTTTGTTCTTTAGTGTCCTTTCTCAAAGAAATAAACTTTTGGGATGAGACTGTAATTTTAACTCAACTTTGGTTGTGTCATGCTGAGTTATATAAAGAGATTGCTTGTGTATGTAGGTATAAGAATGAATAAGTAAAAAAATATTTTTAACATCACATGTTGTTATGTTGTTGATTCACTATTTTCATAGTTCCTTTGATGACTTCTTTTATTCTTTCTTTGTTGTCATGTCAACATTGTGTTTGTTTGTTTATTTATATTTTTTATGGTCTTATCGATATCTGGTGTAACGTTGAAGAATACGTTAATTATAAATACGTGATAATTTATCATCATCATGTTCCTGTTTGCTCCTGATGGAGCATGGAGCTACCACAACAGCTGGTCCCCTAACAGAAAGGCTGCACCAACCAGTCACATGATGTGGTTTCTGTGGCAATTTGTTTTCCATGATGAGGCTACCTGCCCCATGCACACTGGTTTACTAGTGGCCTTGTAGGACATGCTTGAAGGAATAGTAGTCTTATTCTGTCTTTGTCTCCCAGAGACACGTGACAATCATCGAATAATTATTTTTTTTATATTATATATAAATATAATATACTTATTTAGTCGTTCCCCTTCTACCGTGAGGTGTAGAGGTTAAATATAATATACACAACAATATATTCTTCGTTTAAGGCAAGTTCCATTCAAATTCACTGGACGGGAGTACATGCTTGTAAGAAAGTAGCCACGTACGAACTGGTAAACTCATCAGGAAAGTAGAAAACGAATAAGAAGTACCTGGAAGGACAAGAATCCATCAAAGATTCTGATAATGATATAAATCAACTTTAACAATTGATGCACATACTTTGGTACTTGTACTTAAATACTTTTATGAAGATTCTAGAGAAATTTGACCAGGGTTTTTGTTTCTTCTCTGCCGTGGGTGAGAATGGAAGAATAGCGGGCTATTACATCTCCAGCCATTACCTGTGAATAATACCTTCCATTGTAACTAAGGACGATTGTATGAAACCGTAACTTCCAGGTTTTGATCAGGTGAGTTGTGCACGAGGTATAGCATGACAAACTCATAGCGTCATCCGAACGAATACTGATCAAAAGTAAATTGACTATAGCACCATGGTATGACAATCTGGCATGCGCTTGAAGCCAATAGGGGGCACTTTGCTTCTGCCCTTGCACGCCAGAACAGCAAAGTGGTTCTCCGTAAGCCGTTACGAAGCAGATGGTTCCCCGAGGGCGTTGATTCAAGTATCGACTTATGAAATTCACCCCGGGATCTTTACGACTGCGATTTTGACGACCGGCGTTCGAGCACAAGATGGTGTAGTAGTTACATGGCCAGCTTTTGTTGTCACTCCGCCACCCAGGATTAGGAAAATCAAAGAGGGAAATTAAACAGACGTTGACAAAAATCGAGTGCTCAAGGGACGCAACCAAAGACTTCAAATTCAGCCGTTATGTTTTAGTCAGCTTTTGTAACCCGAGTGAGATTTTTCAATTTCCCGCAATCAAGAGAAGGACGATAAGAAGAAACGTGATCCGTCTGCGGGGAAGTTTAAATAGTTTCTGTCTGCGTACCGTGCCATGAAATGCTGTCACGGAGACAGGACACAATTTGTAAGGTGGATTGTGAATTAAAACTTTCTAGCTGCAGGACTTGACGTAAAGAAATTATCTCCCCTTTCCATGTATCTCTAGCTATGAGTTCTGCCCCTTTCTTCTTTAGAAACCAGTGCAACAAGATGAAAACAAAAGAACAAAGATTATGAGAATAAATGGAACCTAACGATAGCCAGATTGCGCTGGGAGGTATCCTACATCCCTACAAGGTGTGGATTATTACATATATCTTGGCAACAATATACACGAAGGTGTAGACAAAAAAATGTGACGCGTCTTTGTCGAGGACAAAGATAATTGTCTAATTTACGGCCACAATGCCTTAGCAAAGGATAAACAAACGAAAACAGAAGAGAGAGAAAGCGAGAACTAAACTGAATACTTAAAACATAAGTATGAATAATACGACCAACGAATGGAAGATACGTCTCAGAAGTGAAGAGCAGAATAGCTCAGGCACAAGTTGCATTCTATAACATGAGTATTTTATGCAACAATTCTTTGTCAATGGAAGTAAGAAAGAGAGTTCTTCAGTGTTATATAGAACCAATTCTGACATATGGGAGTGAGTCGTGGACAATTAGTAAACAAGTAGGGAAAGCATTAGAGGCCACAGAGATGTGGTTTTACGGAAGAATGCCATGGGCAGCCAAAAAGAGTAATGAGGATGTCCTGAAAGAGGCCACTGCACAAAGGAAACTTATTTTACAAGTTAGGAAAAAGCAATTCTCTCTTTTTGGGCATGTTATGAGAAGAGGAAAGCTGGAATATATTGTAACAACAGGTAAGATTGAAGGAAAAAAAGATAGGGGAAGACAAAGAGAGCAAATACTGGACAGTTTGACATTGTGGCATGGAAAGAGGTCAACAGCTGAATTGATAAATCGTACTGGAGACAGGAAGTCGTGGAGAGACATGATCTTCTACGCCACAAGGCATGGTACTTGAAGAAGAAGAAGAATACGACTAAAAATGTTAGCAGCTGCTGACACTCCCGGGAAGGTTCAAGCGATTAAGTATTGATGATGTTGATTAGGATGACGACTTATGAAAACCTGAATGGTTGTAAACATCTGTAACCTAGCATCAGTGGCATATAATCTGAAGAAAAAATCGCAACCAATTAGGAATAGATGACTGTCGTGGAAAAGATGGATCGAAAGGGGAACACACATTTTAAAGAATACCACATGACAACACGCCACGGCTCAATAGGTGCACTGGATCGGAAACCAATAATCAACGTGCGATGCTTCATAGTGCTAGTAGCAGATAAGAGTTAAAATTAAAAACTGCCAGATCTAGAAGTGTGCGTCTAATGTGTACACGTCATTAATTCTTTAAACTAATACATAATAATATATGCGTAGTTACCACTCAGCTGAAGTTTGGTTTCACAGGTCAGGCCAGCAGGGATGGAAGTATGAGAGGACGGATCAGGCGTGTATACAAACAACCAGCGAGCTATAGGAGCAGTTATTTTACGTTCTTCGCCGTTTGCTCAGGTACACTGAGCACCTAAGGGTTTGCCCGGAATGCTAGGACGTCGATAATACTCTACTCATAGTTTCATGTTTCTCACGTTGATGAAGGAAGATACAGTCTACTGAACACTGGAGATATTATCTGATAACGTTGCTCAGCAGCTGGAATACTCTCCCCTCCCCCGATACGCCGCCCAACATTGGAGATCTCCTCTGTTCAGGAGATAAATGGTAGCACTTGTCGATGATATATATATATATATATATATATATATATATATATATATATATATATATATATATATATATATATATATATATATATATATATATATATATATATATATATATATATACAGTAGAATTCCATTTATCCGAACCCCATGGGACCGAGCATCGTTCGGATAATCAAATGTTCGGATAATTGGATTACATAATGTATCGAGTACATGTACACATATTTCTAAAAATAATTAACCATCACAAGGAAAATACACTATAAAACATATTTACTTGTACTGTAATAATAATACCCACACTGTATTAGATTACAGTGTCACTAAAATCTGTCATTACACTGCAGTGCATGTACTACGTACTTGTATTAATTTTTTTTTTTGTTAAGAAAGAGAAATGTTTTCAAAATAACATTACAAACGATTCAAAACCAGGCGCAACTTACGTATACATGTACTTGCACAGATGTAGCCCACTATTTAAAATAATGAGGAATCCTCTTTTGCACCACACTGGATAGTCTCCTTTTGGTTGCTAAGTCCTGCATTCTCTTCAACAGCAGAAGCTGTGTAGGACAGCTGTCATCTTCCTGCTCGTACCAAGCCATCGCTGATTCTAGTGCTATAAAGGCCTCTTCAGGACTTGGTCGACGTTTTGGGTTTTCTTCATAATCTACAAGTACATCATGTACTTCTGAGGAGTCTTCGTCATCGGTCACTACATGTATTTGGTTTTCTTTTTGCACAAAAGACAAAATTTCTTCGTCATTCAAAAACTGAAAACCAGAATCATTATCATCTTCTAGCCACATGTGGGCATCATCTTTGTCACAGTCCGAAAATCCGGGCATTGAAACAGTTCCACAACTTCATTTATACAATCATCATTTGTGTCCACTGCAGTAGTTTCATTTCCTCCTTTTTTCCCAAGCAATCTATTCCAAGCCTTGTTGAGATTATCTTGTGACAGGATGGTCCAAGCATCAGCTAACATATAGCAGCAGTCTTTGAGATTAAGCTTTTTGGAAAACGCCACCACACTTTCTTCATCTTCAGCCAACAATAAACGACGCAGGACTTCCTTCTTGTACATCTTTTTAAGCTTTGCTATAACACCCTGATTCATTGGTTGAATCAGTGCTGTTACATTGGGAGGCAGAAAAAATTACTTTAAAATTTGCATCAACTGCATTCAATGTATCCGTCTCTGGATGAGATGGTGCATTGTCCAGTAGAAGAATTACTTTTCCAGTTTTCTTTTCTTGTTCTCTCAACCTCTTCACATTTGGGATGAACTGATTTGTATACCAATCAAGAAATATTTCACTATTCATCCAAGCACTCTTCTGTACTTTGTAGCACAATGGGAGACATGTCACATTCTTTAAACAACGTGGTTTTTTGGCTTTGCCGATCATTAGCATTGGTAAACGATGACTTCCACTGGCATTCGCGGCTACCAAAATTGTTACTCTCTCTTTGCACTTTTTAAACCCAGGGGCAGCTGCTTCGCGCTGAGATGCAAGTGATTTTTGAGGCAATGATTTCCAGTATAAGCCAGTCTCATCGGCATTATACACATCATCGCGTGATTAACCTTCTTCTTCCAAAAAAGCCAAGAATGTTTCTTTAAAATTTTCAGCGGCAGTTGCATCGCTAGATAAAGATTCCCCTTGAATCTCCAGTTCTCGTATGCCATGACGAGATTTAAAGTCAGGAGGACCGTCAAGTTGATTGTTGAACTGAAGTGCCTTTTCACACAATAGAGAGCCAGAGATAGGTTCCGATTTGCTTCTTCTTTGCAGACACCATATATACAAAGCCTCTTCCAATTTCAAATATTTCGCATTTCTCATGGTTTTACGTTTCTTCGACCCATTTTCACTCTCCAATTTCGATGCAAAACTCATAATTTTATCCTTTTTACTTTTGATGTCAGAGACGGTAGCTTTCCCAACATTGAAAATCCTCGCAAGTGAAGACACAGTTTCACCTTTTCCTAGTCTCTTGATAATTTCTGTTTTCGTTTCAATTGACAAAACATTGCGGTTCCTTTTATATGCTTTAGGCCTACTGGAAGATGCCATATCGCACAGAGAAATACTTGTACACCAAAATTATTCTGCTGTAGTAGCAGACACAATTATTTTAAGTTGAACTGTCTGTTTAACCAGTGTTCTGCCTAGAACGCACACGTACACTGGATTGGTAAACCAGATATTAACTGACTTTATGATCTAACTGACTTCCTGTACGTAAGCGACCGACCATTAGCCCATCCCATCCTCTACAAATTGTTCGCACACATTTGAAGCTTGCCGCATGAAAAGATTCAGAAATGTAGTCTAACGTGACTGGTGGCGATTGATTTTTTTTTTTTCCTGGAAAAAGTGTTCGGATAATTGGATGTTCGGATAATTGGGGTTCGGATAAATGGAGTTCTACTGTATATATATATATATATATATATATATATATATATATATATATATATATATATATATATATATATATATATATATATATATATATATATATATATATATATATATATATATATGGGCTGCAGGATATTCCCGGTGCTACTAGAATATCTCACATATCTCATTATGAGTCTGCTTAAACATATATTAACGCGCGCCCCCCCCCCCCACCGCCCCCCCCCCCCCCGTCTGATGCGCTTGTTGAATTAATTTCTCATGAAATGCTTACATTAACAAATAGCACAGTTCTGTTAATAGGAACTCGATTGTATTATGTTAAATCTTTCGCTGACTTCTGGAGCGTCATTGATGGTAAAGAACACAAAAAGATGGGTTGAAAGGACAGAAACGGCAAAATATATATATTATATATATGGAAATTTGAAAAGATGACGGGAAAGAGGGACTTACAAATTGTAATATAAATGTTACCGTTATTTTGATGTTAAAATAACACGATAGCAGTCCCACAGCAGATACTGCTGTAGGGTGAATGATGTGTTAGAGACCAATATATTAGGTCTTATTTTTATGAGGTGCGGTGACCCTTTTACTTCCTCGTTACCTTTCTATTGACGTTCATATCTTCTATTCTGCTTATATTTTGTAGTCAGTGATATTGGCTTTGTGTAGCTTCGTTTTTTTTTTGGCCTTTTTGAATATCGTTGATCACAGTGGGTAGAACGAGACAACTGTCGATCGAGCAACAGACACGACAACGTAAATGACAGTACTGTTCATTAGTTATATCTTGAGGGGATGTCACACTGTGCAAATTATATTTCTAAATAGTGCATGATGTAAATAATGTTTGTACATCACCATCATCTGTTTATTTTCCGCTCCTTGGCATAGATACACCACCTCAGATGGTCCCCTCGAGGAAGCCTATGCCAAAGTACACACTCCCACAGTAGTGGTTTATGTTGGAATTTTGTATACAGATAACTACAGATAACTGTTCATTAGTTATATCTTGAGGGGATGTCACACTGTGCAAATTATATTTCTAAATAGTGCATGATGTAAATAATGTTTGTACATCACCATCATCTGTTTATTTTCCGCTCCTTGGCATAGATACACCACCTCAGATGGTCCCCTCGAGGAAGCCTATGCCAAAGTAGACACTCCCACAGTAGTGGTTTCTGTTGGAATTTTGTATACATGATGATGTTGCCAGTTGCATGCACAACCTCATATTAGTTGTCTTTAACGGTATGCCTGGGGGAGTAGCAGTCATCTTCTGTCTCTTGTCTCCACATGGACAACCGGAAACTACACGGAATGTTTGCGCGTTGTTCAGTAACTACTGCAGGTAATGTAGTACTGAATAATGTTAATCAGAATCGACTCATTTCACTTCGGGCAAACCCATAGGTGCTCATTCTCCCTCAGCAAATGTCGAAGGGTATGAATGCTAATTGTTCCTGTTGCACACTGGTTGTATACACGCCGGATGTGTCCTCTCATACGTCCATCCCTGCTGGTCTTACGTTTGATGCCAAATTCCAGCAGTCTTAGCCTTGATGATTCATCGATTACAGTGTCATTCTCTAATAGACGAACATACTGAATATAACTGTAACAGCGCTTGATGTTATAATACGGTTGGTTACAATACAGTTCTGTGTATAGGTAGTAGTAGTACAGTTCTTCCTTTATCTTCCAAGTTCAAGTTAATATTATTACTGGTCAACTCCGCCAGAGGTGGTAATTCTTGGATGATACTACTAACCTTTTTAATATCCCAGGTTCGTTCAGTTCCTTCTTTGATGTTATAGTGACTTCTCATATAGTGGTAGTGTAAACAATAATGGTATACGTTCAGCAACATTTAAGGACGAAATCAAATTCATGCTGATTCTTTAAAACTTTTAATAACACAATACTGTTAACAAGCATGGCAAGTAATTCAAATAATGGAGCACGCACATAATCATAAATTGGATCCTTGAACATAGCACTGGTTTCTGGTTTCTGCCTTATGCGCCGTGTTTGGCGCTTAAAGAATTTATTATTATTATTATAGAGTTCTCATAGCGAACTGGCAAATCATGCCTCTACAAAACATTCCTGGAAACAAGAATCTGTCTTATATATTCAAAATCAGATACTTACAAGAGAGCATAATCGCCTATAGAAATAAACACTAACTGTAAACCACAGAATCATTATCTATCTTCCGATAGATTAACACTTGCTTGAGGTAGCTTTACATATGTATATACTCATAAGAGCCAGTCTGTAAATCCACAGACATACAACCTGTCCGCACAGCTGCTTGAAACTTCTCAGCACACACTCTCACTAACTAATCACCAACTAATGACTAATGACCTCTGGTCATCTCAGCGTGGTGTGTTTCCTTGCCACTCTCTGATTCGTTAACCCAAATCTTTTGGATTAAATTTATTGGACGGTCTTCGCTGTTCTCGAACATTCTATTTACGTCTCTAGATGATCACTCACTTTTAGTAAACGTGAGCTGTTACCTTGAACTGTTGTCAGTAGCAATTTATTATTATTTTCATTCATTATTTTTTCTTTGCGAGCTGTCCTAACTGTTTATCTCGTTCTAATAATAGCACAAATAATGCTAGTGTAAGTCTCTCGGTGACATAACGTCCATCACCCGCTGTGCAGGTGGTGTGGATTCTTTGATCGAAAACTTCAGCGATGCAGCAACCTGTCCCTAGAGATTTCATGTGCACTTGCGATAGTGGTTTCTGCAGCAATCTGTTTGACACAGTTCATTGATGAACAGGTAGGGACGAAAGCTGCCTGTGATATGATTTCTCCGGAACTGACATGGCATTCGCAGGGAAAGTGGAAATAGAGAACCGTAAGGAAGGGAGTCATAGACAGTAATGAAATATGGAAGATAAGATGGAGAATGTGTCACATAGACTAGTTGAAATTGCATAGTTGTGGTGACCAGCCTACGTGGCCACCTGAGCTAGGAACACTACCAGGTTAATTTTACTGCAGCACTATTTTTTCTGTCCTAATTATTTATACTCCATCACTATTTTTGTCCGTCTCATTCTGTCTACTATCGCACATTTTTATCTTCATTATTATCTACTGCTGGTTACTGCAACACTATGTTTGTCTAATATTATGCTACAGCCTCAGTATTTTTTTTTTCGAATTCTGTCTACAGCAAAGCTACTTTAAAAAAATCTTTTTCCTGTTTACTGCAGCATATATTTTTTATGTCTTCACTCTTCTGCTGCTGCACTATCTGTGTGTATTCTTTCTACTGCAGCCTTATTCTTTCTATCTTTATTACCATTGCTGCACTCATAATTTGTCTATCTTTATTCCCACTGCTGGGGCCCTGTAGTGGTTTTTGATGGTATTGTATGGTTGTTATGTTACCTAGTGTAATGTATGAGGTCAGCTGTGAAGCCTCCTGAGATAAAAGTTTATGTGAATTACAGAAGGCCCTTCTTACTACCACTACGACCTCAAACAGACCTATCCTACTATCATGAATGTAGCTACGTTTAAAAGTCTAGGGTACTGAACTGTAATGTGTAGTTAATATAATATACTGACACACACATGTAATTAATAAGTCTAATAATATTAATAAACTCTATAACACACTGAACTAACTCTGGTTTTTTTTAGTTTAAATTTTAACAATTTTTTTTTAATTTATTAGTTCTGAACCAAGTTTTAGTTTGGTCAGAACATATGAAATGATGTGGATTTATCAATGAAATGCATAAATATGTGGCATAATAAAATGTAATTTGTGTACATAGGTGTATTATAAGAATGGTTAATATTTCTATTATCTATACTGTCCTTTGGAGAACTAGTACTGGATGTTACGTTGGGGTTGCGTCATCACGCCCAATCTGTGACTACCAAAATCATTGTCCATTGACTTATGGAATGAGATAAATGTTTATTTCTCACTAGTTATGTCTTTATTTGATGGTAGAATAGTTGTGAATCTCCAGCAGGCCAGAATTTCACTTATCTCGCCTGTGACGATCTGATACAGGATTCTTGTGGCCCACTCCTCTCCGTAGCTGGAGTACAATGTTAGGCTGCACAGACACAAATGTTAGGCGGCACACTCATCTGCTTGTGTACTCTTACATAAGCATTTGGCACCTCTTTAGTGCCAAAACAGAAACTCACAATTCAGAATTGAGAACACAGTTAATACTAGCAAAACTCAGCTGAGAGTATGGCGTCCCACTAAATTTTATGTATTCTTCCTTGGAAAACACCACTAGCAATTAATGACTGTGTCACTGGACAGACTTATATAAAATGGCAAAAATGTGTGTCTCCATCCCGCTAATATAAAATACGTTGGCCAATCAGATCAGAAGACTAAGCTTTTCAATTCAAAATTTGAAAATAAAGTCAAAAATACATCTTAATTTCTCAAATGTACGTCGGTAACATTTTATCTTTTCCCAAAAAAGTCAAAAGTACATCTCAATTTTTAAAATGTACGTCGGTCACATTCTATCTTTTCCCCACAATTTCACTTGTTTTTTGGACTAACACATGTAAAAACTGCACGAACCTGCTTCCTAAGTTATTTTTAGCCACTATCTCCCGACTTTGCCCCGCTAGTGTATTACAGTTTGAAATTTGCCTTTTCTTGTCTCAAGGACGCAAAATTGAGACTTTCGTGAAAGTATGCACAACAATACTGTTCGCTAGTCTGATAGGAACAATACGGTCTTTCGTCAATATCTTCCGTGTTATCTGTCCGTCTGTATAATTAAAAGTATATTATTTCTCTGCTTAAGATGGGCTATCAAACTAGCTAGGTTTTATTTTCATAACTTTATTATTAAGCAAAAACCTACTTTTCTCAAGGTTAGTTTTTGAAATCAGTTTTTGAACTTTCGTTCACGCGGTTGCCGCTATATTCAAACTATAACGTCAAAGTACCGTAAATCGTCAAAGAAACGTCTGTCTCTGACAAGAGCTAAAGTCGTTATCTGTCCATTTCCTTGTGTCAACTAGTGGCGTGATTTTTTTCTTTAAACTACAAATTACGTCTTTTGCCTTTCTAGATTCAAACACGTGTTCAGACCGTCATAATGATTTTTATCTCCGTTTCCCTCCCGTCTACAAGGGTACCGTTTCGTCTGCATGTTTAACTAGTTAGTTTCAATGGCGGTAGGAAATGCGGGCATGGGCGAGCATGTCTCCTAGTATCTTGCGCATTATTTTTATCCCTACATATTATCTTTATAATTGGAGATATTTTAACGTTGTATCATGGTAAATTCATCACAGGCCCTATTTTTCTGACAAATTAATGCAGAGCTGCTTTTTTGTCTGTATTCCTCCTATTTAAGCGCAATTTTTTCTGTCTTTATTCTGTCTACTGTCACTGAACGTCATTCAACTTATTCATTTTTCTGTCCATCTTTTTGCTGGACTCCTCTTCGTGAGTACTTTTTCCGGTAATTACTTTTTTTTAAAGGAGGAACATTCCTCTAAGAAAACACCTGACTCCGGGCACTTTTATCCTTCTGGTTGTCGACAGTTAGCTACCCGAAGAGCACCAGCTAGGACACTTTTAGAGACTATAAATCGAGGATTCCTCAGTAAAAGAGAAGTTAGCAAGAAGATGAAGATGGCTGTACACCGCTTTACCTGTATTCCAGTCTTGATACATGGATGTGAGTCAAGGGCAATGACTGAAACCAACAAAAGCCAACCCCAAACCTCAAAAATGAGGTATCTGAGGAAGATGTTTGAAGAAACAAGTAGAGATATGGTCCGCAACCATAAGATAAGGCAAGGCCTCAAAACCCAGCCATTGCAAACTCACGTAGAACAATCCGAAATACGATGGTTTGACCATGTCTGCAGAGTGAAAGAAAATCGGTTACCACGACGGGTATGGGAAACTAAGAGCAAGGGATCCAGACCTCCAGGACGACCCAGGGTCTATGGGAGGACAACATTAGACAATCTCTGAAGGACCTAAGACTAAATTTTAACCAAGCCAGAAGGAAGACAGCCGATAGGATAGTATGACGCTCCCTCCTCCAAACCTCTATACCTCACGGTAGAAGAGGGATGACTAAGTAAGGTTGTGGACAGTCACAGCTTAGCCAGTCGTAGAAGTTCAAAAGTTCACCATCTGTAGGGAAAGTTTGGCCTCCGTGTTTTGGGATGAGAAGGGTGTGATTCTTCTCGACTTCTTGGAACAGGGAAACACGGTGAATGCAGACCGTTACATTGAAACTTTGAAGAAGCTTAGAGGTCATCTTCGGCGACTTTACCCATTAAAATATCAGAGAACTGCACTACTGTTGCACGATAATGCCACGCCACACACCGCTAAACGCACCATTGATGCGATTGCAGAATTTGGCTGGACATTATTACCACATCCCCCTTACAGTCCCGATCTTGCACCTTCTGACTTCCATCTGTTTGGACCACTGAAAGAAGATCTTCGCGGACATCACTTTAAGGACACCAAGACCCTTAAACGCGCCGTACGCCAGTGGTTTAGGAAAAAGGACACACATTTTTGCCATGCGG
>JAMPIV010006662.1:17500-40000 GCA_024509875.1 Oreohelix idahoensis
GTCCACTGCAGTAGTTTCATTTCCTCCTTCTTTCCCTAGCAATCTATCCAAGCCCTTGTTGAGATTATCTTGTGACAGGGTGGTCCAAGCATCAGCTAACATATAGCAGCAGTCTTTGAGATTAAGCTTTTTGGAAAACGCCACCACACTTTCTTCATCTTCAGCCAACAATAAACGACGCAGGACTTTCTTCTTGTACATCTTTTTAAGCTTTGCTATAACACCCTGATCCATTGACTGAATCAGTGCTGTTACATTGGGAGGCAGAAAAATTACTTTAAAATTTGCATCAACTGCATTCAATGTATCCGTCTCTGGATGAGATGATGCATTGTCCAGTAGAAGAATTACTTTTCCAGTTTTCTCTTCTTGTTCTCTCAACCTCTTCACATTTGGGATGAACTGATTTGTATACCAATCAAGAAATATTTCACTATTCATCCAAGCACTCTTCTGTGCTTTTAGCACAATGGGAGACATGTCACATTCTTTAAACAACGTGGTTTTTTGGCTTTGCCGATCATTAGCACCGGTAAACGATGACTTCCACTGGCATTCGCGGCTACCAAAATTGTTACTCTCTCTTTGCACTTTCTAAACCCAGGGGCAGCTGCTTCGCGCTGAGATGCAAGTGATTTTTGAGGCAATGATTTCCAGTATAAGCCAGTCTCATCGGCATTATACACATCATCGAGTGAATAGCCGCCTTATTCCAAAAAAAGCAAAGAATGTTTCTTTAAAATTTTCAGCGGCAGTTGCATCGCTAGATAAAGATTCCCCTTGAATCTCCAATTCTCGTATGCCATGACGAGATTTAAAGTTTCTTAACCATCCCTGGCTAGCCTTAAAGTCAGGAGGACCGTCAAGTTGATTGTTGAACTGAAGTGCCTTTTCACACAATAGAGAGCCAGAGATAGGTTCCTTTGCTTCTTCTTTGCACAAACCATATTCACAAAGCCTCTCCCAATTTCAAATCTTTCGCATTTCTCATAGTTTTACGTTTCTTCGACCCATTTTCACTATCCAATGTCGATGCAAAACTCTTAATTTTATCCTTGTTACTTTTGATGTCAGAGACGGTAGCTTTCCCAACATTGAAAATCCTCGCAAGTGAAGACACAGTTTCACCTTTTCCTAGTCTCTTGATAATTTCTGTTTTCGTTTCAATTGACAAAAGATTGCGGTTCCTTTCATATGCTTTAGGCCTACTGGAAGATGCCATATCGCACAGAGAAATACTTGTACACCAAAATTATTCTGCTGTAGTAGCAGACACAATTATTTTAAGTTGAACTGTCTGTTTAGCCAGTACTGGTATCACAATTGAGTTACAGCTGTGAATACTCTGAGCTGGACAATAGATTTAGGCTTCAGGCGTATACAGTGCCACTTTCGCTATAGTAAGCCTATGTGATAATATAATTAAATTAGAAAAAGTAACTCAAAATTTAACAGTTAAAAATTTACCAAGTCAAATGATTACAATTTCATAATTTATTATGTACATCTATATATTCTTGTAATGAGAAATGGGTGTTGGAAGATGGTAAAATGTTTGATTATTTATAGTTACAAATTAAAATAAATAATAGTAAAAACTTCTTGGATGAATCTTCCACTTGAAATTACAAAAAAAGTCTGTCACAGTATCTCTTCGATATATCTTGCTATCTAGTTCTCATCATCGACAGTCGTTTTAGAAACTGCTCACAGGATTTGTTGGATTGAATAACACATAAACTCATCTGGTATTTGTTCAAGGTTCCTGAGACACACTGATGATCAGGAAGACTTTCCTTCAGCCCGCCCTATAACTACGGGGGACTAAGGTGTTGAAGATTGGTTGACCTCTAGGCTTCAGTTAGCAGGATCAACGGTCTTCAAGTCTCCAGTTAAACTGAGCTTGATCAGGAATGATCATAAAACTCGATCATTAAAAACCTGGAACAAAAGGTAATAGGTGGCCATGGTGTTCCAACAATCTCACCACCAACTGTTGTTCATGACGCGACCATGTCTTCAGTGTTTGTATATAAATGAATGAATCATGGTAGTATCTTACAGAGATAGCAGGATAAGATAATGTATAGTGTACAGAATTAACAAAATACATGAATAAATCACATGTTATGATACATGAGTACGATATAACCTTTGCCTTCCACTTATGGATGCCAAGTCACTTATGTACTTGCTGGTATGTCGTAAGCTTCCAGGCAAGAACTAGCCATGATATATTTGGCTAACCAATTAATGGTTATGCTTCCTGACAATGCCGGTGAAGGTTATCTCTGGTTAGCGTCATTCCCTTTTTATTATATCTGATACCATCAAATCATAAATAAAATCATAAATAAAATTATATTAGTCATACATATATCTTTAATAAACTTACATACCCTCTTAGGATTAATAAGCTCACGGTGAGACTGTATTGGTTGAAGTTAATCTGCCCTGCATGCAGCGTGAAAAAAGAACTTTTCTTGCAGATGCTGTCTTCCATTTTCTCACTCTGGCTTCTGGATTTGGTGTGTGTGATTTCAACGCGCCGCTCTGTCCTTATATTTGGGCATATCTCACGTACGAGAAAGCACACTTTGAAGTCCCATAAAGTTTTCGTTTCATCTCCTGGTTTGAGGCGATTTTGAGGCGATCTGTGCTTTTTCTGTACTTGTTTTCTCTTCTTTTCACTACACACTTATATCCTTCCTTCCTTCCTAGGTATCCTTTCATTTTCCCCATATGAGGCTTTCATTCTAAGTTTTATTTAAATCCGTTTAGGCATGTATGTATAATACATTTTTAAAGATTATTAGCTAACTTTTAGCAGATGTGATGACGATGAAAAATGTTAATTATTTTAAAAACTATTTATATTTGAATAATATCCTTTTGGATATAATTCATAGTCTATCTCCTTTGGTGAATTATTATTATTTAAATGATTTCCAACCAGGCGTTCTCTTGTAGCTTTAAATTTAATTTTCTGTAAATGCAAACTTTTAAAGTCGGCCATTCCTATATTCGCTATTTCCTCATTCTTCAATGCCGTCCGGCTGAACGTAATTCACATTTTTCCGCCTTCAAACTTCAAAGCAAGACCCGTCGCGTGTTATCCCTGCGCTGTGTGTGTGTGTGTGTGCGTGCGTGCGTGCGTGCGTGCGTGTGTGTGTGTGTGTGTGTGTGTCGCGCTACACATTTTTTCACAAACCAAGCAAGTGATACAAAATCTCGCTACAATAAACATGTGTGTGTTAAAATGAATATAGGACTATAAGTATAATATTTACATGGCGTCGTGTTTAAATAATAGTATGGACCATTCAATGTTATTTATTTAGAGTACGTTCGGTTTTAGATCTAAATTTATTCGGACATGGCGTGGCTGGAGCAGATGGTCCATGTTCAGGAAATAGAACACGTGGCCGGCACTAGAACTGACATATTCAGTTATTCTATTTGTGTAAATGAAATTAATCATTAAGTATTTCCATATTGTTTGTGGTTAAAGAAATCTTCAAGTACCGGTGGCTTGTGTAAACCTGACACGTAGTCGGTGTTAATAATGTTTAATTGTGGCGCGATTTAGGTTGTTATATTTATTTGCTGTTATATTTTAACATTTACGCCGAGAATATTATGAGAAACGTAAGAGATGACTGTTGAGTTTGCATGATAATATAAAGATATAATGAGTTGGCCGAATTTCGTTTCATTTTATTTGAAACTATTCTATAAGTACTATTACTATAATAGTTCTTTTCTTGATTCATTTTGACTCATTATCTTCTGCAAACTACTGGGCTCGTATTAGATGACTTGTGATTTGAACGTGAATGTTCTTCAATAAAGTTCATTTCTTTTGTAATTACTATAATGTCTTTTGTTTTCTTTGAGTTAATATAATCATGGTAGGGTGTTCATAGTTTACCAAGGTTAAACTGCATCAGCCACAGTAACACGAATAAGTGAACTGGTTTTGAATATAAATTCAAAGAATTCTTCAGTGAATAAGTCTGTTGAAGACGACTCCGTATAATTTATTCCAATAACGTACAATGAATGTGAAGAACGCATTTATATTATTTCACATTGAAAGATAAGTCAACCATCACGTTTCTCTTACCAGTCAATCAATACCCTTTAGCTCCCCGAGGAGCAGATGCCTTCAACAAACACATGCCAAGTCTTCCTTTCCTGTGCCATCCGCTCAAGTTCTTTCCATGTTTTCCTCATCATTTTCACCTCTGAATCCAGTTCTCTTCTCCATGTGTTTTTGGTCTACCTCTGCCTCTCTTTCCCTGTGAATTCCAGAACAAGGACTGCCTTGTAATGCTATGAACAGGTTTCCACAATGTGTGTCCTATCCATCGCTAGCGTCTTCTTCTCAACTCTTGTTCCACTGGCACTTGTCTGGTTCTTGTCATCAATTCCACATTTGTGACTTTATCATACCATTTCAGTCCTTCTATTCTATGCAAGCACAAAAGTCTGTAGCTTTTTGGTTTGTCGTATACGTGATCTTAATGCTCTCGGCATAACTGTTAAAAGAATAGGCTAGAATGTCCCTTCTTATTCCACGAATACTATCGTATTAAAATGTTCCTACAGTGTCAATACCTCTGTACTACAAGGTATTCTTAAGCCACTTTATAAGGCTAATGTTCACTGTTAATTTTCAGAGTTGCATCTTAATATATTACTCCATATTTTGGCATCTCATGCCATCTTATATTCGCCATATATTTGCCTTCAATAAAAAATACATAAGTAGCCGCAATACTGGTATCTCCCGAATACTTAAATTAACTCTGCGTTTTAATATTGACGCATAATCGCTTTTACGGACTCCCAGGTCCTTGTCTGCTTATTCATATTCAAGTGTCCAACGACACATACATTTATCAACACTGTGAAATGGCTACATACATAGAAGGCTTAACATAATCTGTCGGCCAATTTATCCAAAGTTTCACTCGACACATATATTTATGAACACTACGAAGTGGTTATACCACACGTAGAAGGCTTAACATAATATATCGGCTTAAAGCCTAAACACATACCGATATATACATAGGTAAGTGGCCATGCCACACATTCGAACATATGTCCATAAAGCTCGAAAGCCGCACGCAGACTGTTTTTTGTTACTAAGCCTGATGCGCCATCAAGTTCTTTACGCGTAACGTTTAAGTATAACTAGATGAGGTGCTGAATGGTGCAATCATCTCAATCAAAGTAAAAACCAAGATGATAGCAAACCATGCAGCAGTCCTCAACAATGACCAAGAACATACAGAGTTTGACCCATTTAACATCGGCGACAACAGACAGAGTAAAAATCAAACCAGAAATTGAAAATGATAACGAAGAACTGGAAGGTGTTAATGAATTCGAATAATTAGGATCAATCATCAACAGCCCTGGCGACTGTGCAGTAGAAATTAAAAGAAGACTTGCAATTGCTTCACATAAACTAATACAGTTGAAAAACCTATGGCAAGGCACAAGCAAAGAAACAAAGTTACAACTGATCAGAGCATGTATATTCCCAGTAGCAACATACGGCTGCGAGACTTGGACACTCAATAAAAAAGTTGCAAAAAAAGGTTACATCATTCGAAATGAAATGCTACAGAAGGATGTTGAGAATACCCTGGACAGAAAAAAAAAACCAACAGAGAAGTACTGCACTCACTAAACGTACAGGAACATTGGCTCCTAAATACCATCGCAATAAGGAAGCTAAAATTTTTCGGTCATATAAAAAGACATAATAGTCTAAAAAAATTAGTAATGGAAGGCATGGTCCCTGGAAAAAGGGAAAGGGGACGACCTAGACGA
This sequence comes from Oreohelix idahoensis, assembly GCA_024509875.1. Taxonomy (NCBI): domain Eukaryota; kingdom Metazoa; phylum Mollusca; class Gastropoda; order Stylommatophora; family Oreohelicidae; genus Oreohelix; species Oreohelix idahoensis. Next base: position 23,348 of record JAMPIV010006662.1, read on the forward strand.
CGGTGGATCCAGGACATCACAGAGAATCTGAACTTGTCCTTGGATGATGCAGGTTGACTTGCCAAGAATTGTGATCCGTTCAGAGCAGCTGTAATAGACAAGGTTCTGGAGAGAATACGTCACATGATGATGATTTATTAAGTACAGTATGTAGTCCGCTTTGATAGCCTTTTGTTATGTATAACAAGTAGTCGGTACTGATGCCGAAATGGTTTATTTGAGTATTGCGAGTGCTGCAATTTATTAAAATATTACAGCCTACTATAATAGATTTCTATGCTTCGTCAGTGATGGTAGGCTGCTCATTTGGTGTAAATTTGAGTAAGATTTGCTATAGCTAATTGGTGTTAGCTTTCTTAGTTTGATAGTCCTTTATATAGTGAAAAATCACTATTGGTTATATGTAGTGTTTTAAATAGCCTTGATTAGCTATGATTTCTATTATTTAATATTATAATGTGAGGTTACTGTAGAATGTACAGCCACGTAGCTTTATGTGGGTTGTTAGCGTGGCTGTATGCTATTTTCACAAGATAGCGTAACCATGAGAGCACGTGGTATGACCGGTTACCTGTGGCTGATTGATCATGGCTGAATGTAGTGAGCGTATATGGTCTGAATGGTAAGTGTTGTTATTTATGCTATTGATTTTCACTTAGATATTGTTTTTATATACTGTTTTTCAAAACGTCCACGAACACTGTCTGGGTGTTTGGTGCAATTAAATTTTGTTCCATATTAACGCTTTATGTTGCCTGATTCACTAAGCCTGCTGCTGAAAGTGTTGCAAGAAACTAATAATTGCAACCCCTGTCAAACGATCCTGAATTAAATTTATTTAGCGCATGAATCTTGGGTGTGAGGTAGCCACTTCGACACAAGTCCCCCTCAACCACCCTAGCCCCTGTCACCTATATATATATATGTGTATATATGTGTATATATGTGTGTGTATATATATATATATATATATATATATATATATATATATATTCTTAGTTGGAGTTGATAACTTGATTGATTTAATTTGATGTCTGCACTCGAATGACTTGGTTGCTAAAATACATATATGCAGAGTTAGAAAACAACATTAATTCTTTGCTGAATTACCTTCCGCTGGGGTCTCAATAATTACGAGTAAAATTTCTATCTCACAGAAGTGGGCAGGGGATGCAAAGTTTACAACAAACTTAGTAAACGCAGTTGTTGTACTTGCCATCCTAGAAATACCTGTGAGACTCCCTCAAATAGAAGCATAACCCTCCTATATACATCACTGCAAAGACCATATATTGTCATAGCAACAAACAATAAAAAAACGTTTCAAATAATTGGTGTGTGTGTGTGTGTAACTACCAATAAAAAATAAATAAACATAAATAGATTCTAATGAGGATTAGGTCTACTGAAGGTGGAAATTAGTTTACTGTATTATTAAGGTTATTAGATTCATTATATGAAGGGTAAAGAAAAAACAATTGTCCCGTACCAGATAATACCGTAGAGGAGTGAAGTGTTAGAGACTTCACTATACTAGGTCCAGCATCGAGATGTGGGGTTACCAGTTCCCTTCCTCGCTGCCTTTTCCTTCTCTAACTCAAGAACAAAGTCAAGTACTCATTTACGGCTGGGTAGACAGGAGCGTGTTCATACCATGAATCGAACCCAGCACCTTTGCTGCGAGAGATCGTCGCTCTAACCATTCAGTTAATATAAACGTTGCGTGAGTGGGTATCAATGATGTATCATGATGTGAAACATTCGTGCACGTCGGAAGAGATATGGGAAACCTGGTCAAACATGACGAGATGGAATATGGGAAAACAGACATCACGGCAGTATAGAAAGCACTTCGATCGTCTGAAACTCTTGGTGAGGGGACGCGGTGGGAATTGAGTTGAAAGGAGAACCTGGAGAAGAACCATAGAAGAGGGAACCAACAGCAACTGAGATACGTCAATCAGGGTTAAAGAAGTTGGCTCAAAATAAACATAAATGGAGTGGAACAATGGCTTATCTATGTTCCGTGATGAACGTAACGAATGGGTAATGATGAAATAGTGATGAACGTAAAGAATGGATTATGATGAAATAGTGATGAACGTAGAGAATGGGTAATGATGAATGTGAAATAGGAATAGACTAATTGTCAACGCCTTCAAAAATCATATGTATTCCTGTTCATGGAATAAAATGGGCAATGATTACAGAAAACACGGAAAGAATTGGAGCGGACGTCCAGAAAGGAAGGCGCCACGCCTGGGATTGTAAGAGGAAAGACTGAAATCAGACAGAGAAGGAAGACACTGAGAAAACTGGAGACAGGAAGGCAAAGAAATATGTCTGTCTTCTTCATTCACTCCCAGACGTCGACTTGAATATGTTCAAAGAAATATGTCTGTCTTCTTCATTCAATCCCAGACGTCGACTTGAATATGTTCAAAGAAATATATCTGTCTTCTTCATTCACTTCCAGACGTCGACTTCAATATGTTCAAAGGAATATGTCTGTCTTCTTCATTCACTCCCAGACGTCGACTTGAATATGTTCAAAGAAATATGTCTGTCTTCTTCATTCACTCCCAGACGTCGACTTGAATATGTTCAAAGAAATATGTCTGTCTTCTTCATTCACTCCCAGACGTCGACTTGAATATGTTCAAAGAAAGCAGCGATTTTTGGTATTTCCACAGTTTTTCTAGGAATGGTACTGGTGATGGATGACCATGTGCGCTTTCTCTGTTCCGCTTATGTTGGGCATCTTTGAAGAAGATGTTCAGCAGTCACTTTATCGGCGCCACAGTTACACTCATTAGTAGTTCCTATCTTTAGCGAAAGATGTGTTTGAAGTCCTATGCCTCACGTGGGATGAACCGTGAACTAGAAGCCATCTCTATGGAGCTGCATACAAGTACACTTGTTTAGAGAAATTAAAAGCTCCGCCTCCAAACAGATCACGTGCAAGCAATCGTCTCCGAATTTTAAACCAGGATAGGAGAAAGAGATTCTGCTGAAGAACCTTAACTATTTGTTACGGGCACTTTTTTAGGTTTCACCAAGGCATCAAAATGGATATGAGCGTCAGGCGGCAGAGTTGCTAGAGCACTTGTATCTCAAAGGAAAGTCAGGAGGCTCGAAACTTGCTAGCGTCACTCTGTAGTCTACCCAGCTGTAAATGGATGCTTGGCTGTTCTTGAGTTAGGGAACGAGAGAACAAAGTCATTATTTCATCAGGGTAAAGAAAACGGCATTATTGCCTTTTTACATGTCTGCCCTGCAATAAATACAATTCTAAAAGTGTATTTAAATTAAAGCAGTCTTAAATGCACAATTAAATAGTTAACAATTCATTCATAACCCTCCGCTCCCCAAGGAGCATAGGCCTTCAACAAACACATACCAAGTCCTCCTGTCACGTGCCATCATCTCAAGTTCTTTCCACGTTCTCCTCATCATTTTCACCTCTGTTTCCAGCTCTCTTCTCCATGTGTTTCTTGGTCTACCTCTGCCTCTCTTGCCCTGGGAGTTCCGCAACAAGAACTACCTTGTAATGCTATCAACAGGTTTCCTCAGTGTGTGTCCTATCCATCTCCATCGTCTTCATCACACCTCTTGTTCCACTGACACTTGTCTAGTTCTTGTCATCAGTTCCACGTTGGTAACCTTGTCATACCATTTTAATCCCTCTATTCTACGCAAGCACTCATTTATGAAAGTCTGTAGCTTTTTGGTTGTTGTCTCTGTTGTTCTCCATGTTTCAGAGCCATATAATAGTACTGTACTGACTTGACATTTGAGTTGAAGATTCTTATTTTCGTGTTGGACTTGATCTCCATATGTTTGCCAATGCAATGAAAGCTCCTCTAAATAGATAACAATGGCAGCGAGGATTCTACTTCGTTCACCCTCAGACGTCAACTTGAATATGTTCAAAGAAAGCAGTTACCAGCTTAAAGCTGATGACATCACCACAGAGTTTTTACAGAAATGGTACTGATGATAGCCATTTGCTCTTTCTCTGTTCCTCATATGTTGGGCACCTTTAAAGCAGATGTTCAGCAGTAATGTTATAACCGGTCATCCAACGTCATATGGCTGATACCTAATATAGTTAAGTCTCTAACACTCTAACCCCCTCCGGCAGTATCTGCCATGTGACTGCCTTTACCAGAATGAATGTCAATTTTTTCCGCCGACAGGATGTATTTTAAAACAAGCTGTAATCATAGATATTAATGAAACAACAAGCAAGTAACCATTTCAAAACATCACGGAAAAATAATTATGTTATGTTCTTTCTGATCCGCGCCCTGATGACGTCACTAATTCTCCTGCGGACATTTTATTCCTTTTCATTCCATTTCAACTATATCGGATTTTTGTAGTCAAACGTATCATGACTTACGGTCAATGGTCAATGCACCATGACAACAATTGAAAGGCCTACGTGCTTGTGGTGGGTTTTGATGTTAAAAGGTTAAGTTTTAATTGTCTACAGATGTGAGGTCAGCTATGCAAGTCCCTGAGTCTAATTGTTGATGAATGTATTCTCAGGGTACCTGTCTGCTACCACCCTACGACCTCAATCTGCTATATATTTTGAACCTAATTATATGTTATGGTATCTGGATGTTATCTGGCTAAGTGTCTAGGGTATAATGCAATGTAATGTTAATAAAACGACAACAACTACACCTATAACTTAATGAACAAGTAATTAAACAAGTCGCTGAGTAAATTTTGAATGAAAATCTTTTTTACAATTTATTTTGCCTGTATCTCAATGGCTGGGATACAGGACTGTTTAAAACTCAAAAAGATAATGCAATTTATTTACAGCATAGTAAATTAAAACAACTGTGTCTGTTGTTATTAATATAAATTGTTCCTGACTGGAAGTGTTCTGATGAAGCAATAACTCCTATGAATGTACACGCTTCGGAGGAACGACTTGTATCATCATGTCAAGAAAACTGATTGATATATTAATGATGGAGAGTAGGGTTAAATGAACTAACACACGCCCGTAGACAATTGGGCTTAACTTTGTGTCGTAGAACTTGTGATGTCCTTCTCACAACCACCTTCTTCCCGACTGCAACGTCTGAATACTGCTTCCGACTCTTTAGAATAAAGGCAAACAGGTAGTTTTTGCCTCGAGCTTGCAGCTTCAGGAGTACGTATATTTTGGTATGTGGCTCACTGATTGTTTCAAGATAGAACCCTGAAATCAGAGGATTAAAGCCTCCTCAGTACATCATAAACCTATCTCCATCTCTAAACAATTAAACATTATCAACATTTTCAAGATCAGTGAAGTTGCTAAATAAATAGCTATCTTTCCTATCTGAGTTGGTGCCCTATTCATCATCAGGTAATCTTTAAACATTCGTTTGATACATTCCTTGTCATAGAAGAAATGATAGTTAATTATATAAAGTCATGTGCAAACACTGTGACTTGCTGAAGACGGCCAGTGGTTTGCTGGTCTTATGTCATAATAATGTCATATTTTATTTTCAACTATGTCTTTTCATTCACTCCCACAGTTTAAGTAAGCCTGTCTGGCTTTAATACAGGGTGATAATCTTTCCTAATAACATTTGTGGCATGACACAAAGGTTTAGTTTGGCGCCTTTCTGGTGGTGCCTCTACGCATCAATAAGGCATACACATGCAATAATACAGATACATATCAATAACAAGATTTATATAAATGTTTATCTTACCGCATCAATGAAATAATACACAATTTGTAGGTTAACCGGCGATCAATGGGCACTTTCAGATCGCCACTGATGCAGAACAGCGAAGGCACTGGTCATGTATTCCTTGCGTCTGAAGCTAACACTACTTGTGAGATTTTAATTTTCGAATGGCAACTAATGCTGGTTTCAAATCGTTTTTATCACTCCTCGTAGTCTATTTTACCACAGCCAATCGAATTATGTTATGCCCACTAGCCTCTTTTTTTTTCAAAAATAAATTACACTTTCAAAAATGAACCGTTCCACCCCCCTTTTTACCCTACGGGCAAAGTTGAGTGAGGACTACAATGCGTATGTCTCTGTGTCTTCTCTTTACCATATTCTGTTATTATCTAAGCGTTTTTACTGTAAAATATTATAACATTATGGGTAGTATTATCTTCTAATAAACAAGTATTAGCATTTTATTTGTCAACTGTCCTTGCTTTTATTTTATTATTCAGCTAGGTTTCATTGGGCCACCCTTTCTCTCCCCTTTTAGTATCACACTGCATAAGCTATCTTTTCAATTATGCCTCCATGCAAATCCCCCACTTACATTTTTCTCTCTCTCGCTCGTTCGTTTTTCAAAACGACGCAACGCGTTAGGATTTCATCAGAAAATACTATCACGGTGTGCAGGAAATGCGAGCCTGTCTGTGCGTTTATACTAATCGTCTCCCTATCTAAGTGGTTATACATTCAAACTGCGCCACTAATGAACGGGGTGGGGCAAGCGGTGGGGTGTCCTCTCATTCAATAGCAGACACTACTGCTTTATTTAACTTTAACTTTTTGGGAAAGAATATGCCTTAGCAACAGCGTAACTATGGTCAAGTAGTTTTATTCAACTTTCAACCACTCATTCACGTTTAGTGTTAGACTAAGCAAGTCTGTGACGTCAGCTGTCGCCTGTCGTCCTAGTTTGAAATTTAAAAAACCAACGCTTGTCAAGGTTGCGTTTTTCCGTCTCTCATTTAATTCCTCCGTTTCTTTTATTCTATCACTCCGTTTGAAACTACTATGCATGTCGGTCTGTCAAAAGTCGTTTATTGTAGAGGAAATGGGTATTGCGGAGATGGGAAAAGCTAACAGTTTTTGTGAATCGTTTACTATGGCGTACTGCTTGTTAGAACCAAAATGACGGCGGGCTATGGTGACGATGTTGAACACTACTCCCTATTTTATCTCTATAGTTTTGAATTTATAAGCAGTAATTTTATCTCTTTAATCGGGGTATCAGGGATCTTACTACAGTGCTCTTTTAATGTGTGTTAACTTTATCTTTCACGGTGCACCTTTTCCGATTTTTTACTTTTTTGTTTCAAACGTGTCAGAGAGACACTTAATATGTAGAGGATATTTAATAATTTACATACAGTCGTAAACTGGCTGAAGAATGTAATATAGTGGTAAACAGTGGAGGAGGGGGGGGGAGGGGGAATGAATATATATATATATATATATATATATATATATATATATATATATATATATATATAAATATATATATATATATATATATATATATATATATATATATATATATATATATATATATATATACAGTGCAAACCGCTTAAGGCGATCTCGGATGTGGCGAATTTCTGTTGTGAAGAACAATTTATTTATCCCCGGCAATTTTTCTTCTTTCTCTTTGTAAAAAATGTCCGGTTAAGCCGAATCCGTTTATCACGAATTTTCGGATATGCCGAACGATTAAACGTGTCCCGACTATATAATTTGATCTGCTTAAGGCGAACTTTTTTTCAAATACAGTACCTGGACATTTGTACAACTTTTCGGCTATTTTCGGAAATTGCGCGCTTCGTCGGTGTTAGAATTTGAGTTATTTCCCCTCTAAAAATGGCTGAAAAGTTAAAATCCATATCTTTGAAAAGAAAGATTGAGCTATTACAAGAAGTGGAAAATAGTGTCAAAAAGAAAATGGAAATAGCAAAGGAATTCGACATTCCAAAATCAACGCTTTCAGGAATCATAAAAAATAAGGATCGGTACAGAAAAATGTTTTATGGTGGACACGTTGATTGTCACAGAATGAAGAACCGAAAAACGGCGTGTGTGATGTGGTTGACACGGCACTCCTAAAATGGTTCACCATGGCGAGATCAGCAAATGTTCCTGTAAATGGACCTATATTAACTGCAAAGGCAGAAGAGTTAGCACTTCTGGAAGGTCGGACTGGCTGGAAATGTAGTCCTGGCTGGTTGGGTCTTTTAAAAAACGGCACAACATTACTTACAAAGCCGCGGTAGCATAGTGGTTAGTGCACTGGCTTCCTAGCGCAGTAGTCTATGGTTCGATCCCCAGATGAGGTGGGAATTTTTAAGGCCACAAACGGGTACCAGAGCAACCATGTGAAGGTTAAGGAGGCCGGCGTGATGCCAACCACATCACCCCTAGTGTGCAGACGGTCAAGAAAATATGGGCCTAACACCATATTCCCAATATGCCTCAATGGGCGTGTAACAGGTTCCTTTACCTTTTTTTTGTGTGTGGGGAAAGGCATTCTGTTAATGAAACGACTACCGAGTCATGGACGGAGGAGGTGCTAAAACCAGCCATGAGTAGGTATAATTCCGTTGATGTGTTTAATGCTGATGAAACTGGATTGTTTTGGAGATTGCTGCCTGACAATACTTTTTCCTTCAGAAATGAATAGTGTCATTGGGGAGGGGGGGGGGGGGGGGGGGGGGGGGGGGAAAGAAAGAATCACAATTGTTGTGTGTACAAATATGGATGGTTCAGATAAATTTCCCTTACTTGTAATCGGTAAATTAAAAAATTCACGATGTTTTAAAAGTTTGAAAAAATTGTGTGTTGATTATGCAGCTAATTCAATAGCCTGGATGACATCAGACATTTTCACCAAGTGGCTATATGCATTTAATCATTCTATGGAACGTCAACATCACAAAGATCTTTTGGTGCTTTACAACTGTTCAGCCCACATAAATGTTCAAAATCTAAAAGCAACAGAACTTTTATTTTTACCAACCAAATGCGACATCCAAACTTCAGCCTTGTGACCGAGGTATTATTCAAAATCTGAAGGTTCATTATAGGTCAGCAATGTTGTCCAAACTTGTAGGTCACATTGATGCAGTACAGAGGAAAATTACAGACTTTTTCATTTAAGAGTGCTTTATCATTTAAGAGTGTGCAAATTCTAGAGATAATGATGACTGTGGGTTAACGGTACAAACTATTTCACAGTTGGAAGTTTCAATTGCATGGATAAAACTAACATGTATATAATGCCGGCTGGATGCCAAGATGATTTAATTTATCATTTCTTTGAATTTAAAGATGTCATGGAAAGACATTTTTTTATTAACTCAAATACGGGTACTAAGATACAGAGGAAAATTGCAGCAGCTTTTTCATTTCAAAGTGTAAAAAGTGCTGTTATTCTCTAGGTATTTGTGCCAACTTTGTACATTAACAATTTTGGTGATTTACATATTTTCTGTGTCATACATCTGTCATATTCAACGCTAATTCATTATTGTATTGTACGTTGTAAATGCATTACCATATGCTTGAACTCTTATCTGATAAGAGGAATTTCTGATAAGAAGAACTATTTCTTGGGTCCCTGGTGAGTTCTCCTTATCAGGTCTGCACTGTATATATATATATATATATATATATATATATATATATATATATATATATATATATATATATATATATATATATATATATATATATATATATATATATTATATATATATATATATATATATATATATATATATATATATATATATATATATATATATATATATATGGCAGTGTAGCTCGTGATAGTGGTAGTAGGTAGAGGAAACTTTGATGGCCGTTAGTTAATCTGAGCTTTTACAAACCAGCAACAGGTTCTCACATCACAGGATTGATTTAATCAGTAACGATTATACGTTTCAAGATGTTTATTTCAGTATGGGATATCTTGTGAAGTAATATGACTGGGAACCTCGACTTGTACTCAAAATACATTCAGTCAGACTCAAAAGATACCCTTGTTCTCCAAGTCTTGGGCGGATGTTATCCTTTTTTTAATCGTTGACCGGAAACTAACTAATGATTGGTCTTTTGGTCAACAGTCAGTTAATTTAATCTCTAAACCAACTAACTACAAAATCTCTCTACCAAATTTATTATTACCAAGGGACGTTGACCAATCATAGTTCCAGTTTATGGACTTTCCGGTATATCTTGTATGAAAATCCACACAAGATTTAATGACATCATGGACTCATGAGTACCATGACTAATGATGTCATTGGTTTGTGACTAGTGTGAGTACTAACTAGCCTATACATGTACATAGTGTATCTGACTTGCTAAAGTACTTTCTATCCTAAGGGTGGCGTAGTAGGCCACACGGCTACATACGCCCAGTGGCCACCAAAGGGTAACCCGTAGGGATTCACTTTAGTCCCTAAAAAAATGATTAATCCCTAAAATATGGGGGTTCAGGTATCCCACCAGAAATCATGTCTGAAGGAATACAACAAACAATGGATGGGAATAATGGATGAAACAATATCATGAACATTTCACGAAGTAATTATGAAGGGGTAGGAACTGATGGACATAGTCAAGGGGCACATGGAAGGACAGGGGAGGATATGGTATGAACAACTAGCACCAATAATGAGCAAAAATATTAAAGTACTGGAACAATTATCAACCAACTAGCCAACCGCTTTTATGGGTTGATAGTCATCAATATTTTCCAAAACATATGCGAATTATAAAACATGATAGAACATGAGAAGCGAGTTAACGTCGCAAATGAAAACTGAGAAAAAATAAATAAATAAATAAATGGCGGGTGCCCATAAAATATGGCGGACGCCCAAAATGGCGGATGTACAACATGGCCGTCATAATGAAAATAAACCACAAAACTCGGTGGTAATACAAAAGGCAAAACATTAAGTAAATCATGAAAATATCGTAAACATAATAGCAATAAATGGGCATGAACATAAAATAAAGTCAGTGGGGATGGTCATCAATGGGCATGGATAAGTAACTATTTAATGGAGATGGGTAACCGATTTAAACATATCTAATAATTCGGGTTAAATAACCGAAAACTCGAACTAGAGGAACAATCATAAAGGCATGCAATATGTGACTACGATTTTTTGTATGTAAAAACCAACACTAGTGGCTGATGAAATGGAAAGTAGTGAAACATGTAAACAAAATGGAATCATCAAGACTCAAAAGATACCCTTGTTCTCCAAGTCTTGGGCGGATGTTATCCTTTTTTTAATCGTTGACCGGAAACTAACTAATGATTGGTCTTGGTCAACAGTCAGTTAATTTAATCTCTAAACCAACTAACTACAAAATCTCTCTACCAAATTTATTATTACCAAGGGACGTTGACCAATCATAGTTCCAGTTTATGGACTTTCCGGTATATCTTGTATGAAAATCCACACAAGATTTAATGACATCATGGACTCATGAGTACCATGACAAATGATGTCATTGGTTTGTGACTAGTGTGAGTACTAACTAGCCTATACATGTACATAGTGTATCTGACTTGCTAAAGTACTTTCTATCCTAAGGGTGGCGTAGTAGGCCACACGGCTACATATATATATATATACTGAAGCACATTAAAAACGCACCACTATTATATATACTGATGCCGAGAAGCTGGGAAAAAAAAGTGTGGGAATGGATTTTCCCCGTGTTTGCCAAGAGGTAGAGAGCGAATGGCTGCTGGAATGGAAAGTGCATGATTCAACCCACGGGTTTGTGTACAGACTACATGAAAACGATGAAAGTTACACGTGCAACACGATTCCCAACAGCTATGACCCTGAAAATATGTACACGTTGTGGCAGTATACTCGGTATAAAAAGGCCGTTGAGACAAAACACCCAGTACATGTGCTTGAAATGCCACGACTATCTGAAAACGACCGCCAACGAGCCATTGGTATGTTGGAGACCGGAATGAGCTCGCGGGCCAGTGACAGAAAGCTGAATTGCCACCACAGCACTATTGTACGTCTCAATGAACGTTACGGAACCACTGGCAGTGCCCGGGATAGACTTCGGAGTGGCCAACCACGAGTTACTACCCCTGCTCAAGATCGTCATATTGTGCTGAGTTACCTAAGGAATCGTACTCTCCCAGCAAGTCAAACAGCAAGCGCAATAGTGGGTAGACATGGGCAAGTCTCTTGAATGACTGTCATACGACGACTCAGAGATACAGGCCTTACTGCAAGACGACCTTATGTTGGGCCAAACTTGACTCACAGACATCGTCAGCAGCGCCTGCAATGGGCAGAGCAACATGTCAGATGGACTAGACTGCAGTGGAATGCTGTCCTATTCACAGACGAGAGCAGATTCAACATATCCTTTGCTGATGGACGTATGCGGATTTGGCGACGGTGTGGAGAGCGCTTTGCAGATTGCTGTGTCAACCGATTTGGAGGTGGCAGTATTCACATTTGGGGATGATTCAGTTTTCACCATCGCTTGCCTCTTCACGTCTTCCATGGAAATATTAATGCTGTGACATATCGAGATGAGGTTCTGGATGCACTGGTTGCTCCTGCGTTCACAATTTATCCAGACTTGCAGCTTCTCCAGCAGGATAACGCAGGTGCATTTTTTTGTATTTTTGCTTTTCTCCCTTGCCTGCACAGAATGCAATTAAATTCATAACAATAAAATGTACAAATTAATGACCAGCATGGATTCATAGGAAAATGAATAAAGATTCCAAATATGTAAACTTGTAAACACTTATATTTACATTTCACACTCTGTTCCTGGATTATACAGGTGGTGCGTTTTTAATGTGCTTCAGTATATATATATAAGGTGTTTTTGTTCCTCTGTCCCTGACGAGAAGCCCTTCTGCCCACAGCGTAGGTTTTTTCTCGTCTGTTGTCCTTGTTATAACCAAACGGACGAACCAGTTAGCCACTGGTATAGTGATGTACTATAGTTGATGCATCATACGTGTCCTGGTGTTAAAAGAATTAAATTAATTAATTTCGTGACCAAAATATTATCTCTTGTGAAACTTTCTGCTTCTGCCCCTTCTTTTCCTCACCGTACGTCCATTTTTGCTCTCCACATCCACGTTTTGTTTTGTGTATACATCAGCTCCTTATTTGGTTCTTCTTTTATTCACTGTATACGTCTGGCTCACTTTAGCTCTCTCATTACGATACGAGTTTTATTTATTTTTTATTGAGACCCTTAATTCCATTATCGAAACATTCACTTTCTTCTCCCTCCTCTGTTGCTGCAAACAAAATAAATCATTCAAACAATGCTAGTCCTTTCTCATTCAGATCAGGCATCAATGATTTAAGGATTTGTTTTTTAGGCTGCAAGCAATTCCACAAGAATAGAACACACTTGTGCAAACTCCCTGAGGATGATAATTTGGAAGTAAGCAAATCTTGCATAATCCAGCGGGACCGTCACACCTTATCCATTATTCCCGATCTGACATCGGGACCGTACAATAAAAGAAAGATCCATCAATTTACTGTAGCTTCAGGTTTAGATAATATTGCTGGGACGAAATGAAATTGCAGTCACGAAAGCAAATCAAGCCTCCATTTAATCAGAACATCAAACCAGCCATGTTAATGACATTAAAGAAACACGAGAATGCAGAAGAGAATTTGGAGGAGCAACAAGGGAAGATAATGAAAGCAAACAAGTCAACACGTGACTTTGGATAGCAAAGAGAAATGGCGTTTCCCTAGGGGTAGGTATCCACAACCTGGAAACATTTCAATCACTTATCGAGGTTGCCAGGTTTTGCTCTCTGAATTACACCAAAATGGCTTGTGCCAAGAAATGTTTACTATAAATACGGAAGCATTATTTCCACTAATATTCTCCGTTATGTCAATTACCATTTTTTATTATTGTGACCTATTTAAAGACTAAGTATTTTACATAGCAAAATATTTGTTGGCAGTTGAAAAAGACAAGGCTACCTGGCCAGTTTATCTTTTAATCACGAGAGCCCTGGCGCTAAGGTACTTGTTCCATTATACAGATTAACCGTCTGGGCCACTCGCGTGACGTAATGGAGCCAACCTGTAAATTATTGATAACTTCGTTAAAGAAATAGCACCGTAGGTCCTGAGAGCTGCCTCTCCTCTTGAACTAAGCACACCTGAAGTTATAACGGCAATAATTTCACGAGCTTGAATTCTGTCAGAGACAGTAAAATTTATCGATCTCTGAACATCACGAGCTAAAGGTGTCCCCCGGGTATAAGGCAAGAGTTAGAGCTGTCTTTCTTGAAATTGAATGCAACTTGAGAAAGTGGGAGAGACGTTGTGAACAATAAGTTATAGGGCGAAAACACACTCACTATAGCACTAAATACAATAAATTTGACAAATATTCTTGGCTGTTGGTCCCAGAATAAGAACGTATCAGCAGCTGCACAGAATACAGTAAGTTCCAGAAATAGTTGTAATAAAGGACCACATAAAATAATAGACAAAATAGCGTTCAATGTCACAACATCTGCAACTTCATTGAAAAATTTGAACAAAACACACACACACACACACACACACACACACACACACACACACACACACACACACACACACACACACACACACACACACACACACACACACACACACACACACATTTCTAGAGCGGAGGCAATGAAAGCTTACATAGCGTAAGAGTAGCAAGCAGTGGCGTAACTATCGCCCAGGTAAACCGTGTACGACCCGGGGTCCCCAGCACCGTGTAGGTACCCACAAAAGTAGTGGTCGGAAGAAACTTTTCTTTTTGTATGTCATTTTAATTTCCTTTGTTCCTGTGTTAAATGTCACCGAATGTCATAGTTCCTGTGTCGAATGTCACAGTTTCTGTGTTAAATGTCACAGTTTCTGTGGATACAAATGGTAGGGATGAAGAGGACATGGACATGTTTTGAGCGGATTGTCACAAGATGGATTTTGGTGCGTCCTCTTTCCGATCTCTCTTTCACTACGGCAGTATCAGTTATATTTTTGTACTGATTTCATTGCGATTTTGTTTCCGAGTCGCACCCTTTTCTTTCTGTTTGCTATGTAGCAGAGAGCTTGTTTGTTCAAACATCTGACACCCCTTGTTGGTGATAATACATCGCGTTTGCCAGGGTGCGGCAAAGCTTTGCTAAGATTAGGCCCGGGTGCGCGGCAGATAAGAGATTAATCGTCTGTGCGACACATTCTGGACAATCAAGCATGACATAATCGTTTTCGGTACACCTTGTTACAAAGACATTACTTTAGCGAAAGTAATAATTTGTTACATCTTACACACATTGTCGTGTGAGGTTACCGATGCGTTTGTAAGTTGGTACACAGGGCAGTAGGATGTTTACATCCATTTTCAGAAAAGTGATGTTTGAAATTTTGCACTAGATGAGTCATGCAAAATATTCAAATCAGATTGGCTGATCGTCTGAGCTTCATGACAAAGAATGCGTGGGAAGGCAGTGAATATAACCTGACACATTTCAGTGGTTTTTTTCACTGTGAGATTCACGCTTGCCAAGGACACCAGACGTGCTGTTAGAATTCAGAATTTCCATATATCAGACCGGACACCTTTTATTGGAGTATTTATCAGGACTTAAAAATTCAGCCCAGGAAATCTCTATCATTTTAAAAAGGAAAGCCGCTATCTGAGAAAACTGAAGGAAACACACGGAGTCAGAAAGGGAACTAAAGTTCAAATTAACGACCCCAAGTACAGTGTAATAAGGCAACGGCCAGTGCCTTTTTTTCATCTGAGCAAAAAGTCTGTGAGCCAGGATTGGCGTAAGTTGTGATTTTACATTCTGTATTTCATTACTAACATGTGAACTAACACATTACCATGTGAATTTTAATATGTGAAAATCGCTAGTGGATGTCCCAGTCATTTGAGGCTGGCAACCTGAGCATATAGAATGATGATTCATGAATCCCTACTGCACGGGCTGGTGACTGCTTTATTGCTAGTTTCTTAAAGAGAACTAAACGCATAAAGAGTCCCAGGTTCCATACGGAGCAAGGAGGGAAAATTAAAGAAATGATAAACATTCTAAGTATAATACTTACAGTTTCAAACCAGTGTAAATGTCTATGTGAAAATATTCATTTTAAAATTTATGGAAGTTTCAAACTTTTCAAATCAGTGTAAACATAAATGAAAACATATTCAATTTATATTGGGAACAGTTTTCAGTCAGTGGAAATGTAAATGTAAACATATTCTATCTGAGCTCTTAGCCTTTTCATTTAAATGTAATGTAAAGCTAAAGCTATTCAATTTAAATGTAAAAGAAAGTTTTATCCCGAGGGATTAAATTTAATTCTCATCGATGGTAAATTCTGAGATAAATGGGATGGTAGAATAGAAGAAAGGGGACACATAAGTATGTGTCGGGAAACGCAATACTCAGAAGAGCGTTTCCTTTCTATTCTTTATCATAGTTATTGATTGTATCAGCAGAAAGTACTCTCTCTGGAACAAGAAGGGAACAGTGGTCTAAGCTTTAAAACGAATGACCAACTTTGTAGACTCTCCTTGACATTTCTGGGAAACGAGCTACACCCGACAACCTTGACCATCGACAAGCAAGAGCAGTGTAAACATAACCCATCAGCGGGAGCAGAACTACTATTGGCAGCTAAGTGCAAAATACACGCTGCCAAAGTGAACTTTTTTTCATCGTCTCAATTATCCATCAATGATGAAACTTTTCTTCTAAACTATTCAATTATTTTCAAACTGTTAAAACTTAAGTGATTATTAAATTTTGTTATTTGTAATTTTACAGATTTAACTTCGATTTAATCATTTTAAATTACTG
>JAMPIV010006662.1:50000-64111 GCA_024509875.1 Oreohelix idahoensis
AGGCACAGTTCCTGACTTCCCGAAATCATTTCAAGATCTGACAAGATATCCAAAGGGCTAACTTTTAAAGTTAGAAGTCTTAACCCACAACACAATATAACTGAGAATAAGCAGCATCTGGCCGCTATTGTGAGCGAATTGTAGATCGAAGCTTCAAACAGCCGCTGACTTCGAAGTAACACTGTGTCTGAGGGTATGTCTGTATAGATCGTTAAGCTTACAAAATATTTTAGTGAATTAATGTACATTTAAAATTAATGAATAATTATAATTAATAGTATACTTCACATAAATCCTAATGTCTATATCTTGCCTTGTGCCCGAAGGAAGATGGCTTCCACCACTATATAACCTCAATCCTGGACAGCATTGGCTCAGCTAGAAGTCCCTGTAAGGACTGACCAACGCTAGCAATAAAAGCTTACAGTCCTTTTTAGGGCATAGTTTTCGGGCCTTTGCTCAAAGAATTCGTCTTTTCTTTTTCTTTCTTGTCTTTTATTTCGACACATTTTGTCCTGTATTGTAAGGGGAACAGATGAGCTAACTTTGGCATAACGCTAAGCCAGAGGAGAGTAATCATGACTGGGTTTGGATAATGTCTTTAATTTGATATTAAAATTTTTTATTGTATTGTATTGTTGTACGATTTACCCCCTTTTGACTTATTTAACCACAGCCTCAAGACAGTGTTGTCGAAATGAGGAGTCTAATTAACAGTGGCCTGTCAGCATCAGAGTGGCTTCTTGGTTATTAACCTCAGACACCATAACCTGGTCATATTTTGCAGGTTCAACTAGTGGTGAAAAACGTGACACAGTTGTGGAAATTGTGAGCTGTTTAACAGTGGACCAACACTGTTCCTGACATAAGCACAGCGTCTTCAATGTCCAGATATTTTAACCACCGAGGGAAGTCACCTACTACAACGTGTCAAGAAAGTTAAGTACAACTTATCGTGAAAACACAAACCAAGACACCCAAACCAATAACATGGTGAAAACACCCAAACTTTGACAATATATTTATTTTTTTTAAATTGTGTGAAAATGTTGTAAGATAGTGAAATATCAAGGTGATAAGTTTTTACTATACATCATTGATCAATAAAGTGCACTGATTTGTTTATAACTGCAGTTACTGAATTATTTAAATTTCTAGTTGTAATTTAGTTGTGTTGTCAAAGAAATATTAATATTTTAAAATTGGTAGGGACCAAATACGAGCTACACTCACATATTTATATAACACTCCTGGAGCATTGATAGGTTTAGCGAGAAGGTGACTTACCTATCAGTTCTCTCCTACAGCTGTCCTCGAGAACTGTGCAGTTAACTACCTGACTTGTCTTGTGCCCTCCCTATCTCTGGTTCACCAGTTCTCTTCTCCAGTTCTGGGAACTACTTTCTAATTTTATATCCAACATCCATCTCGCCACATTTGCTTTGCCACCTTCTTTTTCTCTACAAGGACCACTTTGTAGCAATTAAGATCATGTTCTGTTACGGATTACCAAATAACTGTATTTCATTTTGGTTTCCCGTGTGCAAGTTGCGCAGGTTAAAAATCCCACGGCAGTTGCAAATCGTAAAGAGTAGGCCATAAGACCGCTGCCCTGGCAAAATTTAAAAATTAGAAACCTATCCATCACAAAAATATTTATAGAACGTGCGATTCATATATGCAAACATTTGGATTCTCGCCGGTGCTACGGGGTTCGTGCACTGTGCTGAGATCCTCCTTGTGTGATCTAAGGGAGTAGATCGGAGCACTGATGGAGTTGTCCGTGTGCAATGAAGATAGTCCTTAAAACCAAACCATTTTGGGGTCATGCGTCATTATGCTAATAATAACGACGCTTCTTTGCTATCCGACCATCCTAAATAAACTTGATGAGTGTTATGATTAAAATTCATAAAGATTATGTCGGTATAATATTTGGCTCGACAGGGCTTCTTTTCTGAGAATTTTATACGGAATTACTTATCAATAAAGGAAGTGACGTCATGCCGATATGGTGTAGAGGCAGACGCGAACATCTTGAAGCAGAAGTGAGGTGTTCGTCTGCAAGGAGAGATGCGGCTTGTGTTTGAATGTGAATGTATTGAGCTCCTGCAGCATAATGTGTTTTTCCTGCATCATTCCATCACCAGGACATCAATATACTTAGTTGAGATGTCCCTGGTTTATTATATTCAGGAAATGTATGCCTATTCATGAAGATGTCCAGTGGACTATTAAAAATAAAGTTTGTATGATTGCCATTGACTAGCGTTTGATAGTGAACGGACTGGACGACTACTCAGTACTGCATTTGCCATTGGGCCTATATTCTATTATCATGGAGCTTTGTGTCCAGTATAATAAACTGCATATTTCTGAATTGTGATGGAGGTGTTGGTCAGCTCACTGCATTTTTGCTGATTCGTGTTGTGTGACTACCCCTAGTGTCTACTTTGGCCACGGAGACCTTCTCCGGAACATTATATAATACGACACGCATCAGTTTTTGGTGGCCTCAAGCCGGGATTTCGAACGTATAATTTGGAACTGTTTCCAGTATGTTCTAGTATTTTTCAAGTCTGTGGATTAATTTTTCAAGTGAAGAAATTTTCAAGATGGCGTTTCTGATCGGCTGCAAGTTTGAATCCTAACCCTGGTCGCTTCATTTGTATTGAATCGTTGTTTCCCTGAGGCAGACGTTGGACCCAGGAGGATTTTGTTCAGAAAGACAGATAAGTAAATTTATTGATTCATGCAGCTTGAGTCCTGAAGAATATCATTTGACAGGGTTCTTTTTTATTATATGTTTTATGTATATCTGTATTTACATGTTTGTGTGATAGGCGGGTTGGTTGACGAGGGAACCATGAATTCACAATACCAATCCTATGGTCGTGAATTCTTGGTTGTTCTATAGGGTTTGGTGTATGGTTTTCTCAGATAGTGGGGCCGGCATTACAAAGCTGTGTGTTTACTGCTGCTACTGAGCTTACTGTAACCATTTATGTTAGCTATTTTGCCCGTTTATTTGTAATTGCTGTCAAGTTAATTGTATTTTATTTGGTTTATTCTTCATTATTGTTCGTGAGAATTGTGCATCTTATCTTGCTATCCTTCATTTATTAGATGTATTATATGTTTTGAAATTGTGCTTGTAGTGTCATAATTGTGGTAGAGCCAAATTTTTTTCATTTTTCTACAGTTCACAAATTTCTGCCTTGGTTTATTCATTAGTATTTTCTTGGGTTGGCTCTTTCTACTGTTCTCCTGTAATCTTGTTTGTATCTCTAATTTTTTTTCCCTCCTAATACCATCTATAGTTCAATGCAGTTGATTGATATTGAGTGGTGAAATAATTGTTGTTGATATTGCTCACATATTAAAAATATATATTAATTATAGTATTATTGGACAATTTGGAGTCACAATAATAGTAGCAAGAGAATAAAAGAAGAGAACATAAAAATTAGCCTATGCTCAAAGAATGGCAGAAATTGAGTTGGAAAAATTCAGATTTCAACATAAACAGGTTAATCCAGCAAGTGAGGAGGCTGGAAAGAAAGACCATGCTTCTACTTTTAAACTAAATTTGCCAAAATTTAATCCCAATATAGACGATATTTCATGCTTTTTTAAATAGATATGAAACATCTTGCCAAGAGTTTAAGATTGATAGAGATACATGGCCCAGCAGGTTAATGAGTTTATTAGTTGGTGAGGCTCTTACTTCAGTTTGCACCATGGATGATCATACTAGAAAAGATTATGATGTTGTGAAGGCTTTATTGCTAAAAAAGTATCAACTGGAGGAAAATGGTTTCAGATTGAAACTGAAATCATTGTTGCCTGATTCAGCCAAGGATTTTGCTGAATTTATTTCACCCATGAAGCTTTGCTTTTCCAGATGGGTTGATTTGTCAAAAATTGATAAAACGTTTGATAGGCTGGCTGACTTAATTTTAAGAGACAAGGTGCTGTCTTCAGTCAGTGGTGACTTTTTGTCCTTTTTGCAGGAGAGAAAGCCTGAATCATTATCTGCTGTGGAAAGTCTTGGACAACAATACCAAATTGCACATCCTGGAAGAAATCTTAGCAGGACTAACATAAAGGATCCATTGCCAGTGGCATCAGCTAGAACTATGATGTCCAATCCACCCAGACAAAGATCAAATAGCATGGACAGAAATTTTCGATTTAATCGAGATAATAATACTGGATCTTTCAGAGGGAGGTATAATTTTAACAATAGGTCACAACAACCTCAAAGGAATTTCCATTCATATGATGATGGATATATACCTCAACAATCCTCCTTCAGACCTAGCAGGGATTGGAACAGAGGTAGATACAATTTCCAATCAAACAGAGGACACAGGTCATTCTATGGAAACAATGTAAATAATTACAACAACAGGAGTTCTCAACAGAACAATAACTTTCAACATTCTAGAAATCCTGAACGTTCCAATGCAGTTGTGCATCAAAGTGACAATAATACAGTTCACAATGTCCAAAATAACAATGTTGCTTCTCATGCAAATGCATGTAGTGTGGACTTGTCAAATAGTACTAATTGTTCTGAATGTAATTCTTTGTTTCAGCTAGAGGGAGTTCCTAGGCTCCTGTGTGGACATCCTTTGCCAGTCATGTCCTCTTATGATGGGACAGGTTCACTAGTATTTAATAGGGGTTTTGTAAACAACCAGCTTGTTTCAGTGCTCAGGGACACTGGATGCACTACTGTTGGGGTGCGAAGGTCATTAGTGGACCAATCTGATTACACTGGCAAAGAAGTCAAGTGCATCACATTCGGTGGCACAGTTGAATATTATCCAACTGCGGATGTCTTTTTAGATACCCCTCATTCTACAGGAAGGACTCTTGTGTGCCTGTTGGACAAACCAATAGCTGGAATAACCCTGGGGAATATCCCTGGACTCCATGAATGCACTAATGGTAATATTTTAAAATGGGTACAGCAACATTTGCTTACGGCAAATGCTGTCACTACCAGAGCTCAGTCTCGTGCAGAGTTGAAAGAACAGGTTCAAATTGAGGAGGTGACTGATGAGGATATGACTGATGAGAGGGTGACTGAAGAGGTGGTGACTGATGAGGAGGTGTCTGATAAGGAGGGGACAGATGAGGATGATTTACATGTTGAACTTATTGCCAAAGAATCATTCATACAGATGCAAAATGAAGATGATTCATTAAAAAAAAATTTTCAGGTTGCCAAGTCTGATGATGTGTTATTTAATGATAATTCGTTACACTGCTATACAATCGATAATGGGATCTTGATTCGGAATTTCCAAGATTAAACATCAGTAAAAAACAAATTATGGTACCTACTAGTTTCCGCCCATTTGTCTTACGGCATGCTCATGATGTTAATTGTGCAGGCCATTAGTGATTGCCAGGACAAAACAGGGTTTTGTCTCATTTCTTTTGGCCTGGGGTGACAAGGGATGTAAAAATCTTTTGTCGAACATGCAAAACTTGTCAAGATGTGGCAGCAAAACGCCCCAAGCATAATGTGCCTATCCAGGCATCAGACATATCTTTGCGTCCATTCGCAAAAATGGCAATTGACCTTATAGGTCCACTACCAGTCACGTCAGCTAGAGCTCATCGTTATGTGCTAACATGCATTGATATGTGCACGCGCTGGCCAGAGGCAATTCCTCTGAAAACAATATCTACTACAAATGTTGCTGACGCACTATTTTTAATTTTCAGTCGATTGGGTTTTCCCGAAAACATATTATCAGATCGGGGAACTCAGTTTGTTTCTGACGTTATGACTCAGGTTATGAGAGAGTTTGAGATAGATAGATCTCTCAGTAGTGTTTATCACTCCATTTCGAACGGGAAAATTGAGAGGCTCAATCGCTGTCTTAAACAAATGCTAGGCAAAGTAACTGCGAAATACCCGCAGGATTGGGATAGAGTGCTCCCAGCGGTATTGGTCGCTTGTCGGGAGATACCAAAACGAACATACTGGATTTGCGCCGTTTGAATTAGTCTTCGGTGCCAAGCCAAGAGGACCTATGTCCATACTGAAACAGTTAATGATTGGAGCTGACATGCCTGAGGATGTTAAAACCTCCTACCAATACTTAGTTAACCTTAGAAAGAAAATTATCGACGCATGCCAGATAGCTGTAGAAGCATCAGAAAGAGCTAAACTTAAGGCAAGATTGTTTGTTAATCAAAACAGAAAACTGCGCCAATTATGGCCGGGTAATGAGGCCTATGTATTGTTACCCAATGTGGACAATAAATTACTTGTATCTTGGAGAGGACCATATACTGTACTTGAAAGATTGTCAGATGTTGACTACATTATATCTATTAAAGGAAAGGAAAACACCTTTCACATCAACATGCAGCAACAATTTCACTCTCGTCCTCCACATCTTAAACCAGTTTTTGAGGCTATCGACGAGCCTATTGATCGTCGCTCTTCCTTAGCTGTCATACAGGAAGAGTTGTCTGAATTGCCTAATATTTCTGAGCCTCTTTTGTCTATACCTACTTTACTTCTGTCATCTACGGAAACTTGAAGAGATATTTGTATTTCGTCAACTCTTGCTCCATATCAGAAAGATCAGATTTCTTTGTTACTACAATCTTTGCCTGACGTGCTCACGGATATTCCGGGGCGTACAAATATCATTGAACATGATATTCTCCTACTGATTTCAGACCAATCAAGCTTAAACCTTACCCTGGCGTTTGAATGCTTCAACGATCTCGGATGAAAAGCCTCTTCCTTTGTTAAATTTTGTATTGGATAGACTATCTACAGCTATCTTTTTTCAGTGACTTTGCTTTATCTAAAGGTTATTGGCAAGTCCTATTGTCTGACAGAGCAAAACCGTATATTACTTTCGCTACACCTTTGGGATTATTCCAATTTAATTTTATGTCTTTTGGTCTCGTCAACGCTCCTGCGACTTTTGTTCGTAAGATGCGAAAAATGTTCTCTAGTCGTGATGACAGCATTACCTATAATTATGATATTTGCCTTTTCCGTCAATCTTGGGAAGAACATGTTCTTGGAATTCAGCCTTTGTTGACTACTCTTCGTCTTCATCCTCTTACTGCTAGACCTTCGAAAACTAAAATAGGATTCACTGAAATTTCCTTTCTTGGTCGCAAAGTAGGAGGCGGTTTTCTTAAGCCTGAGGATTCCACTATCTCCAGGATACTGAATCTAGAAATTCCTAAGGAAAAAAAATTAGGTTCGCAGTCTTTTAGGTCTTGTAGGATTCTATAGAAAATTTTTTTCCTAATGTTTCAGAAATTACTTCAGTTCTGTCTCCGTTATTAAGAAATAACTCTCCAAATAAGATTGTATGGACGCATTCTTGTAATGAGTCATTAAATTTATTAAAATATTATTTCTCCAAATCACCAATTTTAAGATTGCCTGATACTAGATTTCCTTTTATCCTTCGAGTCGACGCCTCTGGTTCGGGGATCGGCGATACGCTTTTGCAGGAATTCGATGATTGTCTACGTCCAATTATATATGTCAGTCGTAAATTGACACCAGCAGAAAAAATACCCCATCGTCGAGCGGGAATTACTCGCGGTGGTGTATTGTTTTGCAAAATTACAACGCTGTCTTATTGGTGCAAAATTCGTCTTGGAGACAGATCAGCGTGCCTTGTCCTATCTTAAAACTGCAAAATTTCGTAATGAGAAAGCTGCCAGAGCATCACTTGCGCTCCAGCCCTACGAATATGACATACGTGCCATCAAAGGCTGTCAGAACGTGGTCGCGGATGTGTTTTCACGTTGCGCGAAGGACCCACTGCCAGCTAACAATACTGCTAATGCAAGTATCGTGTGAAGTGACAGCAAACCTATCAACTGTCTTCTCCGTAGGTTGACCAATACACATTTATAACATATGAGGAAGGGAAACCCGAGGCCTGTAAACAGTAAATAAATATTAGACAAACATAAAGAGATGTTTTCAAGCACTCGTAAGAAATAAAGAAGTTGTTGTTGTTGTTAATCCCTGGGCGTGAGTTATTACTCTTTTGCCCTTTAGGGGACGAGTTATTCACTCATACCCTTGAGCCAGTTATGGGAGGTGAGTTGTGGGCTTTGTTTCAACCCCAATGGAGCTTCCTAGACTCAGTGGTACGGTACACCAGGCCCACTTTGGCGTGCATGCGATACCAAGAGGTTTGATAGCTCTCTACCCGGTGCAGGGGGGGGGGGGGTTATAAATAAAGAAGTAGAAAACTAGACAACAGATAAAAAACAGACGTGAGTGGCTTACCCAGGACTCGAACCCATGACCTTCCGTGCGACAACCCCGCCTAGCTATGCAAGCAAATCACACTATCCTCCTTGCCATCTGGGCATTACCAAAGAAATGATGCTTCGATGATGGGTCATTAGTGCGACCCGTAACACATAACACCGGAAATTTACCATGGGCAGTCCAGCCTATTAATGACGCAATCACTTCTGTTGATCCCCTATTATACAGTATAGGTCAGACTACACAAGACAGACCTTAATACTGTGTCTAGTAAATGATAGAAGACTAAGAACAGTAAGTACAAGACAGAGGGTAGGTTTTGGTATTGTATAAACATTTATAACACATAAGGAAAGGAAACCCGAGGCCTGTAAACAGTAAATAAATATTAGACAAACATAAAGGTATGTTTTCAGGCACTCGTAAGAAATAAAGAAGTAGAAACCTAGACAACAGAAAAACAACAGACATGAGTGGCTTACCCAGGACTCGAACCCAGGACCTTCCGTGCGACAACCCCTCCTCGCTATGCAAGCGAATCACACTATCTTCCCTGCCATCTAGGCATCACCAAAGAAATGATGCTTTGATGATGGTCATTAGGGCGACCCGCAACACATAACACCGGAAATTTACCATGGGCAGTCCAGCCTATTAATGATGCCATCACTTCTGTTGTTCCCCTATTATACAGTATAGGTCAGACTACACAAGACAAAGATCTTAATACTGTGTCTAGTAAATGATAGAAGACTAAGAACAGTAAGTACAGGACAGAGGGTAAGTTTGAGAATTGGTATAAACATTTATAACACATAACTAGACAACAGAAAAACAACAGACAACAGTCTGTTATTTTTCTGTTGTCTAGTTTTCTACTTCTTTATTTCTTACGAGTGAGTGAAAACATACCTTTATGTTTGTCTAATATTTATTTACTGTTTACAGGCCTCGGGTTTCCTTTCCTTATGTGTTATAAATTTTTAATTGGATGAGATTCTGTCTTTGACACAAGGCATTAATACTCTCACACTAATTATATAATTGAACATTTTGATGGTTCTCACAACTATTGGCATTTGTACCATATATCAGTGTATTCTTACCTGATTGGACACACAACTTCGTCATGTTCAAAATAACATTTTTTTTAAATTGACACCACAATATACTTTTTATGACAAGTACTTAAGATGTACACATGACTTTAATATTTTCGCGTATGATGTTGCATTCATTCACTTTAATAATATGATTGTCTGCCTAATTTCATCTATTTACGCTGTAAAAAATCTGTATATTCTATAATGCTTTGCATTAGTGCTGTTGATCAATAAGTTAACTATTTGACAACTGATACTGGACTTGACAGATAGGTGTTATTTGACGGAGTGAGGTATGTGAGTGCATGTATTGCTACCATCATTTGTTAATATGTTGGAACTCTTAGTTATGGCGACCTCACATTGATGTTAAAAGAAATTTGTCCGTAAATAGACATTGGCTATGGTCTTAAAACCCATGGTCCACACTTTTAGTTATAAATTGCATTCCCTATGGCAGAAACCTGGGTGCTTACAGTGAAATTTGATGTTACCATATTTCACTCTGGTGATGTTATACTCACACCACGGAAATAATGAAAACAAAGTTTTCATTATTTGGGGGGGGGGGGGGGAGGGGGAAGTGATGTTATGATTAAAATTGATAACGATTATGTCGGTATAATATTTGGATCGACAGGGCTCCTTTTCTGAGAATTTTATACGGAATTACTTATCAATAAAGGAAGTGACGTCATGCCGATATGGTGTAGAGGCAAACGCGAACATCTTGAAGCAGAAGTGAGGTGTTCGTCTGCAAGGAGAGATGCGGCTTGTGTTTGAATGTGAGCGGACGTATATGTATTGAGCTCCTTTTGCCACGAAGACCTTCTCCGGAACATTATATAATACGACACGCATCAATGAGCATGTGAAACTTATAATCCTGCCTCTCATGGAATTCTTCTTCTTGTGCGATCAGTTGCCTATGCTCAGCCAAGTCTAAACAAGGAGATGAGTTGCCTCCATCAATCCAATCGTCAGCAGGAGGTCCACGCGGATGCCCCACAGTTTCTCTTCCATTTTCGTCTCCTGTGGCCAGGTTTGAGCTCTCAAGTCACCAAAGAGAGGGCACGTTTTCAGTTGGGCAGCTTTCATTTTGTGGAGGTGGGCTTATAGTCTGCAGTGTCCTGTGCGAAGCCTAAATATGGTGGTTTGCTGTGTTCTGACTAGCTTTAGGATGGGGTCTTGTGGGTAATTGCTGTATGTTCTCTGGCTCCATGCATTTTTGTACCTTTTTTATGAGTGTCTTTGCTTCCTTCAGTGAGACGCTGTGGCGAAACTGTTCCTTCTTCTGGGTGCCTGCTGTTACCAGTATGTCGGCTGCCTAATTTCCTGCAATACCACAGGGTGCAGGAATCCACTGCAGTGAAACTTTGTTGTTGACAAACAGCTGGTTCAGATGTTCTATGGCTGTTCTTGTTAAGAGATCTGCAGGTTCATTTTTAATAGTCTGGAGAATTGACATGCAGTCGCATAAGAAGACTATATTTGATCCTTTGAGTCTTTGTTCGTCGGGTATCTTTATAGCCTCTAGGATTGCCTGTAGCTCTGCCCTATAGTGTGTTGAGAGTTCTCCAGTAGCAATTGACTGTTCTATTTTTGGAGCGTTTGGCATTAGTATTTGGATCCCTGCTCCTCCTTTCCTTAGTGCTTCGTCTGAAGATCCGTCGGTAAAGACATGAATCTACTGTAGACTGGGGTATTGGTTGTTGAGGTGATCCGGTGTTTTCGTTTTCAGAATAGTGGCAGTCTCCACAGTTCTGTTCTTAATGCCTGGGATTGTAAGGTGTATAGTGTACGTGGGTATGGTGTTTGTGATGTTGTAGTATGCTACGAGCTGCTCCCATTCCTCTGGGTTTTCTGAGGTTACTTCTCCATTGGCAACCATCAGCTGTCTTGATAGGTGGTTGAAGCTTGATCTTTTCAGCCGGTTTTTGGTTAGTTCTTTTATTTTCTCGTGCATGGGGTGCTGTTTTAGGCGTCAGAATTTTTCTGTCATGATGGTGATTTTCTCATCTCGGCGTTCTCTTAGATTTTGCAGTCCTGCTGTTGCTTCCATTGCTGTTATTGGTTTATTCCTTAGTCCTCCCGTAATGATTCTGAGTCCTGCGTTCTGTGTTTTATCCAGCTTCTGGAGATTTGTATTTGCTGCTGTTGCATATGTGCCCATTCATATTCCAGAGTTGGGAGAATATTTCCTACGTATACTTGCTTCGTGATTTGTATATCTGCTCCCCAGCTAGTCCCCGATAGTTTTTTCAGTAACTGCAGTTTGCTTGTGGCTTTTCCTTCTGTTTCTTCGATATGTGATTCCCATGTCAGATTTTTTGTAAATTTTAATCCCAGGTATACAGAGTTTTCCTCTTTTGGCAGTGGAGTGTTGTCCAGTGTTAGAGTGTAGTTTTCAGGTTTGGTGGAGAGGGAAAAGAGTGTAGTGACAGTCTTATTCTTGTTTATTCGGACGCCCCAGGTTTTAGCCCACTCAATTTTATTTATTGCCTCCTGTATTCTCACTTTTGTAACTCGTGTGTATTCAGACTGAGTCCATTTAGCAAAATCGTCAGCATGTATTGCCATGTGGATGTATGGTGTGAATAGCTTTGGCAGGTCGTCTATGCAGATGATAAAGAGTGTTGGGGATAGTACTCCTCCCTGTGGGACCCCTTCTGGTATGACAACCATTCTGCTTTTCTTTCCCTGGAGTTTAACTCTTGCATGTCTTCCACGTAGGAAGTTCTTAAATCCACTGTAGCATTCTGCTTCCGATTCCTTTCTGGGCTAGTTTTAGCAGTAGGCCCTCTTTCCAGACTTTATCAAATGCCTTTGTAAGATCAAAGAAAGTAGCTAGGAGTTTGGACTTTTTTCTGGAAAGCATCTTCAATTTATTGGGCAAGATATGCTGTTTGATCGTCAGTGCTTCTGTGGTTTTCTGAAGCCCGATTGGCAGTCATCTAGTAGCTTGTTTTCTTCAAGGTAATGTCGAAGCCTGTTGTTGACCATCCTTTCCATTACTTTTCCCAAGCAGCTTAACAGGCTGATGGGGCGGTAGCTTGATTTGTTAGTTTTTTTATTTCCCTTTCTTTGCAACTGGTGTTATGTCTGCCTCCTTCCATTCTTCTGGGAAGATCCCTTGTGTCCACAACTCATTGAAGAGGTCTAATATTCTGGCCTTTCCATGAGGTCCTAGATGCTGGATCATTTCATTTGTGATTCCGTCTTGCCCAGGGGCCTTCTTCTTTTTGAGATTCTGGATTGCTTTATTCAGTTCTGTTATTTGAAAGAGTGAGGTCATTGAGTCTGGGCATGGCTGCTGAATTCGAAGGAGGTTTTTTGTCTCTTGTTTTACTTTAGCAGTTCTTGTTCTTGTCACTTCATTGTGCTTTCTTCAGCGTAGAAGTTTGCTAGAACGTTTACAGACTGTGAGCCAGTGTAGGATTTTCCATTTTCTTCAATAATGATGCTTCCTTGGGGCTTTTTCTCTTCATTGAGACATTTGACAAGTTGCCATATTTTTGTGGTGTCTTTTTCCATGTTACGTAATGCAGTTTTTTCTCTCCAGCTGGATCTAATGCAGTTCAGTTTGTCTCGTCTAAATATATAGCTTGTTATGTTCAATGATGTTAGTTTCAGTTGGATTATTTTCCATTTTGAATCTTGCAGCAGATACCTGATCATGAAGCTCTTTGAGTTTTCTGTTCCAGGTTATGCCTTCTGCCTCTGGGTATATTCTTGTTGGTAGCTTCCAAGACTATGTTTGTTAGTATCTTTGTATTTTTCCTCACATTTGTTGTTTCAAAGTGTACTCCCAGTTTTTCTCCTGTGAGGGTTTGGTAGGCATTCCAGTTTGCCTTTTTGTAGTTCCAGCTGGCAATTTTATGTCTTTTTTCTGTGCTGTAGGTCCCTTTTATTGTGAGGATGATAGGTTTATGGTCACTCCCTCCAAGTTGTTTGGTTACTGCTCTTTCTGTCACACGCTGGATATTCTCTGTTGCAACAGCAAGATCTGGGGTGCTCTGAGATCTCCATCGTCTGGAGTAGAAGGTTGGCTCTGCTTGTGGCTTGTTTGTGAGGAGTAGTCGGTTTTCTATCATCCAGTCTTCTACTTCTTCTCCTCGTGAGTCCATGGTTGGGTATCCGAAACTGGGTGAGTGGCTATTGAAGTCTCCCACTATAGTGTGGTTTGATATTGAAAGGGGAATTTTCCTAAGGTTTAGTTTTGTTTATTGTTTGAGCAGTAGAAGTTTGTAGCAAACAGGGGTTCTGGTGTTGTGTGTAGTTTGATGGTGAGATGTTCAGAATCCTCTAAGTTCCGTGCGATTTCTGTAGTGGGGATAATGTTTCTTACCATAGTGATGATCCCACCTTTGTGGCATAGTCTGTCTTGTCGGAAACATTCACAGCCTCTGGAATTCAGAACACAGCGTAAAATCAAATTTTGTAAGCGTACAATGAGCACATGGCATAAAATAGAAATAGCGTTATATTGAACATCGCAAGACCGGGGGATTGCTATATATATATATATATATATATATATATATATATATATATATATATATATATATATATATATATATAAATATATAATATATATATATATATATATATATATATATATATATATATATATATATATATATATATATATAACCTTGCTGTGTAATTCCCGTGCGTCTGTAAGGAGACAAATAAAAAATTAAGACTCACGTTCCCTCTGG
>JAMPIV010006663.1:0-314518 GCA_024509875.1 Oreohelix idahoensis
TAGACGATATAACATTCTATCTGGACAGATTTGAAACTTCATGTAAAGTATAACATACATAGATAAATCACTGCAGGTTTATCATTTGTCCAAAATACTTAGAGGTGATGCATTGAGTATGTTAAGCATTTGGTAGATGAGCCTGACAAGAACAACTATGAGGTTGTCAGGGCTATGTTGTTAAAGAAATACCAACTTGACGAAGATGGCTATCGTCTTCAATTTAAAAATATGTTGCCAGAAACTGGATTGCAATTCTCTGAATTCATTTCAAAGATACGCATTACTTTCTCACGATGGGTTGAACTATCTAAGACGGAAAAAACTTATGAAGGACTTATAGACTTAATACTTAGAGACAAAGTCATGTCGTCTGTCAATGAGTCTTCCTTGCTTTCCTTCATGAACGTAAACCTAAAACAATAAAAGAAATGGAAGATTTCTGTTGCCAATACGTAACTGCGCACCCACACATAACCATGGGTAACTCTAAGGTGAAAGAAGGTTTACCAGTTGCTTCGGCAGCACTTATGGTCAAAAAACTCTAGTCATAGATTCCAACAAAATTTTGATAGGAAAAGTAACCGTACGTTACGTTCCAAAATTATGGAAATCAATTTCAGGGTGATTCTTCTTCGAAAGAATTGGAGACGAGCTGACAGTCCGCGGTACTTCCAACCTAATAATTTTAGGCATTTCAGAAGAGGATATGGTAACAGAGGCTTTTCCTCGCGTAGACCTCAAAACCAAAACAAATTGCTGTTCACATCATTGTGGACATGATACTAATCATGGAAACTGTAGTTCGAAACAGGATAACAATTATAATAGAGACACTAATAACTACAGAGATAATAACAACAGTGATAACTTCAGAGGTAATAGTAGTCGCGGTAGATCTCAATACAAAAAAAAGAGATATCAGCAGGCTAACTCTGTTCAACAAGAATCTCAGGGAGCTTGTAATCAGGTTTCTGATAATAAAAACTCTGACGCTGTCACTTGTTCTTCTTTTGACTTTGGGAGAGCAAACAAATGCCCCAATGCAGTACTCTGTTCGAACCGACTACAATATCGACTTTGAGTTGTGGTCACCTCTCCCCGCTCTTCCTGCTTCGGTTGCACATGACGGGAGATGTTCTCTAATCCGACATAAGGGTCTTGTTAATAATACTCCGGTCTCACTACTTTTCGATTCCGGATGCACCACTATTGGTGTTAGACAATCGCTTGTAGAACCATCCTGTGCGACAGGAAGGGTTATCAAATGTGTCACATTTGGCGGCACTCTAGAAAAATATCCTACTGCTGTAATTCACATTGCCACTCCTTTCTTTACGGGAGATGTGCATGCCTGTCTCTTACCTAATCCTATTGCGGACCTTATTATTGGTCGTATCCACGGAGTTAGGGAATGTACCCCACAGCAGATTGCTGCTTGGGAAGATGATAATATGCAAGCTACCAATGCAGTGGTTACAAGAGCACAAGCTCTACAAACACCACAAACTTCGTTGAATAATGATAATGAAGTTCATAGCCAAGATAGTACCTTGGTTATTTCTCGTGACTCGTTCATAAAATTACAAGAAGAAGATCCGACGCTAAAAAATTCTTCATTCTTGCGAAGAAAGGTGATCCAAATAAGGATACACAAAGAAAATCTTGGATAGAAATGAAAAACGGCGTACTTGTACGTATGGTACAAGACTCGGCTACGTCAGCACATTCGCAAATTCTTGTTCCCAAGAGTATGAGAGTGCAAATATTGCAACATGCTCATGACTCGCAATGTGCTGGACACATGGGATTTTCCCGTACAAAGTCGAGAGTCCTTGCGGCTTTCTTTTGGCCCTTTGTTAACAAGGACATTCGTATATACTGCCGATCATGTCAGGTATGTCAGGAGGTCAAATCTAGAGGACCACGACATGCTGCGCCTATCCAGGCTGCTGACATCCCTATTCGGCCATTTCAGAAAATGGCCATAGATATTATTGGCCCTTTTAAGATAAAGTCGGCCAGAGGACATCAGTTTATCCTTACATGTGTCGATATGTGCACACGTTGGCCAGAGGCTATCCCTCTAAAGAGCATATCTACTACAGATATCGCAGATGCTCTTTGGCTGATATTTTCTCGCTTGGGGTTCCCCAGAGAAATACTGTATGACCATGGCACTCAACTCATATCTGATACTATGTCTCAAGTAATGTCTACCTTACACATTAAAAGATCTCTCAGTAGCATCTATCATCCTATGTCTAATGGGTTAGTTGAGCGTCTGAATAGAACGCTCAAGACTTTACTTGGTAAGATAACTGAAGATCATCCTCAAGATTGGGACAGGGTTTTACCCGCGGCTCTCTTTGCCTATAGAGAGGTCCCAAACGAACACACAGGATTTTCTCCCTTTGAACTTGTCTTTGGCGCGCGTCCGCGCGGCCCTATGTCTTTATTACACGATCTCATCACTGCCGATGATATTAGTGATGACACTCAATCTTCATATGAGTATGTCATTGCTCTTAGGCAAAAGATCATTGATGCATGCAAACTAGCGACTGCTTCGTCAGAAATTGCTAAAGAAAAAGCAAGGCAGTTTGCTAACAAGAACAGATGTCTACGACAACTTTGTCCAGGTGACAAAGCATTCGTCCTACTCCCCAGTAGGGAAAATAGACTTCTGATTGCATGGAAAGGTCCATATGCAATAGTCTCACGAATTTCCGATGTTGACTATGTGGTCGATATAGATGGAAAGCATAAAACATTTCATATCAACATGCTGACGGAATTTCATTAGCGTCCAGACTATTTGCTGCCTATTTTCCAGGCAACGGACGATTCTTCTGTAAACCATGGTCATTACTCATCCCTGTCTGTCATACAGGATGAGGAATCTGTTTTTTCTGATGTTAATCTTCCTCTTCCAGTGGTTCCACTACATTCTATGGAATCTTGGAAAGATGTCTCCATTTCTCCTAATCTTTCTGTTGATGAACATCGTCAAGTCTCGTCGATGTTACAGACATTTAAGGATGTTCTAACCGACATCCCGGGTCACACGCATGTCATAGAACATGACATAATTCTTACCGACAATAATCCTATTAGGGTTAGGCCTTATCCTATCCCTATACACTTTCAGTCAAAAGTGGAAAAGGAATTGGATGAAATGATCCAATTAAACATAATTGAACCATCGACTTCTCCATATTCTTCTTCCATGGTTATTGTTCGGAAGAAAGATAAGAACATACGAATTTGCGTTGATTATCGCAAATTAAATCAAGTCACAAAGTTCGATGCTGAACCTATGCCTTTACTAGAAGATCTACTTATTAGACTTTCTAATTCTAGATTCTTCACTAAACTTGACTTGTCAAAAGGTTATTGGCAAGTGCCTTTAGCAGATCATGCCAAACCTCTGACTGCTTTCTCTACACCTAGGGGTTTATTTCAATGGAATGTATGCCTTTCGGTCTTATGAACGCCCCTGCTACTTTCGTTCGCATGATGCGTCGAATTCTTTCTCATCGTTCAGACGTCATCGCATACTTAGATGATATCTGTCTCTTCAGTGATTCTGGGTAGATCACTATTTAGGGTTATATGACTTACTGTCCACTCTACGTGAGAATAATTTGACAGCAAAACCTTCTAAAGCCTATGTTGGTTTCGGTGAAATCTCTTTCCTGGGTCATCGTGTTGGTCATGGTCTCTTGAAGACAGAAGACCACAATACTTCGAAAATATTGAACATCTCTGTACCTAAAACGAAGAAACAAGTCCGTAGTCTCTTGGGTCTAATTCAATTCTATGGGAGATTCATCCCGAATCTATCTTCGATCATGGCACCTCTCTCAACTTTGTTGAAGAAAGGGTCGCCTAATCTGGTTCGTTGGTCTCAGGAATGTCAATCTTCCTTAGACCAGATCAAGAAAATATTTCTTCTCCTCCCATCCTAAGATTACCTACTCTTGATAGGACTTTTGTTCTTCGAAGTGATGCTTCATCCACTGGGATCGGAGCAGCACTTATGCAGGAATATGCTGAAACTCTGCATCCTGTCATGTACATTTCTAGAAAACTAAATGCGGCAGAGAGGAACTACTCGGTTTTAGACCGTGAATTGTTGGCTATGGTTTGGTCTATTCTCAAACTACAAAGATTCCTCCTGGGCGCACATTTCATTCTAGAAACTGATCAGAAAGCTCTTACAGCTATTCAGACTAAGAACTTGAAGAGTTCGAGATCCACTCGATATGCTATTGCTCTTCAACCTTTTCACTTCACGGTACGAGCTATCCGTGGGTCGGATAATGTGATGGCTGACATTCTGTCTAGATGCCCACATGATTCCAACTAATACTTCTGTCCTATTTCTAGATATACGACAGAGCCATAACACACCTATATTACTACTATACATTAGCACATCTGTCCTCACTTTAGGTGAACACATACTATTGTGCTTTGTTATCATCTTCTTCTGTTCCCATCTTTAATATAAGAAGAAGACTGAGTAGTTAATAATAAGGGCCGAAAGTTTACTCGGCCACAAATTGTTCATAATAATGTATTGTATAGTATGAAACTTAATGGCTATTAAATGGAATTATATTGGTTGTTTTTTCTCAGCATGTTATTGTTGATCGGAGAAGCTACCTTTCTGTTGTCAAACATGGAGAATTCCACATTGTACACTTTCCTTGGAACGACAGGAGATGTGTCCTGGATCGTCATTTATGTTTAATTTCATTATGTAATGGTATTATTAAACATTTAGATAATGTAATATTTAACATTCTATATCAGATGTGTACATCCATTCTAAGCGGTATTAGAATATGACACTGCTATTTGATTATAATGATATGAACTTGCATATTTATATTCTATTTTCATGCAAGCGTAGTGTGTGTTGGTGGCACCTCCCCGATATATTTTTTTTCTTGAATCGGATTTTTTATCTGTTGAGAAATATTCTCACCAGACACTTTATGTGTCAATTTAGCCTCATATTAGGCAGTGCAATTAGTTATCCCCACATAATTCGTGCGTTGTTAAACCGCTTTTGGTTTTACTCTTGGATATTTAAAAAAAAAAAAGTTGTACATTTTTTTTTTATCGGGAGGTGGCGGTAATGTTGCGCTAAACTTGTCGCAACTTATTCTGACTATATATTCTGACTATGCATTTTGACTATATTCAATTTTTTTAATGCATGGGAAGTAACTCATGGAATTGTAGTCACTTTTATTTCTACAGTCGTCTAATCTTGATAGCATCGTCAGGAAGTTGTCTTATCTTGATAGCTAGGGTTGTTGATAATTTGTGTGTGAGCGATTTTAAGTCATAACCATGTATGGAGCGTTTTCCTAGAAACAGTTGGCAACTTGCGATGTCATTTCCTTTTAAGGTTCGAATCTTTAGTCGAACATCGTAGAACATTCTTTGTTTCGTAAATTAGCTGAGTTGTATTCGATTCGGGTGCTCTGCGCATGTCTTTGTTTGTGGCAGTGTTTGTATGATTTCCGCCCAGGGGAGTCTGAGCAAAAATGCTGGTAAGGCGAGACGTAGCGGTGTGCTAGCGTCTTCGCTTATATTATTCAGGAAGGAGTCCTCATCATTGTTGTTCCTTTTTTGAGATGATATATCTCTATGTTATTTCAAATGCCTGGAGGCATATGTGATTTATGTGATTTAATTCCTGATGAACAGGTAACTGAATCCTTTTCGCTGAGTAACTTTATCACCATCTTGTGATGTTGACTTTTGCCTAGCCTGCCTCATTATAGAGTCTATGATATGACAAGTTTGCTCAGCTCACGATCCACTTATATTGTCACGCATCGATTGATGCCTGTCCTAAGGACCATTTGCTTCCTGAACTTTATGGATGGATCTAGGTTTGATACCGTTGCTGTTTAAGGAACATAGAGGACGATAATGTGACGCTCAAAAGACATGCCTGTCTTGTTGAGGTCAAATATAGGAGACTAGATTTAATCTCCTAGTTGATATCTACTAGCTCTTATGGAAAGGGGAAATTTACTACCTGACTACATGTACAGCTGATTACGATATCCTAAAAGGCATATGATTTACATTATTTGATGCTGTCTGATGTTCCTGTTGAATTGACTACGTCGATGATACAATGACTGTTGTACTATACCTGTGATGTTTCTGCATAACGATGTCCATGCATTTTGTCATTGTGGCGTACACAATATATATTGCCAAAAAACATCACTGCTGTTAAAAGCTTTATTGACTTTCTACGTTGTATGGTCTGATGTGACGTCCATGTATGATACTGTAGCTATCTGACTCTATCCTTACGTCACACACTTAAACCAGACTAAAGACACCATGTTACTCTGCCTCATCATCCCTGGTGTCTGAGGGTGATACACCACTCTGCAAGTGCCAGTATTATGATACCTTTGGAAAGCAGATGAAATACAACACCCTCAACATTGTGTGGCAAATGTGACATCATCCACGGAACATTTACACGCAACACACATTTTGCTACGCAACAGAAACCTTCGGTGGGTGCAGTAGCTGTACATGTTTGATTTTCATAATTTCTAATTCTTTAAGTGTAACAAAATGAAAAAAAATATATAATCAATAAAAGGTTAAGGCTCCATGACAGAACCTGCCGTAGGGGGAGTTACATGCTAGAGACTTCACTACACTAGGTCTCATCTTCATGAGGTTGGATGATCGGTTCCCTTCCTCGCTGCATTTGTCTTGTCTAACTTGAGGACAGTCAGTGACATATTTAAGGCTGGGTAAACTGCAGCGTAATGCTCAAGATTACTCTTGGCAGATATATAAATAGGGGGTTTTCTGCCCTTATTTTAGGGAGTGTCAGAGGGCAAGTACAACAACTGCGTCATCTAATTTGATTGTAAACTTTATATTCTCCGCCCGCTTCTGTGGGGAATATTTTTTTTGGCTCCTATTTAATGAGGCCCCAGCTGAAGGTAATTCAGTAAAGTATTGATTGTATATTTAGCTCTATGTGTAAATATTTTAAAACAGTGAGTCATACGGGTGCAGACATCAAATTCACTCAACCAAGTTATCAACTCCAACTAAGCATTTATATTTACACGCACACATGCGCGCACAAGCACACACGCACACATACACACTATATAAAATAGCCCCTTCTGTCATAACTGACAATAGGAATGCAAACTTGAGGTGACATCTGCTTATTGTACTGGTGTTCCTTTCGACGACTTCTCCTCTCTTCTGCTTGCCATGAGAGCTTCTCGCCGTCAGCGTCAGGGAAAATCAAGAGAGCAGAAATGGTCTTTATAGACCTCACAAAGGCATTTGCCCTGGTTAGCAGGGATGGACTCTCAAAACAGGCTGCCCCGCTAAAATTCCGGAAATAATAATGTCATAATTCCATGAAGACATGAAGGAAACAGTCAAATACTCCAATATACTGGAAGCACATCACAGCCCTATAACATACGCAGTGGAGTTAAACAAGGCTGCGTTCTGGCTCCAACCCTCTTCGGGATCATATTTGCCCTGCTCTTGAAACATATACAGGGTGTCCATAAAAGATTGTAACCTTTTCAAAAAATGTATTCTCGGCTCCATGATGTGGTACGAGGATGCTTTCTATCACAAAAGTAAGATAATCTCTGCAAGTTTTTAAGCATACCTAACAAAGACTCAAAAAGAATGTACCTATTTTTTTTTTCCACCTACTTGACCAGTGTGTTGAGAGACATGCAACAATTACCGGTTTCAACTCAACTGCGAAAGTTTCACTTGAAATACCCGCTGCGCGCATGCGCACTTTTTTGAGTCTTCGTAAGATATGCCTAAAAATTTGCAGAGATTATCTTACTTTTGTGATAGAAAGCATCCTCGTACCACGTCATGGGGCCGAGAATACATTTTTTGAAAAAGGTACAATCTTTTATATATATATATATATATATATATATATATATATATATATATATATATATATATATATATATATATATATATATATATATATATATATATATATATATATATATATATAATTGATGAAACAAGGGTAAAGAATGAAAATGGTTAACTTTTAGAAAACAGTTTAGTATGTGATATTTAAGAGTATTTCTCATCACAGGATGCTATAACTGAAAGGTGGCGGTTTTATCAAAATAGTATATTCACTGAGGCCGGTAAATTTGGACAGCTTTGCAGACGGCTGCAGTGAGTTGTCTTTGAATGCTGGTTCTTAAGGAAGTCTTGACAGTTCCTTCTCAAGTCAGTAGTCGAATAGCGTTGGAGCACGTTCGCTGCTGTGCAGGATTAACTTCCAAAATGGTCGCCTCTTCGAGTGACCTCTAGATCCGTCTCTGAAGGATGGTGTCTAGCTTTGACTATTGGTAACTAGTATCAGAAATCCTCTTTTTAGGAATGGGTTACTATCATATCCACTTTGATACGGTTTAAATTGCAGTCTTTCCCCAGCTAGTCAACGTTACTGGTTAATGTACACTCCTATCTTTGATTCTTGAGAAAAATTTCTTCGGATTATGATTTTATGGATTTTGTTAGTAGTTTACGCTGTTAAATTCCCAAGTTCTATTTTTATCATTTCACGTCCTATAAGGAAAACCTATTACTAAATTTTTTCCCGGCGTCTGATCTCCTTGACGAAGATGGAAAATGTAGTAGAGAAATCTTCAAAACACCCATGGTTTTAAAGTTCAAAATTTCGCATGCGCAAAAAGTAGCCTAGCGAGGTTTTGTTGGGTGGAACCCAATTACAATTTAGTTTAGTTCATTCTCTAATTTTAAGCCAACCACACGATAAGGCGTCTTATTTCCAGTAAAACTGCCCCCTACCCATCATCATGATTATTAGCATAGCCATATAAAGTAATGCAATTAATTGTTATTGACATCACCGGAAACCATTATGTCATATCCCCTGTCCTAGTACTTCAAGATTGCACTCTCCCTTTCCTACCCCTGTTTATTATGATAATATCTCGCTGGAACTGATTGTATCATGTGTTCCGGTGTCAGACATAAGGATGGGCAAAATAAGACACATGTTATCTTAAACAGCCATCCATTCATCAGTTCTTCTACATGGTTTTAATCTGGACAGACTTAAATACTGTCACATCAGCCGGTTGCTCTTTCAGATAATTACCCAATGTAATTGTGGTGTCCAGACACTTAGTTGCTGATAATGCTATTCCCAGGCTATCGCACGAGTTTATCTAAGAAACATCCCAGACTTGACAGAAGCAATACTTGCTTTTCTCAATAGCCCATCTGTCTAAACAATAAGCTGGCGACAAACGGTAAATCAGTGTTGATTTATTCGTATTGACCCGCCTGGCTAATCGTTGACTGCCCACAATCAAAGGATAACATGTGCGGTCACGCGTAAAACGTGGGTATTGATGAGGTGTGCACTTCAGAGGATAAGATAATTATCGGTAAATGAAAACGAAACAGGAAGGTAATGGCCGGTGAATAATGGCATAACAGAGTGTAGAATAGATGTCACATAAAAAAATTTACGAATGAATTAAGACTGCCGTCACAAAATTTCGGTACGAAATTACTAATGGCCAATCGCATACACGCTTTCAGGTGTTCCTCAGACAGAGAAGAGCGGTAATTTGATTTATTTAATGTTCTAGTCGAAAAAGCAGACTCGCATATATGGGTTGAACAAAAATACGTGGTACGGTTGAAGGTCACTTTATTTAGGTTTAGATGTTTTTAATACATTTACGAGGCAAGTGCCAGTGGAACAAGAGATGAGAAGAAGACGCTGGATATAACACACACGGGGAAAACCTGTTGATAGCATTACAAGGCAGTCCTTGTTCTGGAATCCCCATGCAAAAAGAAGCAGAGATCGATCAAAATAGACACGGAGAAGTTAACTGGAGACAGAAGTGAAAATGATGAGGAAGGCGTGGAAAAACTTGAGCTGATGTCACGTGACAAGAGGATTTGGCACGTGTTTGTTGAAGGCATATGCTCCCTGGGGAGCTAAAATGTATTTAGTTATTTATTGTTATAGATTTTAAAAACTAAAGATTTAACCCATAAATAATCAAACACTCTTTACACTTGTACATCAGTAGGTTCACCTAAAATCCTTCAGCGGTCTACCGGTTGGCGCGCCCGACATCTTGCCCATCCCGGCTCTAAGACCTGAAAGCTCCTTGAATTACACTTCATGCGCCGGAAACGGAACCGAAGATGAAGAACCAGGGCGGAAAATCTAGGGCATGAAAAGATTCGCGGATTGTAAATGCTAACAAGCATACCTGTGAGCCAGGAGCAGGTACCACCAGACAGCAAGTAGCACGATCTATCCTCAAAGCTGGCAAATGGGAAATTGGGTAATCGAATTTGAATCAAGTCGGAAAAAATATCTGTAATACTGAGTACTAACCTCGTCCTTGACTCTTTGAGAAGAAACATCGGCATAATGCGATAAATTAGAAAGTTCCTTTTCGTTCGCTATTAACCCTTTTACGGTCTAAACAACAGCCCTCAAAGCGTATGCTGAGCTAATTAAACTGATAATCTGTCAGTACAGAACCCTTATACGGCCAAAGTGGTTGATCTAAAAATATAAATCGATTGAATGATCAATATGATGAAACAAAGCAAATAACGAGCGCCCAAAAAATGTGGCACGTGGGACGGAAATAAACCTTAATTGAATTCGTCGCCGTAATGTTCACACCGTGTAAGCAAATATCTGTGTACCGCGCAGATTGAGTGCACAGACGGTGATGGGGGCTTTATGCATTTAGCGAAAGCTAATAGAGAATTCAGAAATTTATGCCTACAGCAAAGCAAGGAAGGAATTATGAATATTTATGCATTCATCAAGAATTAGGAAATAATTATGACAATTTATGCATTCAGTAAAGCTAGAAAAGAATTATGATAATTTAAGCATTTGGCGAAAGATATGAAAGAATTATGACAATTTATGCATTCAGCGAGAACTAGGAACGAAATATGCAAATGTATACATTCAGCGAGAGCTAGGAAGCAAGAAAAGACAATTTATGCTTTCAGCCGCAGCTAGTGAAGAATTACTTCCATACAGTCTGTCTCAGGAAGATAATGAACATCAAATGGCAAGACAAGATCCCGGATACCGCCGTTCTTGACAGAGCTGGTATCCCTAGTATTGATACTATTCTGATGCAGTCACAAATTCGCTGGGCAGGTCATGTAGTCCGCATGCCAGACCATCGACTGCCAAAGATACTCTTTTATGGTGAGATGCAGAAGGGTAAACGCTCCCATGGTGGCCAAAAGAAGCGCTTCAAAGACACGTTAAAGACGTCATTGAAAACCTTTGACATAAACCCAGACACATGGGAAGCTGCTGCGCAAGACCGAACTGCTTGGCGCACATCTCTTCGTAAAGGTGCAGCAGCATGCGAATCATCCAGAAGAGCAGCAGCGGAACAGCGGAGACAAGCTAGAAAGGACCGTGAAATAAAACCTTCACATGAAGCAAACATTCCCTGCCCACACTGTCCAAGATCTTTCCAGGCCCGCATCGGGCTCTTCAGTCACCTTCGTACCCATAGACTAACCTAACATATTCTTAAATAATTGGATGAACAGAGTGGTCTTCATCACCCGTGATGGACGAACAACCAACCAACCAACCAACCAGTGAAGAATTACTACAGTTTATGCATCCAGTGAGAGCTAGGAAAGAATTGTAGCAATTTATGAATTCAGCAAAAGCTAGAAAAATTATGGCAATTTATGAATTCAGCAAAAGCTTGGAACAAATTATGACAATTTATGCATTCTTCAAAAGCTAGGAAAGAATTATGACAATTTATGCATTAAACCAACGCAGTTATTATGACACTACGCATTCCGCGACAGTTACATAAGAATTATGACAATTTATGCACTTAATGAAAGCTACAAAGGAATTATGACAATCTACAACGCTCATATTCACTTAAGATTCAACTGATCATGTTGTCCTTCCGGAAATTCGTGATAGCGACATAGAGTATTTTCATCTGCGGGTCGTATCATTTATATTTATTTTATGTATTTACTCAGTTCTTGCTTTCTTTCTCTTCTGTTTTCGTTCGTTTGTCCTAGATGAGGGCCTAGTGGCCGTAACGGAGGTATTTTCTTTATTCTTTGTCCTAGTTAGGACGCGTTACATATTTTGGTTTACCCCGCCGTCTAATTCTCTTATTACGCTATCATTCCTCGCTATATATATATATATATATATATATATATATATATATATATATATATATATATATATATATATATATATATATATATATATATATATATATATATATATATATATATATATATATAGCAATCCCCGGTCTTACGCTATTCAATTTGCGCTCTTCGATAGAACGCTGTTATTTTTATGCCATATGCCCGTTATATGCTTAAAAAATTCAATCTTATGCTGTGCGCAAAATTCCTTGGGAGGCAGGAACAGAACTTTCAAGTTTATTCAGGGTGGTGGGATGACCAAGAAGCATTGCCGTTGCTAACATAATGAAGCCTGACCCTA
Organism: Oreohelix idahoensis; assembly: GCA_024509875.1. Classification (NCBI taxonomy): domain Eukaryota; kingdom Metazoa; phylum Mollusca; class Gastropoda; order Stylommatophora; family Oreohelicidae; genus Oreohelix; species Oreohelix idahoensis. The sequence goes on from JAMPIV010006663.1 coordinate 12,608, forward strand.
AAACTACTTAAATGCAGTTCATTGGCAATCCGTAACATAGAACAATATCTTAATTGCTGCAAAATGCTTCTTGAAGAGAAAAAAATGGCAAAGCAAAGCAAGCTCGATTCGTTTTTTAACACCTACAAAAACAGCGATTAAAGTCCTATAATATTTAAAAAATATTATATGTAAGTACTGGTTAGCAGAAATACCATAAAATAATTATGTAACAAACATAATGAAGTGGAGAGAAGAAAAGACAGAGAAAGAGAGAGAGAGAGAGAGAAAAATGAACAACTCAACACATAACTCTGCAACAAACATCAAAATGAAATGGAGAGAAAAGAGAGACAGGCAGAAAGGGGGAGAAAGAAATGAACAACATAACATATAACTCTGTATATACACCAATATGAAATGAAGAGAAAAGAGAAAGGAGAGAGAGAGAGAGAGAGGATGAAATAATTCATGTCTGTAAAGTGAGATAAGGAGAGAGAGGGAGAGACAGAGAGAAAGAGAGAGAGAGAGATGAACTACATAAAACATAATTTTGTAACAAACATCACAAAGTGGAGAGGAAACAGAAAGTAGGGCTCAAAATAAGGAACAAAAAGAAACGGCCCACGCTATATATCTATCATCTAACTACTAATGAATTTTTCAGCAGATACACACAAAGCCTATTTATTTCAAACATAATGAAGCAGACAGAAAACTAAGACAGAAAACAAAAGAAATATGATGAAGAAAGACACAAAAAGCCTACCTTATGTTTTTAGCACTGTAAAGTCCTGTTAATTCACTGAAGTGAAAAAATGCACCATTCGTCACGCCCGTTTACCTTTCAGATATGACCGACATACATACTACTATACTTCGGTAAATGTACACAGACGCCTACACCAAATACATAACACAGCCGTAGCCAATTCGAATGTACAGGTGGGGGTGCTTCTTTGCCACCTGTGTCATCTCGACCGCCCAGAAAGTCACATGTGGACTCTTGAGAAATAAAAGAACTTAAGAAATAACGGTCTCCTATAAAATCAGCCAGACAGGAAGTTAGATCGTCCCAAAACGGCGATCTACGTTGTGAACGCTGCTGATATCCAGATTCGTTTACATTTCCAGCATTCCCTTCACAAAATACAATATTATAGACATTCAAACCTACAGCTGTTCAAGGCTGGTTCTAAAAACTTGGGCAACAGGAGACCTCTGACGTGAAAACTATTAGAACAGAACCATCAAGAGCCCGTCGAACAACGAAGAATATAATAAAGCGTGGAGATCGACTGAAATACAGTGAGGAATTCAACCTCCACACTGATGGTTCCCAAACTGTGCGTGAGAGAACTTCAAATGGAGGAGACTAGAACGGAAAACAATTTTACATATGGACCAAAAAGCAAATTTACAAATTCCATGTAGTGAGCTCGGATTATTGTTATTATTACTTTTTTTTTTAATTTTACGAGTGTACTGGGATCGGCTACCCCACGCTATAGAAACTTCTAGTCCAGTGGCGTATTCTCTATGTGTGCTGTGCGTGCTGCGCACACCTATGCCCGAAGGAAAATAAAAATTTAATTTATTATTCTATAAAATATTTCTCTTCTAATGTTCTGCTTTCGGACAGCACGCATCAGGATAACGGATTTTCCCGCATAGAATCTACGAGTGTATCTAGTTTCAGTTTCCCAGACGCGTTTTATAGTGCAGTTTTTATTGGTTGGTAGCAATCGCCCGAAGTTTCTCGGGTAATTCCGTCACAATGCGTGCTGTACCTTTCGGTTTCACGTGTGAAGACTGGTTTGTGTGGATGGGGTCATGGCCAGATACGTCAATACAATACGAACATGCGTGCGGTCGTCTTGCACCTCTCGAGTTGTAAAAATCGGCTCTGTCCAAGTCCAGTGTTTTTTGTGATTAATTTTTGTTAGTTGCCAGGAGTGCAGATTATTACAGTGACAGTGAGTTTCAAGTTGTAAGTTAATTAGTATTTCGGAGATAATTGACATATACCCAAAATGCAAGTGTTGGACGACATCGCTAAAAAGAAGTTTTGTTCACTAAGTTTTAGTGAAAAACTATCAATTGTGAGTAACGGTAAACCATGTCCTGAGTTACCACTCTTAAAAACAGTACATAAAACTAAGACAGAAGTATACACACGCCATTTTTCAACAGCTCATTCCAAGTCGGTGGATTGGTTGACTGGTTGTGAAAAGAGGAATAAATTGTTCTGTTGGCCTTGTTTTTTATTTTCTTCAGAAGGCAACGTATGGAGTAGAAATGGTTATGATGATCTTAACCACTTAAGTACAGCTGCACAGAGACACGAAAAGACTAAAAGCCATGTCCAATGTTTTTTTTCAGCTGAAAATGTTTGGCCGACAAAGAGTGGACGTCTTGCTTAATGATCAGCTCGATAAAAGTATCAGCCAACATAATGAACTTGTAAAAAAGAATCGAGATATCTTGAAACGTCTGATTGATGCGGTATGCTTCCTTGGTAAACAGGAGCTTCCTTTCCGAGGACATGACGAATGTAATGACTCTTTCAACAGAGGCAACTATTTAGAGTTTCTGGATGCACTTCAGCAATATGACCCTCTTTTGGAACATCACCTACAGAGCTCTACAGTTTTCCACGGACCCTCTCCGGCTGTGCAAAATGATCTCATTCAGGCTATCTCTGAAGTCCTCATTGATGAAATAAAGAAGGAAGTCCACGTTTCAAACTTTGCTGCTATACTTCTGGATGAGAGTTGTGATATCACGTGCAAATCACAGCTGTCAACCGTCTTAAGATATGTATTAGATGGTGTTGTTTATAAAAGGTTTGTCGGGCTTACCGACGTTAGTCAGGATAGAACCTCAGAAGGTTTGTTTAAACATGTAGTTAGCACGGTACAAGAATACAAACTTAAAGATAAGTTAGTTGGGCAAACTTATGATGGAGCGCCTGTGATGGCAGGTCATTTGGATGGCTTCCAAAAAAAGGTTATTGATGTTTACCCAAAAGCACTCTTTACTCATTGCTGTGCCCATGCATTGAACCTCGTCTTGCAACAAAGTTTGATGAATATCAAAGACTGCAATATTTTTTTTTTATAACTCTCAATGGTCTTTCTGCATTTTTCTCAAAATCGTCTAAGAGAACAATAGCTCTTCAAGAATTTCTTTCTAAGAAGTTGCCAACTGTAGCACCTACCAGGTGGAACTTCACTTCCAGATTAGTACATACAGTGAACGATCCTTGGTTAGAGCTTATTGATTTTTTTTGAAAATGTCATTGATTGTTCTTTAGAATGGGATGCTGATACAGTGGTTAAATCGCAAGGCTTTTTGTCTTTCTTGAGGAGCCTAAATACAATTTTCCTACTTCAAGTATTTTCAAGATTATTTGCATATACAGATGTTTTATACAATTTACTTCAAACAAGAAATTTCGATATTTTGTACTGCTGCAAGAAAATAGAAGAGATCAAAAGTGAACTTCAACGAGCAAGAGATACTGCCTTTAATGAGATTTGGTATGCTGCATTGGGAAGGAGGGGAGAAGAATTTGAATCACCTACAAATAAACGACGCTGTGGTTGTATAGGAAAATATGCATGTTGCCTGTGGTGAGTTGGGATTATATAAATATAGTTATAGGGGACTTAGTGTACTGAATGAGATCAGCTGTGAAGGTCTCTGTATCTAATAAGTTTGGTGTATTACAGAGAACCTTGCATGCTACCACATTTCGACCTCAATCAGACTTATTCTTCAATTGTATGATGACTTCGTTTAATGTCTAGGGTTATGATAGTGATGAAGTGTAAGTTCACAACAACCAACAGACAGATAAACACCTAAGTTAAGATCCACAACAATTTACAACACTATGACAATCACAAACACATAACACTCTAAAGATTTATCTTAAGTAAGTCAAGTGTTAACTTTTATACACTGTATTAGCTTTTTCAATATATAGATATCCTGATCCTACTACAATGTGAATCAGGAATCACAATCAAATGTAAGCACAATGTTTGTGTACAAGAATTTATACAAAAGATCTTTGTCCAGACATATATTATTATTGTAATATGAGTGTAGTGTTTTGATGTATTATTATGAGGTAATACTGGCTTTTAGTGCTAGGTTGTTGTTGGTCATCACGACTTCATGTGTTTGTACTGGTGGAAATAATATTGAAGGATTCACAGATTCTGGTTTTTTAAAATTTATGTCCCTTTTGTGTTTATAATAAAGTTCAGTTCAGGGTATTTTATTCAAGGTTGAGCTTTTTCGTGCTGACAAGCGCTTATCTCATAATGCAGCTGCAGGAAACCTGTATCCTCTGCTCGCTTGCTTCTCAGTTTGATAGTATGATATACAATGGTCGCTATCTTGTGCAAGGAGTCTGCTGCCAGCTTTCTGGATCACACAGTCCTCAGACCGGACGATGCAATATCACCATCTATACCACGGCCCCTGAAATGAGAAGGTTGTGCCTCCTTCGTCATAACTAATATACAATATTATTCCACACTGAAGTATATGACAGTACAAACAAACATAAAGTTCAGCGCTTTAGGCCAACTGCTAGCTTTTCATGTGACAATATACACCAGTATTCCTCTCCCTAATGGTGACAAGGCCTCTGCAATTCCAGCTGTCATCCCTTCCATACAATAGGATAAGTGTTATGTTACTATATGGCAATCCAATATATATATGCCGTTATACTCCTCTCTGACAATCTTTTACATGGTGGAGCAATATCTAGGCTTTGCCTCATGCTTGCTACTGAACCACACACATACAGACATAATTTATCATTTCACATTCAATTTTTATATAAAATACAGATTAAAAATGTCTAGCTTACCACAATTCGTAAGGAAATACACACTAAAGATGACTGGCACAGTTCGATCTGCGGTATGTCCAGGCTGTTATCATATATTTAATTTTGGATAACACTGCCTGCTCTCATCTCTCACAATGTGTAACGATATGGCGTCCCCTCTAAGATTTCTTCTGCCAATATCCAGTATATTGGCCAATCGTTTTGAATATTTTCAAAAGAGTACACAGTCATTCAAATATTTTCATTCACTTTTACTCCGTTTCTAGGCATTTATTTGTTATTCATAGGTCACCCAATCAAATTTCTTTTAACTTCAAAGTTCAGCCAATGGCCTCCCTCGTACTATCTTAGGCTTTCTGTCACTACTATGTTTCAACAAAATTCAGGGAATTCCATCCCAAGCAGATATGACCAAACCTGACAGTATCTCTGTTCTCTATATGTTTTATTATCAATATCTAATTATCTAATGGACTTCTTAGATAATTTATTACATATTCCTAGTCCCCTAGCCTTCCTGTACACGAATATATGATTTTCAAGGGGCTAAGTGGCGTAGTTAAGAATACGATCTTTTTTCGATGTTAAGTGTTTAATTTCAACTACCACCTGTTCAATTCTTTACGACTGTACTATCAGTATAAAGTCAGGAGCCCTACGTAAAATGTCAGGTTTCCTAATAAGAATTAAACCTGTTTTCTAAACCTAACATCGTATCGTTAGTTTTTTTCATCACTGTTTATTTGAAAAAATCAGGCCATGCACACTGCGAGTTGGTTTATTTTTAGACACACTGCGAGTGGCTTGCGTTACTGTGTTCCATGGTCCGTCTATCTCTCTGTTTTTTTTTCTTCTAAGCCCGTCTGTCTTTCCAAGGCTAACCTTGTGCGCGATTTTGCACTAATGTTAGTTTTTAAAATCAAGGTCGTCTAGAAGATTTTACTACACATTCTATTTTTAGAACTACGGTTATCGCCGTATCGTTAAGCCTAAGCATTTTATTTAGGAACGAACGAATTAGGACAAGTAGAAATCTTGTGTTAGTCATTACAGCGTTATACAACGAAGGCGTTATCTATACTGGGAAAGCACTGGTCTTTCTCCATTCTTCTTCCTATCGTATTATTTCGTTCGGCTTTACATTTATGTTCTAATTTATATATATGGGTATTAGAATTTTTCACCACAATTCTCCCCACTTAAAACAGACATCATATGTCAGTCCCTAATTCTATATACACATAGATAAATTTCTATCTATGCCTGGTGATTACTCTGATGTTCGTCGTACGGATGTCTGCTTAAAAAATCAGCTCATACATTAGTTTTTCCGGGAATGTACTCTATGGTAAACTGGAATGGCTGTAAGAGCAAAGACCAGCGTAGTAACCTAGCATTTTCATGCCTTGCTTGTGAAAGACACACGAGTGGTTTATGATCTGTCTGGATCCTAAATGATTGTCCATAGAGATAAATCTGGAACTTTTTTATACCCCAGATGACAGCGAGACATTCTTTTTCACTAGTTGAATAATTTTTTTCAGCTGTATTCAACTTACGACTAGCATATGCCACTGGGGTTAATTCCCCATCCAGTGAATCTGACTTCTGTAACAGGGTGGCACCCAACCCTAGATTACTAGCATCCGTTCTCACAATGAATTCTTGACTTAAGTCAGGTAATTTCAAAATAGGTTTGCTTGTGAGCTTTTCCTTCAATTCTTGGTATGCTAATTCACACTGTGCTGTCCAGGTAATTCGATCTGGATTTCCTTTGCGTGTCAAATCAGTTAACGGTGCACATATGGAGTTAAAGTTTTTGATATACTTTTGGTAGAAACCACATAATGAGACAAAAGATCTCACGTCTTTCTTTGTTTGTGGCCTCGGTGCTTTTCTCAGTTTCTCCAAGTTCTTGGGGTCAGGGGTCATGTTTCCCTGATGGACTGTGTGTCCCAAGAATTCTAATTCTTTACATCCAACGCAACATTTGGTTGGTCGGGCTGTCAAATTCGCTTCTCTAAGTCGATCAAACAACATGTTCAGAGAGTTAATGTGTTCCTCAAATGTTTCTGTCGCTATGAGGATATCATCCATGAAGTTTGTGATGCATGGATTATTCAGGGGATCCAACAATTTTCTCATCATTCTAGAGAAGACACTGGGCGCATTTTTCAATCCAAATGGCAATCTGTTAAATTCATAGTGTCCCTCTGAGGTACTAAAAGCTAGATAAGGTCTAACCTCAGGCTTTACTGGAATCTGATAGTAGCCTTTGCTCAGATCCACCTTTGAGAAATATTTAGCTTTATTCAGCCTGGCAAACAGCTGATTTGTATCCGGCAATGGATCCACCTGACCTTCTGTGATAGCATTCAGTCTCCTGTAATCTATACAGAGTCTATGTTCTCCAGAGGTTTTTCTCAAGAGAACCACACTGGAACTATACGGAGATTCACTGTGTGAAATAATTCCTTCCTTCAACAAATAGTCTATCTCTTCCTTCAAAGCTTTCTCCTTAGCGAAAGGAATCGAATAGGCTTTCATACAGACTGGTGTTGGGTCTATAAGTTTCATATCATATTCTAATAAGTTTGTATGCCCCGGACGGTCCGTTAGCACCTCTGTATGATCATCTAGAACCTGTTGCACTCTCTCCTTCTGATTTTTCGTTAAATGTGTACTGATTTTCACCTGTGCAGCGGTCTCACAGGGGTGTAATGGATATTCAAATGATGAAAGTGGTTCTTTTTTCATCTCCATTGCAATAGACAAGGTCAGCAAATGTGTCTCTTCCTGATTTTCTCTTTCCAAATATTTCTTCAGGAGATTCACATGATAGATTTTTTCTTTCCCCTTCTTATCTATCTTATAATTTGTTCTAGACACCTTCTCTAGAACGGTATATGGACCTTGCCATCCAATTTGCAACTTATTCTGGCTACCGGGTAGAAGAAGCAGTACCTTCTCTCCCACAGCCAAATCTCTGTCTTTTGCTTTCTTGTTATAATAGGCAGCATGCTTTTTCCTGGCTTGTCTCAAATTTTCATTGGCAAGTTTCCAGCCAGTTTTTAAACGAGTGGTCAGCTCATTCACATATTGGTATGATGATGTAATATTTTCCTCTGCCTTTTCATCAGTCCACGTTCTTAACAGGGCTTCGAGTGGGCCTTTTATTGGCCTCCCAAATAATAATGTATCCGGGGCCATAACGGTTGAACTATGGGGTACCTCCCGATAAGCAAAGAGGGCGGCGTGAAGGTACTGGTCCCATGTATCTGGTTTTTCATGTGCCAACTTTCTCAGGATCGACATTAATGTCCCGTTAAATCTTTCCACTTGGCCGTTTCCTTGGGGATGGTACGGGCTACAATGGAAGTGTTTGGCTTGAAAGATCCTGAAAACTTCTTCTGTTAGTTTCCCCTTGAACTGAGAGCCATTATCAGTCAAGATTTGGTTGGGAAAGCCTAACCTTGTGAAAATTGTGAGTAATGCCTCTGCCACATGTTTAGAATCAATTGATGACAGGGCTACCGCCTCTCCCCACATAGAACAGGTGTCCACCAGAGTCAGAATGTAGCTGTTCCTCCTCTTGGTTCGAGTGAGAGGTCCCACAATGTCCACTGCAACTCTCTCAAAAGGTGTTCCCACTATGGGCATTTCCCCTAGAGTTGCTGGTGCAGTCCAATGCTTTGGTGCTACTCGTTGGCACTCTGGACAGGATTTTACATATCTTTTTATATCTTCAGTTATCCCTGGCCAGAAATAATGACAAGCTATACGCTGTCCGGTTGCGCTGATCCCCATATGACCACTGAAGGGAATCGCATGCCCTAGTTCCAACACTTTAGTCCTATATGAAGTGGGAAGGACCAGCTGTCCGTGACCATTGGATTCAGATCCAGCCTTCCTATAAATCAATTTGTTCTTCATATAAAAATCTCCCTTGCCTGGAGGTGTATGACATTTGGGCAATTTCTTGAAACACGGCTTGAGTGTTTTGTCCTCCGCCTGTGCCTTCCTCATCTCATCTGGATGAGTATTTATTGGATTATCCTCCTCCTTTTTAGACTGTGATCTGGTCTGCACTGTTGCCAATATCACAGGTCTCTTGGGATTCCCCAAGAAGACATATCTACACCCCAATATCAGAGGGTAGATTGGTTCATTTATCACTGCTGCTTTGATTACTCCCTCCACATATCGCGTTTTCACATTTATCTTAGCGATAGGGAGTGTCATGGTCGCTACTTCCTTGGTTGCAGCTTGAATCTCCACTGTTTCTGTGGTGTATTGATCTGCTTGCACCAGGTGAGAACTCACAACTGAATCATAATCTAGACCTGTATCATATAAGCACCTTATGGTGACTCCATTACAGATTACATCTTCACACACTGGGGGGTGGTACGGTTCCTGTAGTTCCGCAGGTTTGACCTTTGTTCCCTTCTTCCCAGATTTCATAGCAGCAAAATTAGGAGTTTTCCTTCTACAATTTTCGGTGGTATGATTGTTCATCCGACAAACTTTACACCACTTCTTTCCTTGGTTGAAAGATTTTCTTTCATCAAATTTCCTTTCATCGAATTGTGGGGTTTTATTTTTATTATCATACCGTGGCCTATCAAACTGGTGCTTACCTTTGTTCTGATCTCTATGATCAAACTTATTAAAGTTTTGTGGTGCCTTAAAATTGTCTACCTGTTTCTTTTTATTACCAGTTACCTCTGCTTGAGCTGCCTGATATCTTTCAGCGACATTTAGTAACTCACCCAGCCTCTCTGCACCTTGTTCCATGAGAAACTTTCTCAGGTCTGGAGCCATGGACTCTCTTAGTTGCTCTATAAGGATCATTTCCTTAAGATCTTGGGTTTTCCCCAGAGCAGTCCATTTCTCCAAGTATGTCTCTAACCGTGCAGAGAACTGGTGATATGTCTCACCTGACAGTAGTTTAGCATTCCTGAACTTTTTTCTATAAAATTCTCCATTCTTTTCATATCTTAACAAAAGAGCCTGCTTTAACATGTCATAATTGTCTTGGTCATCTCTGCTCATCTTGGCAAAAACTTCATAAGCTGTACCACGAAGCCCTTGTGATAACTTTAGGCTCCACCTTTCTCTCTCTAAACCATACGTGGTAGCCAAAAGTTCATATCTATTTAGGTAACTTTCTATGTCATCGTCTTTCTCAACAAAATGGTCTAAATGAAAACTCATAGCTGAGGTTGAGGCTCCCTGACTAACAGTGGCATCTGAGGTAAAGGGACTGGCACCATTTTCAGGAGCATGGCCTTGAAATTCTAACTCCCTTAGTCGTAACTCATGTTCCCTTTGTAATCTCTTCTCCTCCTTTTCTGCTTCCCTTTCTGCAGCTAGTCTCTTTTCTTCTGCTTCCAACTGTAACTTCTTAGCCTCAGCCTCCAATGCCCTAGCCTCTTTGACAGCCTCAATCTGCAGCCTCTTAATTTCTTTATCTGCCTCTAACTTTCTTTCTGCTTCAAATTTTCTTTCTTCACGCTCAATAAATTTGTCACATTCAGTTGTGACATAAGCAATCATAATTTGCCCCTCCATTCCCAGTTCTTTAGCAGCCTGCACAGCAGCAGATCGAAACTTTGCCAGGTCAGCCATTTTGTAACAGGCAAATTTATACAATGTCTAACTAAACAATTCTATCTATGACTAATTATACTAAGGACAACCACAAGCACTGAGAGCTCAACCCTATTTATTTTCCACCCAAGAATACCTTTTTAATTTTTATAATTCCCTGAAGTGAGCTACCCAATATAATTGGTGCTTTGAAAAATTCAAATCCCGGGAGCGAGACCCCCAATATATGTGGTGAGTTGGGATTATATAAATATAGTTATAGGGGACTTAGTGTACTGAATGAGATCAGCTGTGAAGGTCTCTGTATCTAATAAGTTTGGTGTATTACAGAGAACCTTGCTTGCTACCACATTTCGACCTCAATCAGACTTATTCTTGAATTGTATGATGACTTCGTTTAATGTCTAGGGTTATGATAGTGATGAAGTGTAAGTTCACAACAACCAACAGACAGATAAACACCTAAGTTAAGATCCACAACAATTTACAACACTATGACAATCACAAACACATAACACTCTAAAGATTTATCTTAAGTAAGTCAAGTGTTAACTTTTATACACTGTATTAGCTTTTTCAATATATAGATATCCTGATCCTACTACAATGTGAATCAGGAATCACAATCAAATGTAAGCACAATGTTTATGTACAAGAATTTATACAAAAGATCTTTGTCCAGACATTATATTATTATTGTAATGAGTGTAGTGTTGTGATGTATTATTGTGAGGTAATACTGGCTTTTGGTGCTAGGTTGTTGTTGGTCATCACGACTTCATGTGTTTGTACTGGTGGAAATAATATTGAAGGATTCACAGATTCTGGTTTTTTTAAATTTCTGTCCCTTTTGTTTTTATAATAAAGTTCAGTTCAGGGTATTTTATTCAAGGTTGAGCTTTTTCGTGCTGACAAGCGCTTATCTCATAATGCAGCTGCAGGAAACCTGTATCCTCTGCTCGCTTGCTTCTCAGTTTGATAGTATGATATACAATGGCCGCTATCTTGTGCAAGGAGTCTGCTGCCAGCTTTCTGGATCATGCAGTCCTCAGACCAGACAATGCAATATCACCATCTATACCACGGCCCCTGAAATGAGAAGGTTGTGCCTCCTTCGTCATAACTAATATACAATATTATTTCACACTGAAGTACATGACAGTACAAACAAACATAAAGTTCAGCGCTTTAGGCCAACTGCTAGCTTTTCATGTGACAATATACACCAGTATTCCTCTCCCTAATGGTGACAAGGCCTCTGCAATTCCAGCTGTAATCCCATCCATACAATAGGATAGGTGTTATATTACTATATGGCAATCCAATATATATATATATATGCCGTTATACTCCTCTCTGACAATCTTTTACATGGTGGAGCAATATCTAGGCTTTGCCTCATGCTTGCTACTGAACCACACACATACAGACATAATTTATCATTTCACATTCAATTTTTACATAAAATACAGATTAAAAATGTCTAGCTTACCACAATTCGTAAGGAAATACACACTAAAGATGACTGGCACAGTTTGATCTGCGGTATGTCCAGGCTGTTATCATATATTTAATTTTGTATAACACTGCCTGCTCTCATCTCTCACAATGTGTAACGATATGGCGTCCCCTCTAAGATTTCTTCTGCCAATATCCAGTATATTGGCCAATCGTTTTGAATATTTTCAAAAGAGTACACAGTCATTCAAATATTTTCATTCACTTTTACTCCGTTTCTAGGCATTTATTTGTTATTCATAGGTCACCCAATCAAATTTCTTTTAACTTCAAAGTTCAGCCAATGGCCTCCCTCGTACTATCTTAGGCTTTCTGTCACTACTATGTTTCAACAAAATTCAGGGAATTCCATCCCAAGCAGATATGACCAAACCTGACAGTATCTCTGTTCTCTATATGTTTTATTATCAATATCTAATTATCTAATGGACTTCTTAGATAATTTATTACATATTCCTAGTCCCCTAGCCTTCCTGTACACGAATATATGATTTTCAAGGGGCTAAGTGGCGTAGTTAAGAATACGATCTTTTTTCGATGTTAAGTGTTTAATTTCAACTACCACCTGTTCAATTCTTTACGACTGTACTATCAGTATAAAGTCAGGAGCCCTACGTAAAATGTCAGGTTTCCTAATAAGAATTAAACCTGTTTTCTAAACCTAACATCGTATCGTTAGTTTTTTTCATCACCGTTTATTTGAAAAAATCAGGCCATGCACTCTGCGAGTTGGTTTATTTTTAGACACACTGCGAGTGGCTTGCGTTACTGTGTTCCATGGTCCGTCTATCTCTCTCTGTTTTTTTTTCTTCTAAGCCCGTCTGTCTTTCCAAGGCTAACCTTGTGCGCGATTTTGCACTAATGTTAGTTTTTAAAATCAAGGTCGTCTAGAAGATTTCACTACACATTCTATTTTTAGAACTACGGTTATCGCCGTATCGTTAAGCCTAAGCATTTTATTTAGGAACGAACGAATTAGGACAAGTAGAAATCTTGTGTTAGCCATTACGGCGTTATACAACGAAGGCGTTATCTATACTGGGAAAGCACTGGTCTTTCTCCATTCTTCTTCCTATCGTATTATTTCGTTCGGCTTTACATTTATGTTCTAATTTATACATATGGGTATTAGAATTTTTCACCACATTGCCAACTGTATTTTGAAATCATTGATAACATTAGTGTTCACACAGAAACACGGTTTGCAGCTTTAAAGAAACTTGAGTATTTCCACCTTCTTCATGAGCAAAAGTATACCAGTTTCAAGAAAAATTTTCCAGAGGACCTCATCAAACAATTAAAAGACGTTTATGGGGAAATGTTCGACTATGTAAGATTGAAGAATGAACTTGTTGTACTTTATTGTTCGGATGAGTTCTGCAACAAGTCAGTTCATGAGTTACTGCAGTTCTTAGTTGAAAATCATCTCAATTCAGGCTTTAAAGAAGTGTTCAAACTGGCAGAATTGATAATGACAATTCCAGCAACTACTGCTTCTGTAGAAAGATCGTTTTCAGCTTTAAAGCGAATCCACAGTTACCACAGATCTACACAAGGTCAAGATCGACTCTCCAGTCTCCGCCTATTGTCCATTGAAAAGGAACTTTTGAGCAAGGTTAGAATGAAGAATACATTTTACGATGCTGTAACAGAGAAATTTCTGCAAAAGGAAAGAAGAATAGATCTGATCTTCAAGTGAAACCTGTAAGTGAAAATATGTATGATTTAGTTAATGTTTTTCTTCCAGCGGAATAACTATCGTTGCGTAATTGAATATAGTTGGTTTTTAAATTAAGAGGGGAAGGGGTTAAATAGTAGGCGTACATATTAATTTTAAGTAGCAGCACGCCTAGCTGGCATTACCAGGATACGCCACTGTTCTAGTCACAAAAACTTCAGCAGACATGGACAAGTCAACCAAAGTGTTCTACTCGGTCATCAAAGATGGAGGTAGAGAGAGATCGGAAAACACACATGGGGAAGAGAACTGGAGATAAAAATAACAGAGATAAAGAACACATGGAATATTTTGAGTGTGTGTGACAGGAAGGGAGGGACTCGGCATATATAGTAACCTTATTATTATTTTTATTGTAACGTACGCCCGCTAATACTCGAGGCGAGAATCTCCGGTTAGTATATCTAACCTGAGACTGATTTTTACGTGAGTATCCCTTTTTTCCCTGTACACTGACAGGTGTCCATTCACCATTCAGGCAGATACTCGCCGTCTTCGGAGGGTACCCATTAGAGCTGGGTCAGCTCAGGAGCCGCCAGTCCCTGGTCGACGACACTGCTTCAAACGTCTTCGCCAGGGCTCGCATTAATCCAGTCCAAGTCCCGGTTGACGACACTCGGTTCAAATGTCCTCGCCCGGGCTTGAACCTGGATCAACCGATCGCCAGCGCAGTGTGGTAACCATTACACCAGCGCGGCTCCATATATAGTAACATAATTACAAGAGGTGAGGGAAAAGGCGCTCTCATTGGACAAGGTATACACTGAGAAAACCAGCTGATAGCATTACGAGGCAATCCTTGTTATGGAACCCCCCAAGATTAAAACAAAAATAGACGGTGATCTAACACAACAAGAAGACTGGAGTCTTCTGGTCTTTGGTGGTACATGGTTTTTCTAACTAATGTTTGTTGAACTGTCTGAAGGCAGGCAAAACAGAGATACAGGAGGCACGGAACGGCCTTGACCGGATGGCACAGGATGGCAAAGCTTTACGTGAATTTGTTGAAGGTCTATGCTCCAGAAGGTCTATGCTCCAGAAGGTCTATGCTCCAGACGCAGCCAAAGGGTAACGAAAGAATTAAAATACCAGAATTCAAAATCACATTCTACAGCTTCAAGCAGGGCCGGATTATCCATTAGGCTAATTAGTCTGAAGCCCAGGGGCTCGGAGCTCTTGAGGGCCCCTGCATAAGTTAAAACAATTATGCTAAGGGGTTTGAACAAAATTATTAAAATTATTGCTTAGTAATTGAAGGTGGGCCCCAACACAAAAAAATCCTAAAGGCCCTTCTTGGCTTAATCCAGCCCTGGCTCCAAGGTTATGCAACCCACTTGAAAATGGGTACCTGACTCTTCTTTTGAGTTGGGGAAGGTAAAGGTAGCAAAGAAGGGAACTTGTCATCCCACCTCATAAAGATGAACCTAATATATTGAAGTCTCTAACACTTCACTCCTCTACGGCAGTACCAGGGAGCACACCTACCTTTTTCTGTTATGCAGACACTATTGTTAAACACGTATTTTATCTGCGGTCTTTCTCGTTGTTACGGTTCATGCAAGGTCAACAAGGTGGCTTAGAAAGTTGTTCTCAGTATTAAATGAAGATGACTTCGGCTCTAATCCTGCGACACTTTCCCCCCTTACCCCACCCCGTCCCCAACATTGTATTTCTTAATTACTTTACGACAAGTGACACTTCTAGCGTGACTTGCTGTACAAAATACCCGTAAACAATATAATAAAAAACTTACCTGGTCGGAATACCTCCCCAACAAACATTATGAACACCGCCCACAAAGGTAGTCTTGTAAAGTATACGTTTACGGTTGGTTGCTTTGTGATTCGTTTGTGCTTTGCGGTAGGCCAAACTGTAGCATACGATATAGCATCTGGTCTAATGCTCGTTGTGTTTGTAAGCTATCCGGAGCGTCCAGTTTCACACAATTAACGATGGTTTACAAACTGTGGACAGAAAATGCTAGTAAATAAGGCTGGCGATGACTGTGGTGGTGATAACGGTAATGATGTGTGAAATGAAATTGATAACAGTGGTGGTGATTATGATGCTGACTGCTGATGGTTGTCGTTTCTGAGCCACCAACCACATAATAGGAAAAAGGGAGGAAAAAACTGGGGGGGGGGGGGGGGGGGGGGGGGGTGGTTCAAGCCCGCCTATCTCTCTCAATAGGTCACTGGTTGTGGTAATGACGGCAGCAGCAGCAGTGGTAGTGTGGTGGTTGTCGTGATAACAGCAGTGGCGATAACTGTCCCGTGCTATTCGTTCAAGGTCTTTCCATACATACCTCCAGTCTCCAATTCCCTTCCTGCGTTCTTCAATCTCTCTCTCTCTCTCTCTCTCTCTCTCTCTCTCTCTCTCTCTCTCTCTCTCTCTCTCTCTCTCTCTCTTTTCTCTCTTTCTTTCTCTCTCTCTCTTGTTTTCTCTCTCTCTCTATCTCTCTTTCTCTTAACCCAGGGATTACAGAAAAAGACCAGCCTTATAATGCTATCAAACTTATGAAGAGGCCAAGAGTTTTATCAAGCGCAGATACAGAAACAAGTGGGAAGAAGAGTATCCAGGCCACCAAAAATATTATGTATATTACCAGCTCAGCAGAAGTGAACAAGTGGTAATCTTCAGACTTTGCACAGGTCATAACAGATTGGGATACCATCTATTCAACAAGTTAATGACAGGAACTACTGATGAGTGTAACTATGTCACTGATATAATGAATACTCAGCATCTACTTCAAAGGTTCCCAACATGTGAGGAACAGAGATAGCGCACTTGGCCATCACCAAAGCCCAACAGAGATGTCAACAGCCCCAGACTGATAAATGCTTTCTTTGACGTCTGAAGGGAAAGAAACTTGGCTGAAAATATGAGCCACGGGAAACACCAGGAGAGAGGTTTACAGACAAATGGCCAGTCCTGATGACATCAGCCATCTTACAAGGATGGATCAGAGCACCATTTTTCTTCCTCCGAGGTCAGATAAGTGGAACACCTTGTACGGAGAAACCAAACTTGCGAAAACATGCAGATGTCACTACATGGCATTGGGCCGAAGGGCCACAGCCCCGAGCGCCGCTGGAACAATAACAATGTCTGAGGGTAAACGAAGAAGAAGAAGTAATGCTATCACTATCAGCTGGTTTCGTCGCTCTGTGTCCTATCTAACACCAGCATCGTTTCGTGGCCTCTTGTTCCATTAGTATTTATCTTGTTGTTTCCACCAGTTCCACATTTGTGATCTTGCCGCCAGACAATTATAATCCTATTCTGTGCAGGCACCCATTTGTGAAAGTCTTTAACTAGTTTGAGAACCACTAATCCAGATATTTTATAACACATTAACCAAGAATTAAAAATGAAGTCAAAACAGATATAAGTGAATAAACTAAGTTTTACTAAAAAGATGAGAACAATACATTTTATAAGACAATTAAATAGGTGGATATAAAAGCTCGATGGACATAGGTTATAAATATTTTTTAAAAATTACAACAGTATGCGCGAACTGAAACGAATTATGAGTCTGCAGATTCTGGTACACATCGTCTAGAAAACGTGAACGAGAAGGACCTAGACAACTGGAGATAATCTATGTAAAGTCTTCCTTCCGTGACAGTTGCGGATTTACAGGCGTTCGTGGTATGCGCTCATAAAGGGGACGAATTGAGTGATGGTGGTTTAAGGGACGGGGGAAAGAGAGTTTCAAATAGGTTAGAGAAAATATTAAAATAATATTATATGACTGTCCCATTCCTGGCAGGCTTCAAGAAAGCACAAATTGTTTATAAAGGAAATTACGTTTTATTGTTCTGTTGCTAAGTCGTTTGGGACATTTTATACCTTTTTTTTTTCACTGTCACAATACTTTTTGCCGGGGAGAGAGGGGGGGGGGGGGGAGGGGGGGGGGCCTCTAAGGAGACAAAAATAGAATATAACTACTGCTTCCCTGTGCATGTCGTATGAGACGAGTAAAATTGGGTTGTGCATGGGACTAGCAATCTCATCAATGTCAAAAAAATTGATTCAGAAACTACACCTGCAAGCACGCACCGACAACAGCAGACGATTTGGTTTCAGGGCACATGGAAGACCAAGAGGCAGATGGATAGACAACATCACAGACATCCTACAATATCACAGACATCCTACAACATCACAGACATCCTACAACATCACAGACATCCTACAACATCACAGACATCCTACAACAACAAAGACATCCTACAACATCACAGACATCCTACAACATCACAGACATCCTACAACATCACAGACACCCTACAACATCACAGACACCCTACAACATCACAGACATCCTACAATATCACAGACATCCTACAACAACACAGACATCCTACAACATCACAAACATTCTACAACATCACAGACATCCTACAACATCACAGACATCCTACAACAACACAGACATCCTACAACATCACAGACACCCTACAACATCACAGACATCCTACAATATCACAGACATCCTACAACAACACAGACATCCTACAACAACACAGACATCCTACAACAACACAGACATCCTACAACAACACAGACATCCTACAACAACACAGACATCCTACAACAACACAGACATCCTACAACATCACAAACATTCTACAACATCACAGACATCCTACAACATCACAGACATCCTACAACAACACAGACATCCTACAACATCACAAACATTCTACAACATCACAGACATCCTACAATATCACAGACATCCTACAACAACACAGACATCCTACAACAACACAGACATCCTACAACAACACAGACATCCTACAACAACACGGGCTCACAGCAACCAACGCGACACACTTGTCTCAATAACGGAAACGTCAGCTCATGACTACGCTTCATGGCAACATTGGAATGGATATTTTTTTCTTCTTCTTCTTCTTCGTACACTCTCAGACGTCCACTTGAATGTTCTCAAAGAAAGCAGTAGTCAGAATGAATATGTAAAAGTAAAGCAAGAAGAATGCAGAAAGAAAAAACGTCAACTACCCATTAGTTAGTTATTAGCTGCCTTCAGTTATAACTGACTATGGGAATGCGCCATGAGGTAATAGCATTCAGCTGTTTTTTTTTGTTTTTTGTTGCCTAGTGTTCCTTTTGGAGTGTTCTTTTCTCTTCTGCTTGTTGTGAGAGCTTCTTTCCGCCAAATCTGAAGTGGCGACATAGTTACAACAGCACTTTATAAACCGTATCAGTGATCTGCGTGCACATAAATAAATATTACACACATAAAGGTATGTTTCGGGTACTCACGTAGAATAAAGAAGTAGAAAACTAAACAACAGAAAAACAACAGAAGTGATAGGCTCGCCGGAGAATCGAACATACGACCACCCGAACGGCAATACCGCCTAGCTACAGAAGTGAATCACACTATCTTCACTGTCAACTAGGCACTACCAGTCTAAACCATTAATCTTAAACATTGATTCAAAGAAAAGACCAAGACATCAACGGATCTTTTTTATGGTTCTCAACACCATTATTCTTTGAATCAATGTTAAGATTTATGGTTTTCTCTATCATTGTACTCTGACATCTCCTTTGTTCCAGTCTACATGCACCATTCCCTAATGTAGAAACTATGCTCAATATCTACAAAGAGGATAATTTCAACACTGTCCTCTTTCCACACAATCTGCCTAAGGAAAATTCTCCGAATCTTTTGGTCGAATACCATCACCAACCAAGAGCTGCTTACTCGGAGCAACCAACAGGACATGCACACCATCATAGCTGGCAGAAGCTGGAGTTGGGTTCCTTAGAAGAGATCCTGATGCCATCACTAGAACAGCTATGCTATAGACCCCTGAAAGAAAGCGAAAGAGAGGCCGACCACGGAGAACTGTGTCGGTCGAGATGCGAGGAATGAACCAGAGCTGGGGCACTGCATGAAGGATGGCCGCCGACCGAGCAGAGTGGAAACAATTTGTTGCTGCCCTACAAGACGTTACCAGGCGTGATGGCCACTGACTGCTTTGAAAGTCAGTGGTAACGGATCAAAGAAGAAGAATGCTCAAGATCTTCCTTGCATTGCCATCATAATTAGTCTCATTCGGCTCCCCAAGGAGCATTGCCCTTAAAAAAATGCCAAGTCCTCCTGTTTCGTGCCATCAGGGCAGGGAGGATAGTGTGATTCGCTTGCATAGCTAGGCGGGGTTGTCGCACGGAAGGTCCTGGGTTCGAGTCCTGGGTAAGCCACTCACGTCTGTTGTTTTTCTGTTGTCTAGTTTTCTACTTCTTTATTTCTTACGAGTACCTGAAAATATACCTTTATGTTTGTCTAATATCCATCAGCTCAAGGTCTTTCCATCTCTTCTCACTCATTTAATTTATGTCTCAAGTTCTCTTCTCCGTGTTTTTTTTTCCCCGCTGTCCTTCTATATCTCTTATCCTGGGGGTTCCAGAACACGGACTGCTTTGCAATGTCATCAACAGGTGTTAAATCCATCGCCAGCTTCCTCGTATCTTCCATTCCACCGGAACCATCCCAACCCCTTCATTCCACCCACATAAAAATCTGCAACTTATTGGTTGCTGTCTTAGTTTTTCTCCTTGTCTCACAGCCATACGATAGGACTGCGTGGCATTTGAGTTGAAGATTATGATTTTTGCCTTGGACTTGATTTGTTTTTTGTATCTCTATATATATAAGCTCCTCTTGCATTCTTCTCATTGCCCCAAACATAGCTGATCTGACTAACTGCCATTTTCACACAGAAGGTCGGCTGCAATAGATCCCCAACGTCTTATTTTTCTTGTCTCAATGGTACACTCTGATAGACTCTTTCCTGTCCATCTCTTGATGTTATCGTCCCACTTCTAGCACCGTCTTTCCCTTGACATTTGTCTTCAAGTTGTCAGCAAGTGTTGTCTTTTTATACGACGAAAAAATTGTATAGGTCTGATTTTGACCTCAATCATTATTTATATTTGCATTCCTAGCTTTTCTATAATTCCTTTAGTTGTTTCATTTTCTTTCCACGAGATGCACCCAATTCTATTTGTTGGTTCTTTTCACTCTGCTCCCGCTCGTCTCTGATCAAGGTTGTCGGGGGTAGCTCGTTTCCCAGAATTGTCAAGGAGAGTCTACCACGTGGGTCCTTCGTCTTAAAGCTTAGGACACGGTTCCCTTCTTGTTCCAGAGATGGTACTTTCTGCTGGTACCACCAATAAGCCAATCTTGGCTACAGACTTGTTGCTCAGATGAATAAAAGAGACTAGTCGGTCTCTTACACGCGTCTGGGGTGTCTTTAATTTGACAATAGATTCCCTCTCTGACTCCGTGTGTTTCGGTTTTCCTTAGTCCTGGTTTTCTTTGTTACAATGCTAGAGATTTCCTGGGCTGTTTTTGTTTTGTCCTTTTGGAATACTCTAATAAAAGGTCCAGTCCGATAAAAGGAATTCTTGAATTCTAACTTGGCAAGTCTGGGTTCTTCTGGCGAGCGTGTCTCACAGCAGTTTTTGCACAGTGAAGTGGGTTTGAACAACCGCCAGGTTATATTCCCCCTCAATGTTGTTATGAAAGAAATCAGAAAGATCCAATCATTTCAAATCTCGCCGGGCGGGTGTGATATTTTCAAAATAGTCCCACGAGAAATAAGGTGCGTGCCTGCAAAGGTCACGTATTACCATATATGGACATATGATGCCTTGCATACACTCTCACAGGCAGATCGGTAGACACACATGACAACATGGGTAAGCTGTAATACTTATTACTTTATTAACAAGTAATGTTGGTGTATCAAGGATGGACCGGAAGCGCTTATGTCACACTTGTCTTCCCACATGTTTCACACAGACAGTAATCTCGTTATCTGTCGTATGAGCACGCAAAACTCCGTGTTTGCCCAGCTTGTTAACAAACGAGTCGCTTATCAGCGGTTTAATCAATCTAAACACGCCGCAGCTCATCGTATCTAGTTACTTCTCGCAGGCTGGGATAAACATTATCTGCAAGGAGTGTCACAAATGGTTGAACATACAAACTACTTGCTCCTTAGCCGATAATGAGAAGAAATTGGTACTTTTAAAAGTACACAAATAAAAATCAGTACGAAATATGTCTCTGATCCTCTCGGAGTGAAACAGAGATCGCGAAGAGGTCGTCCATTTCGTCACAGCATTGTGTCCCTCTTTTATTAGTAATTATTTTTTTTTATTAATGTTTATTAGTATTAATTTTAGTATTATTATTAAGGTAAGCACAATAAACATATTTTACTGAAACTTTTTTATTGTTTTTCTTTAAACAATGTTTTCAATAACTGGCAAGTAATCAGTTTTTCTAACAATAGACGATTCTATGCCCATCAATGCCAAATGGTTCAGTTTATCCTCCTTCATGGCGGATCGTAGATAGATTTTAACCCGTTTGAGTGCAGAAAATGACCGTTCTCCAGAGCAGTTAAAAAGGGATAAATAGACGCCAAGACAAATGAATACATTTGGAAAGACTTCTTGAAGGTCACTGTGTACACGGGTTCTAAACATGCAAAGGGCAAACATTTTCTTCTGTACATAAATCTATACATTTAAACTTATGCACGGACCCGCAAGAGCTCCAGGCCCCCAGACTTCAGCCTACTTAGCCTAATGGATAATCCGGCCCTGCTGCTAATACGGGAAGCATGCCCAGTGATCTTATTGTTTGTTTGGTAATACATTGTCTGGTATCTCTTTTTTCGTCGCTCCGAGATCTTTACTGATAAGTACTGCGCTGAATCTGCCAACACGTAATTAACGAATGCGATGTTTATTTTTCCATTTGTTCAATTATCCGAGAATTATACATTACATTTGTTTTTTCGCATTTATTCTGCAGCAGGTAGTCAGCACTAGCTCTAGACTTCGTTTCAGCGGATATAAATATCTTAATTTTAACGTGGAAAACTAGGTTATATGTCGCACGTTTTTGTTCTGGCTAGTAATTTCAAATAAAAACTTAATGGCGGCAAATGACGCATTCACACATAGGCGTACAAGTATGTCTCTATCACAAAACAATACCACCCACACACAAAATCACGAAACAACGACAACAAGAACAAGCAACTAAAATCTGATAAAAGTAAAAGATTCTGTAAGTGAAATAAATAGCAATTTGAAATGAAGAAATAATAAAAGAAAAAAAAAGTATCGTTCAGAAAATAAGATTCACATGTATTCCTTGGTTTCTCTGTAACTCTTTTACCCTGGGGATTTCAGAACAAGGACTACTTGGTAGTGCTATCAACAGGTTTCCTCAATGTGGGTCCTATCCATATCCAGCGCCTTCTTCTCATGTCCTGTTCCACTGGCACTTGTTTGGTTCTTGTCATACCACTTTAATCCTTCTATTAAACGCAAGCACCCATTTATAAAAGTCTGCAGCTTTTTGGTTGTTGTTTTTGTTGTTCTCCATGTTTCGGAGCCATACAATAGAACTAACTGGACACTTGAATTGAATATTCGGACTTGATTTCTTTTGATGTCCATATATTTCCCAATGCAATGAAAGCTCCTTTAGCCTTTTGTATTCTTTTTTTGACGTCATCGTCTATCCCTCCAACAGTGTCAATATTGCTGCCAATGTATATGTATGATTCTACATCTTGTCGTGGTGTTTTTTAACAAGTGCAATATTGTTATTGTTTCCCGCATTTATTTTCATTATCTTTGTTTTCTCCCTGCGTATTTTCAGACCCACTAGCTGTGATCTGTCATCGTGTATTTTCATTTTGTCTTGCATCTGACTGCAGTTATGGGACATCACAGCCTGCTGGCCGGCAAAATCTAGATCGTCAAGCTGTTTGATCAGATTCAGAGTCCACTGGATTCCATTTCTATTGGCTGAAGTCAATGTTCATAATCCAATCTGTTATTTCCCTTTTAGTTTCTCTGTGCTGTTGTACAGGTCTCTCATATTTCCTTTGCCTTTAGCTTCCTCTGCCTCTCTTGTCAACTTCATAATATTTTTCCTCTTGTCTATTTTTGATGTCTCTCTTTAACATTTTGTTCCTCTCAGCGTACACTTCTTGGGCCCTGGTTTTTGGAATTTCTGCTTTTGCTTTCTTGTTTTTTTTTTGTCTCTTATCTTACTAATGGTATCTACAGTTGTCCATGCTCTGCGCCAACGTTCTCTTTTTCCCAGAACTTCTTCCACAAGCTCATTCCATTCAGTATTGATCTGTTACCTGTGGTTTTCTGTATAACATTATGTTACCTAGAGCAGAGGTACTCTAACTTTTTTTTTTTGTTCATGGCCCCCTCCTAAGCTTCATTTACCTCTGTGCCCCCACCCCCTTCCCCCACCCCTCACAGTCGCTGTTATCTGGAAAAAGGTCCTTTACCATGCTGCTGTGGCCCCCTAGAGATATGGCTCCCTGGGAGGTCATATGGCCCAAGTTGAGAACTACTGACCTAGAGCGTGAAATGCTGAAAGTGAGTCTGTTAAAACTGTCAGTTTCTGTGGGGGATTGTTAGACAATTACTAGTGCCTTTAGCATTGCCACCAAGATAAATGACAGCATATATTATGCTCATTCTCCGTGTTGGAATATACATAATATATACCCCTGTTTACAGGCATGGATACTTTGATGCAGGCTTCCAGCAAAGGGGAGCAGCTGCAGTAATGGCTTCATAGTCCATAAGAAGTGAAAACAGAACAAGAAGTTTGTGGATGATGTTGCCATGGGGAGGACTGTGAAAAAATCTATCAAAATCATACAAGGATCTACAAGTACAGCGCAAATAAACTAAGTATCAAAATGAATGGCCAAATAGGGATTCCAGTTAAACATTTGAAAACAAAAGTGGGAATGACTTCAGTACAGGCTGGGTCGTTAAAAACAGAATAATTAACAATAAGCATACAGGGACACACACAAAAATAGAAGCAAAGTTTAAACCACCTGATCATCATCATTTCTCATTTGCGCTCCTTACAGAGCATGGAGCCACCAGTATAACCGGTCCCCTTGCAGGATGCCTGCACCAAGATTCATATGCTCTTGCAGTGTTGGATTCTATAGCAACCTGTTTTACATGATGAGGTTGCCAGCCCCCATACACAATCTCATGTAAGCCTCTTTGTACGGCATGCCTTAACCCATAGTAGACCTAATCTTTCTTTCTCTCTTCAGAGACCCCCCCAAGGAACAACATGGGGTAAGCCACCTGATAGCTAAGCATAAATCACCTGACCAACAGCTGACCTGCAGTTAACACACTGATAAATCGGTTAAGACTTGCATAGGATTAATTATCATATTATAATACTTCAAAGAACATTAGTGGGATGTAAACACTAGACAATGCTCATATTCAACAAATGTTTTATTACAGGAAAAATAGATTATGTGCGCAGTGGCATATTAAGGCTGTGCAAAGGGGTAGTCCACCCTGGGGCTCAGGCAGAATATGGGTGCCATCGGACACTATTATTACAATACTGTAATGTTTAAAAATCTACTTGCAAGTATAATATATTTTTATGTGTGTTTATTTATGGAAGTACTAAAGGTAGGATCCATCCCCAGGTGCCAAATACTTCAAGTACACCTCTGTATGTGAGTAAAGTATATGACTCCTCAGCCCATAGTTACATGAACAAATTGGACAGGATACGGTGCCAAGCATTAGGTACAAAATCAGGAGCACCCAGATCTACATCCACAAGAGCACAAGAAGTAGCTTTAGGAGTCATACCTTTGCAACTACACAGAGAGGAACTGAGATTAAATTACATAACCTGTGACTGCTAGACATGACTCTACCAGTATGCTTTTGTCAGGCACAGCCAATAGCCAGATACTGACTACCATATGAGGAACTCAGAGATTTCAGATACTGACTTTCATATGAGGAACTCAGAAATGTCAGATACTGACTACCACATGGGGAACTCAAATATGTCAGATATTGACTTCCACATGGGAAACTCAGAGACGTCAGATACTGACTACCATATGAGGAACTCAGAGATGTCAGATACTGACTTCCACATGAGGAACTCAGAGATGTCAGATACTGACTACCATATAGGGAACTCAGAGATGTCAGATGCTGACTTCCACATGGGGAACTCAGAGATGTCAGATACTGACTACCACATGAGGAACTCAGAGATGTCAGATACTGACTACCATGTAGGGAACTCAGAGATGTCAGATACTGAATACCACATGAGGAACTCAGAGATGCCAGATACTGACTACCACATGGGGAACTCAGAGATGTCAGATACTGACTACCACATGGGGGAACTCAGAGATGTCAGATACTGACTACCACATGGGGAACTCAGAGATGTCAGATACTGACTATCACATGGGGGAACTCAGAGATGCCAGATACTGACTACAACATGAGGAACTCAGAGATGTCAGATACTGACTACCATGTAGGGAACTCAGAGATATTAGATACTGACTACCACATGACCACATGGGGAATTCAGAGACGTCAGATACTGACTACCACATGGGGAACTCAGAGATGTCAGATACTGATTACCACATGGCAGAAATACTTAATAAAAAAGCCGAAACAGAAACTACCAAAAACTTAACCAAGAAATGTAATCAGCAAAGAACTAAAGACATCATCACAATATTCAGGAACAGGTCCTGGGTAAAAAAACGAAGCATCGGATAGAGAGATAAATGTTCCAACATAGAGAACGAGTAAAAGGTACCATCATCATTTTCTTTTTCGCTCTTTATGGAACATGGAGTCCCCAGTGCAGCTGAGCCTCCTAGCAGGAAGCTTGCATCAAGCATTCACATGCTCTTGCAGCAGTTGTTTCTGTAGCAATCTATTTTATATGATAAGGTTGCCAGCTTTATGTACAAACTCATTATTAGTCGCCTTATAACAACAAGCCTGAGACATCTGTAGTCCTATTCATTCTTTATTTCATCAGAGACAAACGAGAACTACACAGGGCAAAAGATCCACTTGGAAAATGCATCTATTTTCACAGAGGAGACAGTGGCCATGCTACAAGACATTAGAACATAATGCTACAAGACATTAGAACATAATGTTACAAGACATTAGAACACAATGCTACATTAGAACATAATGTTACAAGAAATTAGAACGCAATGCTACAAAACATTAGAATATAGTGTTATAAGGTGTCAGAACATAAATGTTACAAGACATTAGAACATAAAGCTACGAGACATTAGAACACAATGCCACATTAGAACATAATGTTACAAGACATTAGAACACAATGCTACATTAGAACATAATATTACAAGACATTAGAATACAATGCTACATTAGAACATAATGCTACAAGACATTAGAACATTTCTCTAACACCCTTCCCCAGAAAATGACAATTTTAACAGAATCACTTTCAGCAATTCAAGCTCTAAGGAACATTATGTTATTCAGTTGACTGAACATTCATCATTGTCCTTCAGCTCAGTGGCATACTTCTTCTTCCTCGTTCATCATGAAAAGGACGTTGGTTGCGTTGTGTCTGTTTACACCGGAGCTGCGATATCTGCGCCTTTTGGCTGACACATTCGACTTCAGCACGGCATTTTTTGGGACCAGGTTTGCCTTCCCTCTTCAATCCCTACTCTCTCAGCCAGACTGCAGTGATGCAGCCTGTTTCCAGGACCACCACGTGGAGGTGAAGTAGGGTCTTGGTCAGCTCTGGTTCGCTGACCCTGACGCAAGCAGTCAAGCTATGGGTCGCTGACTGCATTCTCTATTGCCGCATCTTTGGGTCCCTGTGGCATACTAAGGGGGATGCAAGGGGGGTCCACCCCTGGTGACAGCTGGGGGGAGGGGAGGATGCCATGAGACACTATTATGATAGTCATCATCATCAGCTGCCATCTCCACAATGAAGGTTGGCTGTAATGGATCTCCAACATCTTCTGTCTCTTGTCTTGATGGTACATTCTGATGACTCTTTCCTGTGTATCTCTTGATGTTATCTTCCCACTTATAGCACTGTCTTCTCCTTGCACGTTTGCCTTCAACTCTCCCTTCTATTATGGTCTTTTGCAAGGTGTTATGTCTTTTTTATGTGGCCAAATTATTTTAGCTGCCTACTCTTCTCCATGTGTATTCAGTCTCCCACTTCCCCTGAGGATTCCAGAACAAGTACTGCCTTGTAATGCTATCAACAGATTTCCTCAGTGTGTGTCCTAACCATCGCCAGAGTCTTCTTAGTTATTTTTTTAGTCTAATTGCTGACAAAGTATATGTATCTGTCCTTGCCTTGTATGGATATTTCTCCAAGTGAAATTTGGCTAGCATTTGCCAGATTAATTGTCATAACTTTTGACTTTTCCTTGTGTCTCTCCAAGTGAAATATGGCTAGCATGTGCCTGATTTATTGTCATAACTTTTGAATTATCCTTGTGTCTCTCCAAGTGAAATTTGGCTAGCATTTGCCTGATTTATTGTCATAACTTTTGATTTTCCCTTCTGTCTTTCCAAGTGAAATTTGGCTAGCATTTGCCAGATCTAATGTAATAACTTTTGACTTTTCCTTGTGTCTCTCCAAGTGAAATTTCGCTAACATTTGCCTAATTTATTGTCACAACTTTTGACTTTTCCTTGTGTCTCTACAAGTGAAATTTCACTAGCATTTGCCAGATCTACTGTTGTAACTTTTGACTTTTCCTTGTGTCTCTCCAAGAGAAATTTCACTAGCATTTGCCAGATCTACTGTCATAACATTTGACTTTTCCTTGTGTCTCTCCAAGAGAAATTTCACTAGCATTTGCCAGATCTACTGTCATAACTTTTGACTTTTCCTTGTGTCTCTCCAAGAGAAATTTCACTAGCATTTTCCAGATCTACTGCCATAACTTTTGACTTTTCCTTGTGTCTCTCCAAGAGAAATTTCACTAGCATTTGCCAGATCTACTGCCATAACTTTTGACTTTTCCTTGTGTCTCTCCAAGAGAAATTTCACTAGCATTTGCCAGATCTACTGTCATAACTTTTGACTTTTCCTTGTGTCTCTCCAAGAGAAAATTTCACTAGCATTTGCCAGATCTACTGTCATAACTTTTGACTTTTCCTTGTGTCTCTCCAAGAGAAATTTCACTAGCATTTGCCAGATCTACTGTCATAACTTTTGACTTTTCCTTGTGTCTCTCCAAGAGAAATTTCACTAGCATTTGCCAGATCTACTGTCATAACTTTTGACTTTTCCTTGTGTCTCTCCAAGAGAAATTTCACTAGCATTTGCCAGATCTACTGTCATAACTTTTGACTCTTCCTTGTGTCTCCCCAAGTGAAATTTGGCCAGCAATTGCCAGATCTATTGTGATAACTTTTGACTTTTCTTTCTGTCTTTACAAATCAAACTGCTGTGACCTCTCATCAAGTATTCTCATTTCATTTTGTATCAGGTTACAGTTATGGGACAGAAGAGCAAATCATTTGCAAAATCTATAACATCATGCTGTTTTGTCAGAGTCTAAAGAATTCCCTGTCTGTTGGATGAAATCATTGTTTTCATAGTCCAGAATATTACCAGCAGTTGAGGATATGTTTCTGGCTAACATGCAGTTATAAACCAGCCAATGATCACTTCTAGCAGTGTGGCTACCTTAGCATGTTTGCACATAAAAAAAACGTAAGAGTAGACAAAGAAGCCAAGAATGATAGGTTCACTACAAACCAAATAAATGTAGCTCTGGATGAAAAAGAGATCAAAACCATAACTTAAAGAATAATAACAGTAGAATTAATAGTTGCTTGGGATAAAATCTTAGAGCTGTGGTAGCACAGTGGTTAGTGCACTGGCTTCCTAGCTCAGTGGTCCATGGTTCAATCCCCAGTTGAGGTGGGATCTTTTAGACTGCAAACGGCTCCGGGGTTGACCCAGCCTCATGAATTTGGTACCAGAACAACTCTGGGAAGGTTAAGGCGGCCGGCGTGATGCTGACCACATCACCCCTAGTGTGCCGATGGTCGAGAAAATATGGGCCTAACACCATATTCCCAATATGCTTCAACGGGTGTGTAATGGAATCCCATTTTGGGATAAAATCTTACAAAGAAGACATGCATATAAGCTGGTCAAACCTGCAACAAGAACATGCCAAGT
This sequence comes from Oreohelix idahoensis, assembly GCA_024509875.1. Classification (NCBI taxonomy): domain Eukaryota; kingdom Metazoa; phylum Mollusca; class Gastropoda; order Stylommatophora; family Oreohelicidae; genus Oreohelix; species Oreohelix idahoensis. The sequence continues at coordinate 42,458 of JAMPIV010006663.1, forward strand.
ATCAAGGTCATAAAAAATTTATAGCAATAACAAAGTGCTCAGGGGTGTATTGAAAAGATTTACAAAGGACCTGGCAATTACACAGAACTCTATGAACATCACCTCAAATTTATGACATGACTTGTAAATATTTGGAGCTGTGGTAGTGCAGCAGTTAGTGCACTGGCTACCTAGCTTGGTAGTTCATGGTTTGATCCCTATTTGAGGTGGGATTTTTTAGACTGCAAACGGCTCCGGGGTTGACCCAGCCTCATGAATTGGGTACCAGAGCAACTCTGGAAAGGTTAAGGCGTCTGGCATGATGCTGACCACATCACCCCTAGTGTGCCGATGGTCAAGAGAAAATATTGGCCTAACACCATATTCCCAATATGCCTCAATGAGCAGTAATGGGATCCTTTACCTTTTACCTTTGTACATATTAGTGTCATCAGAAAAACATAATAAATCTTTGAAAACAGTTCCACTGTGATTAACACGAAAAAAAAAACCCAACAAACCTTGGACCATACCTACACTATAGTATGATTAATCTGTCTATGAGAAAAGAACTGGAGTATATGACAGGGATGCTTTTTGTCACCATTTCTCTTCATACTAGTTGTAGATTAGATTTACGAAAACACCCAAATGAATCAACAAAAATGGCATTCTGAGAACTAGATAAAAACAGTTGAAAATCTAGATTTTTCAAACGACCTAACTTTCTATCTCATAACAGGTGCAAGATAAAATGAGAATACCTAATGACATGTCACAATAATTTGGATCTGAAAATACACACAGAAAACACAAATATTATAAGAATAAATGTGGCAACTGATAGCCAGATAGCAGAAACATCCCCCACAAGATATGGACACGTAAGATATCTTCACAGTAACATGGGCTAAGTTTGAGCAATATCAGCATTAGAGCACTTTCACTGCACTGGGAAATCAAAAGGGTTGAAATGAAGAAATGGGACAAAATAAAAAGAAATCAAGTTCAGCACACACAAAAATAAGAATCAAGCTAGTCCTACTGTATGGTTCTGATACATGAATAACAACAAAAACGACAACCAAGTAATTTCATAAACTGGTTCTTGGACAGACTAGAAGGGTTAAAATGGTATGATAAGATCACTATTGTGGAAATTATGGAAATAACTAGGCAAACACAAGTGAAAAACGAGGTAAGGAAAAGACGCTTGAGTTAGATGGAAAAGATGTTGAGCGTTGAAATGAAAAATAGTATCGAACACACGGCCCACTTTTTTTCATTTAATCTATACGGAGGAAAACCGGTGACTGTATTATATCTCAGTACGTCATTGTTCTGGTATTCCCAGGGTAGGACAAATGCTGGGAAACGAACACAAAACCACATCGAGAAGGGGACAAAGAACATATTTAAAAGGATTAGGCCTAAGACATGGAAAAACTTGTAACGGATGGAATAGAAAGACTTGGCATGAACGTGATGCCTATGCTCCACAGGGAAAAACTTGTAACGGATGGAATAGAAAGACTTGGCATGAACGTGAAGCCTATGCTCCACAGGGAATTGAACAGCAACGCATTGAATGAAACTGTCAATGCGCTTAGCGAGCTTATCGCTGTTTTCAATTATTCATGCGAAACCCAAAAAAAATCGGTTTCTTATTTGATGTCTTTTTTTAGCATATACATTCAATTCTGTAGGCTACTCACCGTGCTTTTCGAACGTTGTGAACGGACCACTGTAAACAATGGACATACATTTTTTTAATTTTTCACCAAAACGAGTTCTTCCAAGGGACGGAATTCCATTGTCTACGAAGCGCACGACGCACTCACTTCGCAACCCATTTCGGTGAGCCAATCAGCAATGAGTTCCGGCTAACTGCACTCACTGCTCAGATGTGTACCTTACTGGCTTATTGCAGACGGCTGCTGCTTATGGAGAAATGACCAGAGGGCCGCACAAAGAAATCCAATAATAGGATTGATTTGCGAGATAAAGAAATTAGGGGTAATTATATTACTCATGAAGAGAGATATGTTGTAAATATGGGCCACGGATCGTTTAAAATTAGAGAATGTTGTCGTGTTCAAGTGATGATGTTGAATGTGTTGGAAGAAAGAATGACAAAGAGATTATCAGCTGAGAGGGAACTGGTGACGCCAGTTTTCGTTGTAATGGCGCACGCCTGGTCCCTTACGTGTGTGTAACAGGTATTTTGTAAGTTTAATTTTACATAGAACAACACATAGTTTGTAAATTGTACCCAGCTAGTTCAGTATCGAACCTGTATTGAGCTGACTTCCAGTGATAACAACGCGTTGTTTTGTAATGAGTTCAGTGGCACATTCATATGCAAGGCTTCTGTAATGCACCAAATTAGGCCTAAGATTTTTGTTAAGTTTTAAAGTTGCACATTGTGGGGAAGCTGTTAATCGTATTTAAGGCAGTTGACAGTCAGCACTGGCTTTATTTTATTTCATTCGCAGACTGTTTTCTGTTAGTAATTTAGTACTGTCATTGGGGGACATTGTTATCAGAATCCATAATGATAGTAATCATATTAATGCAGACCTCAGGCGAGTGAAAAGTTGCGGCTGTGATGGAATGAAATGTATTAATCTTATTTTGAGATTTTTCAGTTCTATCTGAAATTATCATATTACCAATATAAATAAAAATAGGTTGATATGAAAACAGTGGGACATTTTCTTTGAGACCGTCTAAATAAGTCACCCACTTCATTAGGATTAAGGTTAGGGTTTGGTTTAGGATTCCTTAACCTCGTCATAACTCATACCCCCCACTGCTGCATCTGTGAATGTTTTTTTGAGGCCGTATTGAACACATAGCCTGCTGTTCTTCGTTCCAACCATAAATATGTTATCTATTTGGTATTGACTCATATAACCCTGCTTCGCAAAGTTCAGAATGGATGACTGCGGCAGGAATGGAAAACATCAATAGAATCCTCAAGCCTTCAAGAACTGGTGTGGATCTACTGTCCTTGTCATGTAAGGGTACGTGACAATGAGAGCTGACAGACTGGCCTCCAGAGCACCCATAGTGGGGACACTGGACATGGATATGGGAGAGATACTATGGGCAATTAATGACAGCCTGCTAGATAATGAAACTGCAATGGATGAATCAACAAGTCTGAGACTGTTGGAGTTTGGCATCAAATGTGGGACTAGCAGAGATGGCCATGAGAGAGGATGCATCTGTCGTATGTACAAACAGTGTGCTACAGATACAATTAGCATTCATACTCTTCAACATTTGCTGAGGGAGACTTAGCACCTATGGGTTTGCCCAGAGTACAGAGAGGTCAATTCTGATTAACAATAACCTAGGTCTTATTGGTTACATTAGGGTATTTTCCCAGTAAGTCTTAGTTTTTAACTCATCTGTAGTTATAACGATGTTATAATGCGGGATGAACAAAAATGGAAATGTCTTACTAGGACAAAGAAATGTCTGATGTTACAACTGCAAGGTCTTCATCAAAAACAAACAAACATAAAAACAGTTTAAAATAGAATTAATTTAAATACTGTACATTAAATAAAAATATGAACCATAAATGGAACATGCTGTTGTCACTCTAGTAAATTCCCAGTTAGAAATGCTACAAGAACATGATGGGAAAACTAGGAAAAAACATTAAAAAGAAGACTATAGTATAAACCTCCTCCAGTCATAACTGACTATGGGGATGAGGGGATGGCCCTCAACTGCTATTTTTTTGCCCATGTTCTTTTCTCTTCTGCTTGTTGTAAGAGCGTTTCGCCCAATCTAAGGTGGTGCGCCATAGGGGGCATCTTCACTTGGTATGTTCATCAGCTTTGTCCTCCCAGGTAGCTGGATTTATATCCAGAGTCTTCATGTCTCTTATGCACACATCTTTGAACTTCAGCTGGTTGCCAGGCTGTTCTTTTGCCATCGTTCATGCAGCGGACATGGCCAAGCCAACGTAATCTGCGCTGTCTAAGCTGCATAGGACTACATGTTTGAAGGCCAGCATGTGACTGCATGTCGACATTTGTCACTTTGTCCATCCACGAAACACCAAGGATGTAGTGTAGACATCGTAGATAGAAGGTGTTTAGCCCTTTTTCTTGTTTAGGATAAGTTTTCAATGTCTCGCTGCCATACAGAAGAATGCCCTAAAAAAGAAAAAGACTAGATCCTTGTTTTGCATCATTGACTAAAAATTTATTCACAGATAGATTATTTCTCACTTTCTTTTCTCTGCCATCTTTATTTGTTTGGCAATGATGATGTCATTTTGGTAATTTTTTCTTATTACATTTACTTTAATAAGTTAGGCGAAACATGCTGGTAATATTCTTAGATTGTGCTGTTATAATAACTGACATAATGTAGGATGAAATGTTGGTTTTTATTCATACTTCAGCATCACGACAGTAGTGTTTATAAAGCAAGGTTGTTATAGTTCATTTAGGGCCTCTGAGTTTGTCTCTCTTTCTGACTCAGTGCCAAGTGGTAGAATTCTTGGCATTATCTCCATTGTAGATCTATTCTTTTCCTGTGGCTTTTCTGCCATTTTGAATCGTGTTGAGTTTGAATCATGAACTCCTGTTTCTCTCCCAGGCATTCTGGCTTGGCCTACTTACTTGTTGAGTTGTTTCTTTTCTACCTTTGAGTGTAGAAGTTTGCCAGAGAGAGGGCCATGCTATCCTCTCAACTGTCTTCCTTTTGGCCTGGTTCCAATCTAGTTCTCAGTCCTTCAGAGCTTGTCTAAGGTTGTCCTCCCTTCGAACTCAGTGTTGTCCTGGATGTCTGGATTCCTGGCTCTGGGTTTCCCATATTTGTTGTAGTAGCCGATTTTCTCCCATTCTGCAGACATGGCTCAACCATCATAACTGGGACTGTTCCACTCTGGTCTGCAGTGGCTGAGTTTTGAGGTCATGGCTTATCTTCACCATGTCTCTTCTTGTTACTTCAACCACCTACCTCAGATACCTCATTTATGAAGTCTGCAGCCTGGCTTGGCATGCATTTAAAGTAAAGGTGAGGTGTAGCCACATGCCCAGCACTCTTAAGTCAGTTTAGCTACCAGGAATCCTATCTTACACACTTCTTTACAAATCATTTTGCTATGGAGCATGGCCTTCAACCAGTTTTCTTCAATCCATCCTATCCAGCACAGTCTGTCACAGTTTTTTGGGTTCTTCCTTGGCATCTTTTTTTTTTTTGTTTCAATTTCTTTTTGCTCTTTCCTGTATAACTTACAGAACTTGTGTCTAGCTTGAATGAGGGCAAAGCTCATAAACACGAGACGAAACTCGTAATTAAAAAATGTCTTCTATCACTTCTTATATTCAGCAATTTCCAGGACATGGACAGCTATGTGATGGTAACAAACAACTTCCTCAGAATATGTCCTATCCTTCTTAATTTTTTTCTTCACCATTTGTTACACGCATGTAAATACATGTGCTCTCGTACATGCTATACTAATCATGTATACTGTCTTTCCTCAGCTTGTAAATGCAGAAAGTGACTGATAATTTATGGTTGTAAAAGGGATCAGTCTGTATTGAAATATGGAGATATCAGGTGAGTCAGGTGATCATTAGCCTGAAATCTGTGTGTGTCAGTTTTTAAACCATCTTCTTCTTCTTTGATCCATAACCGCCAACCGTCAAAGCAGTCAGCGGCCATCACGCCTGGTGGCGTCTTGTAGGGCAGCAACAAATTGATTCCACTTTGCTCGGTCGGCGGCCATCCTTCATACAGTGCCCCAACTGTGGTTCATTCTTTGCATCTCAGCTTCCACAGTTCTCCGCCAAGTTGTGTTTGGTCGGCCTCTCTTTCGCTTTCCCTCGGGGGTCCATAGCATAGCTGTTCTTGTGATGGTATCAGGGTCCCTTCTGAGGACATGGCCAACCCAACTCCATCGTCTGCCAGCTATGATGGTATGCATGTCCTCCTGGTTACTCCGAATAAGTAGTTTTTTAAACCATAAGAATAATTTATTTATTAGCTTTCTCTTTTTCTTGGGTTGTTCTGGGTGGATTGTTTATTAGTTGTAAATAACCGTTTCTAAGAATTTTGGTTTCAGGCTTAATTAGGAGCATTCTGGAAGTTTAGTTTTTATTTAATGTGAAGGAGTATGCCAGATTTGGTGTTAGCCAAATAGCTAATGAAGACAAGCATAAATAAATTAATAATTGGCAAATACAAATAGATTATATTCAAAACCTGCAACATTCTACAAAATGTTGGTTTGCTAGACCACTGTATACAATTCTTATGTATCTAGTTCTGTTTAACTTGAACTGCCACTTTGTGCTTTGCATATAGTGTACTGTTTATTGGTTTTGTGGCCTAAAGGTACATCTGTGATTTGTAGAAATAACACATTTTTGTTAGCTCATATTAATAGAACCAAAAACAACCTGGCGGAGGACTGTGGAGGCTGAGATGCAAAGAATGAACCAGAGTTGGGGCACTGTACGAAGGATGGCCACCGACTGAGCAAAGTGGAATCAATTTGTTGTTGCCCTACAAGATGCCACTAGGCGTGATGGCCACTGACTGCTTTGACGGTCGGCAGCTAAGGATCAAAGAAGAAGAAGATGTTAATAGACTTGCACACTTAGAGTGTAACAGATTTTAAGAATTAGCATGTTCATCGTATGATACATCATAATCATCATCATTTTCCTTTGTGCTCCTACTGGAGCATGGAGCCACCCCTGTATCTGGTCCCCTTGCAGGGAGCCTGCCTGAAGCACAAGCACTAGTAGCAGTGATTTCTGTGGCAAATTGTTTTATATGATGAGGTTGCCAGCCCTGTGCAAAACCTATTTGTCACCTTGTACAACATGCCAGAGGGTGTAGTAGTCCTGTTCTATCTTATAGGGACAGAAATTGTAACACAGTTAGGAGGGAGCGCTGTATAACTGCATCAAGTTAATGTTCTATACTAGAACTTGAGTTTAATACAAATTGTTACTATGTGTCATACATTATCACTTAAAGAATTTACAAATAATACGTTGTGATAAATCTGATCTGTTAGCTTTTCAATTACAGCATGCATGTAAGGAATTTTATTTTAGTTAAACAATGTTCTGGCCAGTTATTGAAATATTATGGACTTTGGCTCTGGCTGGTTACAAACTGTTAACTATGAATGTTAGTCAGTAACATAAATATTTATTTTCTGTGTTCGTCTTCCAATTGAACTAGGTGCACAAATAAAAAGTTACCACAGGTAGATTATTTTCCGGGTATCTTGCAGACTTTTCTCATTACATCTGCATTTCTAAAAATAATGAGGTTTCCCCATGCCATTTGTGTGTCTTTCTATATCTTGAACCACAAGCTAATGCTTATCACCGGTTTAATGCAGGGGTCGGCAACCAGTCGATCCCGATCTTCCAATAAATCCCAATGAATGATTTGGTAGATCTTTAGGTAACTGCGGAGGGGAAAAAAATAGACTTTCTAAACTATGTAAATTATGGACTAAACCTCTTCTGCCGGCATTTAAAATCGCAGTGTCACAGGGATCAGAGATACGTTTTCCTCATTCCCATTAAAAACTTGAGCTCGCTACTAAAATATATTCGTGAACTGCATGAGATAGGAACGCGATCTTTTTTTTTTTTTTTTTGTATTGTTCAAAATTCTCTCCTTCCCCCCCCTCCTCCCCCCCCTTCCCCTTCCCCCCCCCCCCCCCCCCCCCCCCCCCCCCCCCCCAAACAATTTTACATACACATAGATTTTAGAGAACTCACTGTTACTAAAGTAGATCCCAAAAGTTCCAGGGTTGGCAACCCCTGGTTTAATGCTTCAATTAGGGGAATAAAACAATTCTCATACTTCTTAATTCATTGCCTATCATTTCCCTGTGGAGCGTAGGCTTCAGTTTTTGTGTGTACCCTCCTGACATGTGCTACTTATCAGGCCCTGTCCATTTCTTCTTTATCCTTTTTTTTTTTTGTCTGTTCCATTACTCTTCTGTAAGTGGTCTTTTAGGGTCATCAATTGTTTATTTTGTTTTTTTCTTTCTCTCTTTTGTGTTTTTGTTTTGGAAATTGGGAAGGTTTCCTAATTTTTAAATTTGGCCTACTCTTTACGATTTCTAACTTCCAAGGAATTTTTAACTTGCGCATGGAACCTCCTATTCTTTTGCCCTTATCCGAGAAGGCTAAGCATCTGATCTTACTACCCAGGAGATCAGGGGATAGTATGGCATCATTAGGAACCACTGGTTCTGAAAAAAAATTGTCCACCAGTAACATTCCCTGTGCTGGAAGCAAACGCGGTACCTATAGAATTAGAGACGGACGCCATACCTTAGCCACTTGACCCCCTTAGATGTTAGATTTGCATACCGGTAGTATGTTTTGTCTGAAAATCTTTTTTTTTTTTTCATATTAAAAAAAAAATTTTTTTCAAGATAAAGTAGTCATAGTGACATATTAGCATTGGTGAAAAAAAAATTTTTCATAATTTTTTTTTCAGCCATGCCATCAGCTGTATCTTTTCCAGCCTACTTTGTAAATTACACAGGTGGAACCATTCTGGCTTCCATGCAGGCAAACTCATCAAGGTAAATGTCAGTAACGTTATGGTCCACATCTCCAATCCAACCTGCAAGTTTGGAAGGAAGAGCTGGAGAAGAGAGGGATGGTCACAAGCAGCTCTAAAACAAAATCCATGGTGATATCACGAGAAGAAAGAAGACATCAGATTAAGCTGGGAGAACAGGTCCTGGAGCAGGTTGACCACTTTAAATACCTCGGAGCTATTATAGACCGAAAGGGAGGCATCAAAGAAGAGTTGGCCACTCGAAAAGCAGCAGCTGGGGAAAAATTTTTCCAGGCCACAAATCGAGGATTCCTCAGCAAGAGAGAGTTGGTAAGAAAACGAAGATGGCTATATACCGTTCCACCTATGTGTCAGTCTTGACATATGGATAAGAGTCATGACTACAACCCACAAAAGCCAGATCTTAACCTCGGAAATGAGGTATCTAAGGAAGGTCGTTGAAGTAACAAGAAGACACATGGTCTGCAACCAGACGATACGTCAAGGCCTAAAATCCCACCCCCTGCAGACCCAAGTAGAACAGTCCCAACTAAGATGGTTTGGCCATGTCTGCAGAATGGGAGAAGAACGGCTACCACAGCAAGCATGAGAAACAAAGAGCCAGGGATCCAGACCCCCAGGACGACCCAGAGTCCGCTGTGAGGACAACATTAGACAATCTTTGATTGGACTAGAATGGAACCAGGCCAGGAGGAAGCAGCCGATAGGATAGTCTGTCTGGCGCTCTCTCTTCCAAACCTCTAAACCTCACGGTAGAAGGGGAACGACTAAGTAAGTAAGTACGTTATGGTCTACTAATTAATTTCTGATGCTCAGATAGGAGGATATGGTTGTTGTTTAACTAGGACTGCTGAGCTCATCGCTCTTTTGAAGCAAATGCCAATTTGAAGAATTTGCATGTGTTCTGTAGCTGCGGAGGGGAGCTGTATAGAATGTTTGTGATTGCTTGAGAGGCTAAACATGTCTTCTTTCTGTGGAGAGTCCTGGGCAAGTGAACAGCACACACTGAACTGTCTCATATGGTTGGATACAGTTGTGGCAGTTAGGCTCATGTGAGAAGTTTAATTTGTTGAACTGCTTGTAGAGTCTGTGTACTTTCTGTGCTTCTCTATGGTGCGAAATGTTGGAGAGTGACAGAGAAAGAAATGTCGATATTGTCCTCTTTCCACACAATCTGCTTAAGCAAAGTTCTCAGAATCTTCTGGCCAAATGCTATCACCAACCAAGAGCTGCTTACCAGAAAAGATGCTAGAGATGGATAGGACACACATATAAGTAATGTGTTGATAGCATTACAAGACTGTCCTTGTTCTGGACTCCCCAGAGTAAAAGAAGTAGGACTACGATGATACCAAAGGAACAGATGCAGAAGAGAACTGGAGATAGAAATGAAAGGGACAATTAATCAATCAATACCCTTTAGCTCCCCGACGAGCCTAGGCCTTCAACAAACACTTGCCAAGTCTTCCTGTCCTGTGCCATCCGCTCAAGTTCTGTCCATGTTTTCCTCATCATTTTCACCTCTGTATCCAGTTCTCTTCTCCATGTGTATTTTGGTCTACCTCTGCCTCTCTTTCCCTGTGGATTCCAGAACAAGGACTGCCTTGTAATGCTATCTACAGGTCTCCTCAGTGTGTGTCCTATCCATCGCCATCGTCTTCTTCTCAACTCTTATTCTTCATGGGAACTCCATAATGCCTCATCAATTTCCAAAGTGATTCTCTGTCTACACTGTCAAATGTCTTTTCATAGTCCACGAATCCGATGTATAGCGGTGAATTCCATTCCAGACTTTGTTCAACTATTATTCTCAATGTGGCTATCTGGTCTGTACAGGATCTGTTTTGTCAAAAACCTGCTTGTTCATCTCTCAGTTTCTTGTCTATGGACTCTTTTAATCTCTCAAGGATGATTCTGTTTAATACTTTTCCTGGCACTGATAGTAACATTATTCCTCTAAAATTTGTGCACTCTTGTAAATTTTCCTTCTTAGGCAACTTGACCAGATAACCTTCCTTCCATTCTGCTGGTATTTCCTCTCTCTCCCAGACTTTGCCAAATAGTTTGTATAATATCTCTGTAGAGGAATCAATATCTGTTTTGGTGGCCTCTGCTGGAATTCCATCTGGACCAGCTGCTTTTCCATCTTTCAGAAGCTTTATGGCTTTCTTTATTTCTTCTCTACTTGGTCGTTCACAGCTGATTAGTAGCTCCTCTTCTACTGGCTGGATGTCTGGGGGATTAGTTGGAGCTGGTTTATCGAGAAGTTCCTCAAAATGTTCTGTCCATCTCTTCATTATATTATTAAGCAATTTTCCATTCTTATCTTTTATGAGGCCATTTGCTTGCTTATATTTCCCTGTTAGCTTCTTTGTGTTGTTGTACAGGTCCCTCATTTTTCCTTTGGCTGCAGCTTCTTCTGCTTCCCTTGCCAACTCTTCAATATACTTCTTCTTGTCTCTTTTGATGTTTCTTCTTACTTCTTTGTTTGCTTCTATGTACACTTCATGAGCCTTGGCTTTGGAGCTTCTGGTTTTGCTTCTGTTTAAATCTGCTTTCTTGTTTTTCCTGTCTTCTATCTTGCTAATGGTTTCTGTTATCCATGCTTTGTGCTGATGTTCTCTTTTTCTCAGTACTTTTTCACATGTCTCATTCCATATATTTTTTACTTGTTGCCAGTGGTCTTCCGTATCTGCTTCATCTTCCAGCTGTTGGAGTACTTGGTATTTGTTGGATACTGTGATTACAATTTTTTCTCTTATTTCCTGATTTCTGAGATATCCCACATTGTACTGTTGTATATAGCTAAATACTGTTGTAAATTTCTTGAGTTTTAATTATGTTTTAGCCAACGGAATTTGGTAGTCTGATACCACATCTACTCCTGTACATACTTTTACATCATGCAGTGATGACCTAAACTTCTTGCTTATGCATATGTGATCAATCTGATTCTCAGTTCTGTGGTTTGGTGATATCCATGTTGCTTTATGTATTCTTTTATGTGGAAATATGCTTCCTCCTATAGCTAGTTATTTGAAGCACAGAAGTTAGCTAATAGTTCCCCATTCATCATACCTAATACATGCTTTCCCATGATTTCTTCAAAGCCAGTGTTGTCTGTTCCTGTTTTCGCGTTTAGGTCCCCCATCAAAATTGTGATGTCCTTTTTTTTTCTTTTTGTCCAAGACATTTTGTAGTCTGGTGTAAAAGTCTTCTTTCTCAGATTCTTCTTTATCATTTGTTGGTGCATATCACTGAATGTTTACATTTACTTTCTTTTTGGCTGGTTTAAACCTTGCTGTTATAAAATCGGGGTCCCATTGCTTCCCATTCTATAAGTGCCTTCTGTGCTTCCCTAGACAGCATTATAGCCACCCCTTCACTGTGGTGGGCTCTTTCCTCCTCATGTCCTGAGGACAACACCATTTCTCCTGTGATCAATCTCCTTCTCTCTATGCCCTTCCACTGTCTCACAGAGACACAGGATATCAATCCTGTAATTTGTCACTTCCGCTGCTACCTGTGCAGTTTTCCCTTGTTCACATAGAGTGCAAACATTCCAGGTGCCAATCCTGGAGACTTTCCTAGATGAAAGAAGGTTAGTCTGTAACCCAGACTCCTTTCGGCTTTCTCTGGGTTGTTTCATGTGCCGCCTTTCCAGAGGACCTTCTTCTGTCTTGGGCGGCTGAGTTGATTTATATTCTGTATTTGACTTGTCCATGTTTGTTGAAGTTTTTTGGTAAAAAGTTTTTTACGGGATGGGGTAACCAGCCCCATGCCCAACCCTCCTTAGTCGCTTTTTACGACATGCATGAAAGGGTACAGTGTTACTATTCTTTGCTCCCCTTTCAGACCCCAGTAACACACGGGTGAAAGGGACAAGGAGGACATGAAAAGACCTTGATTTTCTTGTGAGATATCTAAACATAAATTATGATGTAATTTCAGAACGTATTTTCTTATTGCTTGTAATTGAACTGTAAGAGTTTCTACCATGAAAAATTGCTCCACAGAAACATAGCAACCATTAATACTTCTCATTAATATTTCCATTATATAAAATAGATCTGTAAGTAAATAACCATGTTCTGTGACACAACAGCTCAACATATAAGACATTTTCATATGTACTCTTCAGCTCCAGAAGGAGTATGGGCTTTCAACAAATGCATGCCAAAGTCCTCCTGTCACTTCATTATTTAAGACAAATTTTAGGGAAGCTTTAATGGCTGCCTGAGCATTGAGGAATACGGGCAGATCTGAATCAAACTTCTGAGATCATACGTGCAAGCTTTTCAACAAAAAAAACTAGACCACAGATTTCTTACTGAAGTAGCCAGGATACATATATATCAGATTTAAAGTGCTTAAAAAAGCATATATCAACACAACATAGCCATAGGCTCCATAGCCCATAAAATTTACAGAAATTGATGTTTTATCTACACTTCTCAAACTTTTCAGGTCTCATTTACTGACAGTACTCAGCCACACAACAACTCATCCTCAAGTTGCTGGGCAAAACAATGAGCAAGGTAGCAGAAGCAATCTCGGTGATAGTGCTGAGGATGATGACTCCTTTGGGGAACACTACTTCCACATTTGCATTTACATCTGGGCTTGTGTGGTCATCAGCAGTCTTATTGCCCTCTCAGTGGTAATATTTCATATTGCCATCATCTATTGTCAGGTTATTGTGATATTTTTTTTTTTTCATGTCATGTGAAGCATGCCAGCATACTGGTTTTCATCTGTATCTGTCTCATCCAGTTAATGCCTCTAAATTTCCTACAGTTGGCTGTGTTGAGCACATCCACATTTTTATTTACATTGTGGCTTTCAGTGTAACAACCCTTAAAAGCCTTCTAGAGTAACGGTTCCAAGCTTTTTGTTATTAACACACATTCTAGACATATGCAGTAACACACACACACACACACACACAAATAACATGGACAGGTTTAGTTTCACCTCAGGTATATTTTGCATTTATTACAGATCTGAGCATTTACTGCAGCACCAAAAAAAGTGCACATTTACTGCAGCACCAAAAAGAAGTGCACATTTATTAAAAGTCAGGCCATCTAAAATTGTGCCCTGAAACAGTATCTTTATTGGCCCCCACCCCTCTGTGACGTCGTGTGTTCCTTCTTCCACTCAAAAATATAACTTGGAAGCTGTTACTGAGTTGTTACAAGGAAGTCACTGAGAGGACATAAAGATGGAAGAACTGAAGGCAGCACTGGAGAAAATCAAGATGGGCAAAGCAGCAGGGCATGATGGTATAACACCAGAAATGGTTATGTACATGGGAGCATCAGGCAACCTATTACTCTTAAGGGTCCTACAGGCAGCATGGTGCAACAAGACCATACCAAAGTATTGGGAGATTGCCATCATAACACTAATTTTCAAAAAGGGTGACAATCGACAATGTGGAAACCATAGAGGCATATCCCTTCTCAGTGTCCCTGGTAAAATCTACTCTAGAATCCTAGAGCAGAGACTCTGATGCCTAGCTGAGCCACAATTGGACGAGATCCGGTGCGGATTCCGAGTAAACCGAAGCACTCAAGACCTAATCTTCACACTCAGACAGCTGAGTGAAAAGGCCTTGAGTATAAGAGTGAGATCCATCTTTGTTTCATAGATCTGGAAAAGGCGTTTGACAGGGTCCCCTAGAGCAAACTTTGGGACTGTTTGGCAAGGAAGAACATTCCAGCACCTCTGATTCATGCTATACAGAGCTTCTACAAGTCTTGCAGAAATTATGTGAGGACAGCAAACCATAAGTCAGAAGAGTTCAGGACCACCACTGGTGTAAGACAAGGTGATATCCTGTTACCTTATCTTTTCATACTCTTCATGGACGATGTCATCAAGGCATGTAAGGAGAGAACAAGAAAGTGTTCAGTGGAGTACTGGAAGATGAGACAGGTCTGTATTTCAGAGCTGGCATTTGCTGATGATGTTGCCCTGATTGCTAAATCAGAGGCACATCTCCAATCCAATCTGCAAGTCTGGAAGGAAGAGCTGGAGAAGAGAGGGGTGTCATTAGCAGCTCCAAAACAAAATCCATGGTGATATCACGAGAAGAAAGAAGACATCAGATTAAGCTGGGAGAACAGGTCCTGGAGCAGGTCGACCACTTTAAATACCTCAGAGCTATTATAGACCGAAAGGGAGGCATCAAAGAAGAGTTGGCCACTCGAAAAGCAGCAGCTGGGAGACTTTTTCAGGCCATAAATCGAGGATTCCTCAGCAAGAGAGAGGTTGGTAAGAAAACGAAGATGGCTGTATACCGCTCCACCTATGTCCCAGTCTTGACATATGGATGCGAGTCATGGGCAATGACTACAACCCACAAAAGCCAGATTCAAACATCAGAAATGAGGTATCTGAGGAAGGTGGTTGAAGTAACAAGAAGAGACATGGTCCTCAACCAGATGATACGTCAAGGCCTAAAATCCCACCCCCTGCAGACCCAAGTTGAACAGTCCCAACTAAGATGGCTTGGCCATGTCTGCAGAATGGGAGAAGATCGGCTACCACAACAAGCATGGGAAACAAAGAGCCAGGGATCCAGACCCCCAGGACGACCCAGAGTCCACTGGGAGGACAACATTAGACAATCTTTGAAGGACCGAGGACTAGAATGGAACCAGTCCAGGAGGAAGACAGCCGATAGGATAGTGCGGCGCTCTCTCTTCCAAACCTCTACACCTCATGGTAGAAGGGGAACGACTAAGTAAGTAAGTCACTGAGAGAAGAGAACGTGTCATATTCATTATTGTAAAATTGGTGAAACCAGACCTTAATAACTGCCGCCTGAGTCTTATACTGAACAGAAAATACAGTAGCACTGAAACCTTCATATTAATTTCCATTATGAAGTCTGCAAATGGAAACTTGTTGGGTGTTTTTTTATTTATTTTTTTTTTTTTAATAAGAAAAATATTTGGTAAAATTTTACTTCATAACATTGTGGACACCCTCTGTCCTTGACGTGGAGCCCCTAGGGGTCCACAGATTGGGAAACACTTATAGAGAAACATTAGCTGTTGTCTTTCCTAATTGTGGCTAATAATTTTTTTAATTTGTGATTTATTAATGCTGATTTCCCTCTAAATTAACTTGATTATTTCCTTCTAATTCATAGTCTGCTAATGTTCTAGTGATTCATTTTATATGCATGCTGTATGTTGTCTAATATGGTGGTGGTTGTTACGTGTGTGATACTTTGTAAACAGTGTATCTAGGTGAAAAAAAATTCATTCGGTATGCCTAGTTAGTATTAGAAGTGACTGGCTGGTATTATAGTACGTACAGGACTATAAATATGGTAAGATGTAATAGTCATTCACAGGATTCAGATGAGGATAATTTAAAATGAAGGTCAGAGTTTTACAATTTTCATATAGCTGCACATAAGGTATTCAAATAAAACAATTTTTGTCTATACAGTAGAACTCCATTTATCCGAACCCCAATTATCCGAACATCCAATTATCCGAACACTTTTTCGAGGAAAAAAAAAATCAGGCGCCACCAGTCATGTTAGACTTTATTTTTGAATCTTTTGATGCTGCAAGCTTCAAATGTGTGCGAACAATTTGTAGAGGATGGAATGGGCTAATGGTCAGTCGCTTACGTACAGGAAGTCAGTCAGATCATAAAGTCAGTTAATATCTGGTTTACCAATCTAGTGTACGTATGCGTTCTAGGCAGAACACTGGCTAAACAGACAGTTCAACTTAAAATAATTGTGTCTGCTACTACAGCAGAATAATTTTGGTGTGCAAGTATTTCTCTGTGCGATATGGAATCTTCCAGAAGGCCTAAAGCATATAAAAGGAACCGCAATGTTTTGTCAATTGAAACGAAAACAGAAATTATCAAGAGACTAGGAAAAGGTGAAACTGTGTCTTCACTTGCGAGGATTTCCAATGTTGGGAAAGCTACCGTCTCTGACATCAAAAGTAACAAGGATAAAATTATGAGTTTTGCATCGAAATTGGATAGTGAAAATGGGTCGAAGAAACGTAAACCATGAGACATGCGAAAGATTTGAAATTGGAAGAGGCTTTGTATATATGGTTTGTGCAAAGAAGAAGCAAAGGGGAAACTATCTCTGGTTCTCTATTGTGTGAAAAGGCACTTCAGTTCAACAATCAACTTGACGGTCCTCCTGACTTTAAGGCTAGCCAGGGATGGTTAAGAAACTTTAAATCTCGTCATGGCATACGAGAATTGGAGATGCAACTGCCGCTGAAAATTTTAAAGAAACATTCTTGGCTTTTTTGGAAGAAGAAGATTATTCACTCGATGTGTATAATGCCGATGAGACTGGCTTATGCTGGAAATCATTGCCTCAAAAATCACTTGCATCTCAGCGCGAAGCAGCTTCCCCTGTGTTTAAAAAGTGCAAAGAGAGAGTAACAATTTTGGTAGCCGCGAATGCCAGTGGAAGTCATCGTTTACCGGTGCTAATGATCGGTAAAGCCAAAAAACCACGTTGTTTAAAGAATGTGACATGTCTCCCATTGTGCTACAAAGCACAGAAGAGTGCTTGGATGAATAGTGAAATATTTCTTGATTGGTATACAAATCAGTTCATCCCAAATGTGAAGAGGTTGAGAGAACAAGAAAAAAAAACTGGAAAAGTAATTCTTCTACTGGACAATGCACCATCTCATCCAGAGACGGATACATTGAATGCAGTTGATGCAAATTTTAAAGTAATTTTTCTGCCTCCCAATGTAACAGCACTGATTCAACCAATGGATCAGGGTGTTATAGCAAAGCTTAAAACGATGTACAAGAAGGAAGTCATGCGTCGTTTATTGTTGGCTGAAGATGAAGAAAGTGTGGTGGCGTTTTCCAAAAAGCTTAATCTCAAAGACTGCTGCTATATGTTAGCTGATGCTTGGACCACCCTGTCACAAGATAATCTCAACAAGGCTTGGAATAGATTGCTTGGGAAAAAAGGAGGAAATGAAACTACTGCAGTGGACACAAATGATGATTGTATAAATGAAGTTGTGGAACTGTTTCAAGCAATGCCCGGATTTTCGGACTGTGACAAAGATGATGCACACATGTGGCTAGAAGATGATAATGATTCTGGTTTTCAGTTTTTGAATGACGAAGAAATTTTGTCTTTTGTGCAAGAAGAAAACCAAATACATGTAGTGACCGATGATGAAGACTCCTCAGAAGTACATGATGTACTTGTAGATTATGAAGAAAACCCAAAACGTCGACCAAGTCCTGAAGAGGCCTTTATAGCACTAGAAACAGCGATGGCTTGGTACGAGCAAGAAGATGACAGCTGTCCTATACAGCTTCTGCTGTTGAAGAGAATGCGGGACTTAGCAGCCAAAAGGAGACTATCCAGTTTGGTGCAAAAGAGGATTCCTCATTATTTTAAATAGTGGGTTACATCTGTGCAAGTACATGTATACGTAAGTTGCGCCTGGTTTTGAATCGTTTGTAATGTTATTTTGAAAACATTTCTCTTTCTTAAAAAAAAATAATTAATACAAGTAGTACATGCACTGCAAAATGTAATGAAAGATTTTGGTGATACAGTGATCTAATACAGTGTGGGTATTATTATTACAGTACAAGTAAATATGTTTTATAGTGTAATTTCCTTGTGATGGTTAATTATTTTTAGAAATATGTGTACATGTACTCGATACATTATGTAATCCAATTATCCGAACATTTGATTATCCGAACGATGCTCGGTCCCATGGGGTTCGGATAAATGGAGTTCTACTGTATTCCCTATAAACAACCTGGAGGTTTTAACACATTTGGCTGTCATATTTGAAACTCAATATAGTTCTGTGTGTCGGCACCATAAATGTCACTTGTGAATTAATAAAGCATCTAAATCATCATCACCCTTCAACTTCTCAAGGAGCATGGTCTTTCAGCAAACTTGTGCCAAGTTTTCCTGAACCGTGCCATCAGCTCAAGGTTTTTCCATGTTTTCTTCATCCCCTTCATGTCTCCATTTCTCTTCTCCATGTGTAGTTTAGTCTTCTTCTACCTCTCTTGCCCTTAGGGTTCGAGAATAAGGACTACCTGGGGATGCTAAAGCAGCCAAATAGTTTAAAAATTTGAGCAAAATTCAAACATTGAGATAGCCATTTGTATCTCTCATACCAGTTATCAGTATGGTCTGTAGTCGCATTGTCATGTCATGTTCATTTTACCCCAGAAAAGCTGTGCAGATCTGTAAAAGGCCTGCTGTTACTGGTTACTGTGTGTTATCTCACTAGGTGGCAGATGGCAGGCCTAGTGATATGATTTAAGTTTACAACTTCTCTTTTTATCTTCTTTCTTTTATCTTCCGAGTTATTTAGTTGATATCATTACTGGCCATCTCCGCCAGAGTTGTAAATTCCTGGATGATACTCTAATCCTTTTCTTGTATACTTCAGGTTCGTTCAGTTCCTTCTTTGATGTTAATAGTGACTTCGTATAGTGGTAGTTTAAATGTACATGGCATACAATCAGCAACTCATAAAGATGGAATCAAATTCACTCTGATCCTTCAAAAACTTTTAATAACTTAATAAAACAACACGTATAATGAGTTATTCAAATGATAGAGTTCGCATAGAGGCCTTTACTGGGTCTTTGTACTTCAGGTTAACTCATACATGAATTCTATGTCTCGTAACTTCCGTATTCCTCTTTAACTTATTCATTTCTCCGTAGACTTCCGTAGTCTTCCCAAAACCTGCTCCTATTTCCTCATATACCAACGCTCTTTATTAGCATTCCATCCTTTATTTGTTACTTAAATATCTTCCTCGACGAACTGGTCAGACAGGTCTTTATAACTGCTCCTAGCAACAAAATTCATCTCATGCATAAATAATTGTATGTACACCCTTCTGATACTTACAAGTGAGAGAGCATATTTGAAGTTCTTCTATAAAAGTCGACATTCACTTTTTCTTGAAAATCATATGCAATTCTGGATACTTCAAACCTTGTTCAATATGGCTCCTCTATAATATCTCTAGTTTCCTTCAAAATGTTTACAGCCTTTTGATACTTTACAGATAGTCGTTATATGCTCATAACCATCCGTTTTCTTGGTACATAGTCGTAAAGTACTCATACTGAAGTGACAAATCGTGCTTCTGCACAACTCTCCTGGAAACAAAATTCTGCTCTGTGCAAAAATATAATCATAGTTCAATACTTACAAAAAACAGCATAAGCGCTGATCTCCTTTCAGAAATACACCTTAACTGTGAACTACAGAATCAAATACTATCTCCTGATAGAATAACACTGGCTAGTGATGGCTGGACATCCAAATATATTTTCATATCAACCCTATCTGTAAAACCACAGAAGGTTCCTCTTGTCCGCACAGCGATCACACCTTCTTCCTCAAACGCAACTCAGGACTCACTGTCATCTAATGACCTCTGGTCATTTCGCGTGGTGTGTTTTTCTCGCCACTTTTCTGATTCACTGACCCAAATCTTTTTACTTAAATTTATTGGTCGAGCCTTTTGTTCTTGTTCTCGAACTTTCTATTTACAACTCAAGATAATCACTCACTATTAATTAACATGAGCCGGTATTCTGAACCGTTGTCAGTTAGCAATATTATTATTTTCATTCATTATTTTCTCTTGTGAGCTGTCCTAACTGTTTACCTCACCTTAACAATAGCATGAATAATGCTTGGGCAAACCCCACGGTGACAGACAAGATATCTACACTGCACTTAATAGTTTAACACAGTATAGGAATGAACTCATTTTTGTACATTGGATTTGTAGACTATGAAAAAGCATTCAACATTTTAGACATTCACTTTGTTAACTGATGATGCAGTCTGAAGACACCCTGAAGATCAGTCACCTAATAAAGAAAACATTTGAAGACAAGTAATGCAGAATTATTCATGAAGGATAACTTACAAAACCATTTGAAATAAGAACTTGAGGACTGTCATGCCTCTTATGGCCAGTAATGACATCAGCCAACAGAAATGGAATTCAGAGAACTCATGACAGTCTAAATTTTGCTACTACCCCAGCTCTTGTGTCAGATAGCCAAAACCAGATGCAAGACAAAATACTTGATAAGAGGTTACAGCATTAGTGTCTTGAAAATACACACCCAAAAAAACAGACAAAAGATTATTATTTTGCAAGATGTAGACAGAGTTGGAGGCAGTGTTATCAAAGTAATACAGAAGGCAAGAGAGCTTTCATTGCATATATATATATATATATATATATATATATATATATATATATATATATATATATATATATATAGGGATTGAAAAGTTAGTTCCTATATATGAATTGTTAACTCCTCATTTGGCAATAAATATATTTGGAATTAGCTAAAGTCAAAGTAAAGACGATTAACTGTGATTTTATGACATAAAATGTTGTGCCACATTAACAGTTATGTTATGTGTGAGATCCGCTCTGTTTGTAGGCCTACATGATTTCATAGGGAGGCAGTAATTTTTGCCATCTCTTTTACCATCACTTTATTTGACCAAATTAGATTTTATTTGAATTTAATTTTGTTTCGGGGAAATACAAATCAAACTTAGTTACTCAAATGACAGTAATGGCTCCTTATGTTATAAAATTTTACTTCATTACATTGTGGACACCCTCTATCCTTGGCGCGTAGCCCCAGGGGTCCACAGACCACAGGTTGGGAAACGCTGTTCTAGAGAAACATTGCTTCTTGTTTTGACTTTTGTTTCCTATATGTCCATAGATACAAGTGAGACTTTAAAAAAAAAAAAGTTTTAGACTTTTCAATCCATGTATTCAGCAACAAAAGCTACAAAATATGGAAGAGTGGGCATATACATAAAACTAAAGAATGGACAGGAAATCCATACGACTGGTGACTGGAAATTTCTCAGGCAACCTCAAAGCTGAGAAAATAAAAATACTAATAACAGCAGAAAATAATCACCAAGGAAGACATTGACAAACTAAAGCCCAAACAGTGTTCCTCTGTCAGTCATAGCTGCCCTAATGAACCATGTTAACAATGAGATAGACAGCCAGTTTGGAGCACTTATGGACACCAGCTATGAATTCAACATAAGTAAAATGTGGAAAGTAAAATACAGTTAGACTTGCCAAAGAAGGAGGAAGCAAAATTTAAACTGAGTACAAGATATCACATAAAGAGATACAACAATGATTACGAGCAATATAAGAGAGAAAACCGGACTGATTCTAAAGGCGACGAACTGGAACGGACTACGACTTATGGAACTTGGAACACAAGAAGTATAAATGGGAAAGAAGAGAAGCTGATGGAAGAGATGAGGAAAGCAAAATTAGAAATCCTGGCTATTACCGAAACAAAGAAAAAGGGACAAGGAGTCATGGATCTCGATGGCAACACTCTGTTATACAGTGGTGTACCCACATCTGAAAGAGCTAAAGGGGACGTGGGTTGCATTGTGGCCAAAAACCAGAAAGATAGTATCAAGGGATGGAACTTTGTCTCGGAGCGCATTATGGTTGTAAAACTAAAAGAAGGAGAAACCATAGTCAACCTGGTCATAGTGTATGGGCCAAATGAGGATGAGAGAGCAGAGGTCAAGGAGGAATTCTTCGAGCTGCTTCAAAGGACAGTGGATGACTGCCTAGATGAAGTTATCATGCTCGAAGATTTTAATGCCAGAGTTGGAAATGACCATGCTAGATGGGGTGGAGTTATCGGAAGATATGGAGAAGATACTCTCAATGACAATGGAAAGCGACTCCTTAGATTCTGCAGTGAGCAGAATCTGATCATCACAAACACAAAGTTCCCCCATAAGCGCATACATGCATACATTAGATGTGAACCAACCAAGAATGAGAAGCCATTGTTAGGAGAAGCTCATTCAAATATGTCCGGGATGCTAGAGTCTGGAGGGGGCCAGAGATTGGAAGTGATCACTACCTGCTAACAATCAAAAGAACAACTGAAAGAGTTGCTCAGCCTAGGAACTGCCCAACATCACGCAAGAAACCAAGTAAACGAGCGGGAGAAATGAGCATTAGGACCTACAAGCTGAAAGAGCCAGAAATTAAGACCAGATATCAGGGGCTTATTGCTGCAGCGGTGAGCAACACAGAAGAACGACCTGATGACTTGGAAACCCTCTGGAATAAATTCAAGGATATCATAAAGACAGCTGCTGCAGAAGCATGTGGTGAAGTCCGACTTGGGAACCAGAGAAAGAGGACACCTTGGTGGACAGAGGAAGTCAAAGAGAAAATAAGAGAGAAGAAAATGGCATGGAAACAATACTTAGGAGCTAAAAACACAACAGGACAAATGGAAAAATATAGAGAATATGTGGCACTCAGAACAGAAGCAAAGAACAAAGTGCTAGCAGCAAAACAGAAGTCCTGGGAAGAATTTGGAGAAAAGCTAGAAAAAGATGCACAAGAAAACCAGAAATTGTTCTATAAGACCCTAAAGAACATGAGAAAAGAAAAACAATGCCCTCTCAAATTTATAAAGGACAAGCAAGGCAAATTGCTTACTGCCCCGAAGGAAGTAATGGAAAGATGGAAAGAATATTTCTCAGAACTCCTGGATGGTGAGCATGGAGAAGCATCAGAAATGATAAACACTAGCACAGAAGAGAAAACCAATGATGGTGAAGATGACATAAAGATGGAAGAACTGAAGGCAGCACTGGAGAAAATCAAGATGGGCAAAGCAGCAGGGCATGATGGTATAACACCAGAAATGGTTAAGTACATGGGGGCATCAGGCGACCTATTACTCTTAAGGGTTCTACAGGCAGCGTGGTACAACAAGACCATACCAAAGGATTGGGAGATTGCCATCATAACACCAATTTTCAAAAAGGGTGACAATCGACAGTGTGGAAACCATAGAGGCATATCCCTTCTCAGTGTCCCTGGTAAAATCTACTCTAGAATCCTAGAGCAGAGACTCCGACGCCTAGCTGAGCCACAATTGGATGAGGTCCAGTGCGGATTCCGAGCAAACCGAAGTACTCAAGACCTAATCTTCACACTCAGACAGCTGAGTGAAAAGGCCCTTGAGTATAAGAGTGAGATCCATCTTTGTTTCATAGATCTGGAAAAGGCGTTTGACAGGGTCCCCTGGAGCAAACTTTGGGACTGTTTGGCAAGGAAGAACATACCAGCACCTCTGATTCATGCTATACAGAGCTTCTACAAGTCTTGCAGAAATTATGTGAGGACAGCAAACCATAAGTCAGAAGAGTTCAGGACCACCACTGGTGTAAGACAAGGTGATATCCTGTCACCTTACCTTTTCATACTCCTCATGGACGATGTCATCAAGGCATGTAAGGAGAGAACAAGAAAGTATTCAGTGGGGTACTGGAAGATGAGACAGGTCTGTATTTCGGAGCTGGCATTTGCTGATGATGTTGCCCTGATTGCTAAATCAGAGGCACATCTCCAATCCAACCTGCAAGTCTGGAAGGAAGAGCTGGAGAAGAGAGGGATGGTCATAAGCAGCTCTAAAACAAAATCCATGGTGATATCACGAGAAGAAAGAAGACATCAGATTAAGCTGGGAGAACAGGTCCTGGAGCAGGTCGACCACTTTAAATACCTCGGAGCTATTATAGACCGAAAGGGAGGCATCAAAGAAGAGTTGGCCACTCGAAAAGCAGCAGCTGGGAGACTTTTTCAGGCCATAAATCGAGGATTCCTCAGCAAGAGAGAGGTTGGTAAGAAAACGAAGATGGCTGTATACCGCTCCACCTATGTCCCAGTCTTGACATATGGATGCGAGTCATGGGCAATGACTACAACCCACAAAAGCCAGATCCAAACCTCAGAAATGAGGTATCTGAGGAAGGTGGTTGAAGTAACAAGAAGAGACATGGTACGCAACCAGACGATACGTCAAGGCCTTAAATCCCACCCCCTGCAGACCCAAGTAGAACAGTACCAACTAAGATGGTTTGGCCATGTCTGCAGAATGGGAGAAGACCGGCTACCACGACAAGCATGGGAAACTAAGAGCCAAGGATCCAGACCCCCAGGACGACCCAGAGTCCGCTGGGAGGACAACATTAGACAATCTTTGAAGGACCGAGGACTAGAATGGAACCAGGCCAGGAGGAAGACAGCCGATAGGATAGTCTGGCGCTCTCTCTTCCAAACCTCTACACCTCACGGTAGAAGGGGAACGACTAAGTAAGTAAGAGATACAACAATTAAACAAAAAAACAGCTTAAAAGAAAAATGGTGTAGAGAACACACTTAATCAGATACAACAGAGGTATACTCATTGCTAGCAAAGAACATATAAAGTTATAATATTCAGACCTGGAACCAGCCATTGTAGACTCAGATGCCATCTGTTCAACAGATTAATACTTAGGCAGACGTTTCCATGTGGGGAAGACACAATAGAATATGACCTGCAAGAATTTTGGCTCTACAGAAGCATATTAACATCATAACCTTTGCCAGCTCTTTTGAAGGAGAAATTGTATAGCAATGAGAGAAGCCTGAGACAGACCACCAACTGTATGAGAGAAATAGATGTGGTGGTATGAGTGAACTGCGAAGAAAAGGAGGAATACTTCATTTATTTAAAACAGTTAATTAATCTATTGACTGTAATCTTATTGTCCTTTCTTTGTGATTGTGACTCTTTGTTTGCATGATTATGGTAATTTTACATGAGTTGTTGCCTCAGTGGTCACCACTTCTTACTTCGTTAGTTTTTCCCTCATTGAAAAAAAAAAAGCTTGTAGATGTCAGTATCATAAAACTATGTTTTTACTCTTGTGTTATGACATACTGATATAAGTAAGACCATAATCCAGCCCTATAACAGACATTATCTAGAGTTATGCATTATATGGTTTTTTTTTTCTTTGCTTTCTCGTACAGAAATGGGGTTGCTGTGGTCGGTCCCTGACAAGATGGGAAGTGAAGAGGATTCCCCTCAAGAGATTTCAAAGAGTTGATGGAGGTAAGGGTACTGTACCCCCACAGGCAGGCGAGATCACATTCTTGACAAACATAAATTGTTTTGCGTATAATTTTTTTCTACCTGCAACTTTTGTAAAGAAAATTATACAGATCTTTGTAAACATCAATTAGTCATTAATTCAGTGCCCTTCAGTTGTTTGTTTGTATGTTGTTGTTATTGATCCAGCCCTTTGATCCAATGCCATGTAGTAATATCTGCAATGTTTTTGCAAGTTGTTTTGTTTCTCTGTACAAGGCGTTCCACTTATTTGGCCTCGGAGAAAGGAGCATTTTCCTAACACCATTAAGAGGTGGGTACTCAAAAAGGTGTCGGCGTCTGTGGCCTAATGGATATGAACGCAGTTTCATAATCCATATATACTAGGTTCAAAACCTGCTACAGGCGGTTTGGTAGCAGATCGCTTTGTGTGGATTTTTAACAATGGTATAAGCGCCGTACTGTTCAGAAAGCAATGGCAAACTACTGAATGAAAAAAATTGCCTAGAAAAATCACAAACAGCCAATAAAAGCTGGGGTTGATTGCCACGTCCTGTAAAGGATAAGCAACTAACTTTAACTCAAAAAGGTGGTGGTCAACAGTTTTGTGGGGGTAGTTATATAGCTGGCACTCTGGAGTGTGTTCTTGATAGGTATATGTTGTGTTCTGAGCCGAATATTAGTGCTCTGATCCCTCCTTGTAAGATGGCTGATGTTATCATTAGGATCAGGACCGGCCATATTTCTGTAAACCTCTCTCCTGGTGTTTCTCATGGCCCATCTGTTCAGCCAAGTTTCTTTGTTTTGTTATTCATATGAGTGGTTTGGAGAGTTGTTGTTGTGAGTGGTTGTTCTTGTCTTATTCCCTTCTTTGCTAATCTGTCTGCTGTGTTATTACCTGGTGTACTGGAGTGACCAGGGATCCACTACATAACTATTCTCATGCCATAGGAAGTGATAAGCTGATCAGCATCCAGGATTAGTTAGGGTAATTCAGTTCTACAATGTCCGCTGCCTTCCAGAGCTTGAAAGGCAGACATTTGAGTCAGTAAAAATGACGATGTTTTGAGCCTTTGAGGGAGAGGCATCAAATACTGTCTTCAGATTGTATATGGCTGTTTCCAGCGCAATGATTTCAGCTTCATAGTTGGAGCAAAACTCCCCGCTTGCATCAAACAGCTTGTCACAGGATCCATCTAGATAACATATGTGAACTCCATAACTTGCTTTTGTGGTGGCGTTAAATGCAGATCCTTTAATATAGACATGCAGCCATTCTTCAGGATAGGTATCAGTGGTTCGTCGTCGTGTTGCACTCATAACACTGACTTGGTCGGAATGTTTGGTTGTTCCATCTACTAATTTTATTTGTACTTCTGGTGTTTTTAATATGTGGTGGTAAATTCTTTACTACTCTCTTCTATATTCTTCATCTCTCCTTGCCGCCTCTCGGTCCATCTCTCTCTTCGTGGTTTTCCCCTCTGTCCTTCACTTTATATCATAGTTTTCATCGTGATTTTGCTATGATTTCCATCCCTCTTTCTTAGCAGGTTCTTGTAAGTGTTGCATTGGAAAGATCCAATTTGATGTCTTTTTTTTTTTGGCTTAATCTCTTTCCATTCTTATCTTCCTTTTTATTTTATGTTCTATTGGCTGTTCTTCTTCTTTGATCCTTAGCCACAGACTGTCAAAGCAGTTAGTGGCCATCACGCCTGGTGGCATCTTGTAGGCCAACAACAAATTGCTTCCACTTTGTTCCTTCGTACAGTGCCCCAACTCTGGTTCATTCTTTGTATCTCAGTCTCCACAGTTCTCTGCCAAGTTGTTTTTCGTCAGCCTCTCTTTCGCTTTCCTTTGGGGGTCCATAGCATAGCTGTTCTTGTAATGGCATCAAGGTCCCTTCTGAGGACGTGGCCAACCCAACTCCAGCATCTGCCAGCTATGATGGTGTGCATGTCCTCTTGGTTACTCCGAATAAGTAGTTCTTGGTTGATGATGGTATTCGGCCAAAAGATTTGATGAATTTTCCTTAGGCACACTGTGTGGAAAGAGGACAGTTTTGACATTTCCTTCTCTGTTACTCTCCAGCATTCCGCACCATAGAGAAGCACAGAAAGTACACAGCTCTCATATAATCTTAATTTGGTGTTTGTGCTGTACTGGGAAGACTTCCAGATGTTGTTGAGACTAGCAAAGACTGTCCTCACTTTATTCATTCTGTTATTGATGTCCTTGCTAGTTCCGCTGTCTGGTGTTACTATGCATCCTAAGTATGTAAATGTGCCTGTCTGTTCTAGCTTCTGGTTCCTTATTGTTATTGGCTCAGGATTGCCCACATTGAGTGTCATGACCTCTGTCTTCTTCAGATTGATGTTCAGACCCACCTGCTGGCTATACTTATTCAGTCTGTTGGTTTTTTCTTGGATGTGTTGATGTGAATGTGCGAGTAGTGCAGTGTCATCTGCATATTCCAGGTCTTCCAATGTAGAAAATGTTGTCCATCTAATTCCCTCTGTTGTCTATGACTCAAAAATAAAGTTGTTGATAAGGGGCATTGTTGCGTGATAAATTCTCGCAACATCATTTTATTACAATATCTATTTTATAACGCAAGGGCAACAACTGCTTGAAATTTATAGTTACTTTTCTCGGTAAGCATTTGTCTTCTCGCGTTGGTATTGAATGCAGTTGAGTTTTTGAGCTGTGGTCATTTTTCGCGCCGGACTGCGCATGACTGGTCTTGCTTTTTGGTCGATCGGTTTCCGCCCACCACTAGTGGAGTGAGCGATTTGAATGGCGAAAGAGATGCCTCGTTGAAGAGGGGATCTCCGCTATTTTTTGTTCTGTCAGGGATGTGTAGTCCTCTTAATGGATATTTCGTTTATTCGAGATAATACCTCTAGTGTTTCCCACATGTCGGGAGGCGTGCTATTTCTGTGTATTTCATGAAAGCAAGGTAAATTGCCTTTTTCATTAACTCTATCGATTTTGGGTCGTGAGCGATTTCGATTCATAGCCTGTCTTCGAAAGTCGTCGTCACGAGATGTTTTCCCAGCTCACATGTCGCTGTATTGTACTGCATCGGTTGATGCATGTTCCAAGGACCATTACTTGCTACTTTGTTAAATGAACTAGGTTTGGAAAACCTTTATTATCTAGAGGATATTTTTGAGGACATTATTTATACTTCGGCAGACGTGTCTGTCTTGCTGAAGTCAGACTAAGGAGAGTGAACTGATCTCATACATCTGGTTATCTCCTGGCTGTTATAGAAAAGGATGGAGTTTTTCACCTGACTACATTTACAGCACTATGAAATATAACATGCATCTGACTCATCATTGTAATGCTGTCTACCGTCTATTGCTGTATTGAATGTTGCTGTGATAATGACTGTTTGATGTGCCTACATATTCGCGTAACCATTTTGTCACTGTGGCGTCCACAATAAATAATGAAGAAAAACGTCAACGGCTGTTTCAAGAATCATTGACTTTATACGTCGTGAGTTTACTGACGTCCTATGTGGATTGCCCTGTTATTTTTGTATGAACATTGTTTTGACTGAACACATCTGCACACTACACAAAACCAGACATGCGGATACCATCCATCATCATATGGCATCACGCATCATTTGGTGGCCATAAGCTGGTTTGATTCTGGTACCAGCAAACACGGGGTCCCTTACCCACTTCATTTTCAACAAGAATTCATCAGCATCCTTCAAGAAATTAACATTCTTCAATACAGTCAACATCTTAAAAATTTTCAAAGTACTCGGCGTTGCCCGGTAAAAGTCAAAATTTCAATTTTTTGACGGAAACAAGAATTTGACAGTACCCGGCGTTGTTACATGTTGCCGGATAACTCGGACTGCTGTTATCTTTTACGCAAGTCAAGCAAGTTGCTGCTGTCAAGGTTCCAGTGCTGTCGTTTTTGTGAAGGTCAAGTGCCGGTTGAAACGGGTTGTTTTCTGAAGAAGGCCAAGTACCGATTTCCATCAACTTACTTTTGGATTAGAAGGTCAAGTGCCGAAACAACTCAACACACAGTATTTCAGAAGCTCTTGTACCATCGTGTTAGCAGTGGAAGCAGTTCAGATGTGCCATCATCGTTGGAGCTTCGCTCTTTAGGACGTTGATTGACATCCGTTTTTTCTGCTGTTCTACGATTGGAAGCCTATAAGTTAAGTGGCCTGTTTGTATGTAAACTGTGCCCTTATACTTCTGCTGAGTCTTCTGTGTATCATCTCATTCTATATGTTATATGTCTATATGTTATTTGTATATTTATATGTTTATATTTCAGCGGGTTCTCGGTTGGGTGGTGTCTCCGTTAGATTATGCCACGTCATAGAGGTCGTCTATTGTGAGCGTTTTCTGTAGGGTTTGCAAATTTCCGATACTGGAATTTGCTAAGCGACTTCTGTTGCTATTTATGTTAGCTGTGATGACATGTTTTAATATTGTTTTCGTTATTATTTCGCATTCTTTAGTTTTGTTTTGATTTGTTTGTATTTGTTAGCCTACTCTTGTCTATAATTTAGTTTCATACAACATTTTTGTTTATACACTGTGGTGTCATGTATTTTGTTTAATTCTATCGCAGATATCGTCACATTTTTTGTGATATTTCATTAATTTCTGCTTTATTTTTAGTTGATTTCTGCGAACGTTTTTGTATTGTTGCTGATCTTTGTTATTGTTTACATTGTTATTGTTTACATTGTTTGCATTGTTTACATTTTCAATGTTTACATTCTGCATGTGTTTACATAGTCATTGTTTACAGTTATAGTAATTAGTTAATGGGCTATGCTAATGCACTGTTACTACTACACTGATGATAAATGAATGATGAATAGTGTCGTGCACTATTGAATGAGAAGTGCACTTATGATCAAGAATTGATTGTTGATATTTCATATACAAGTTCTTTGATTGGAGACTTGTTTCCCACAGAGACTGGGATAATATAAGGTGATGTGAATATACAAGTGCTTAATTAAGACTTGTTACACTTAGGTTTGAAATAAATTAGTTAATTATTTCAGGTTTTGGACTCATATGTTAGACAACATGTCTACATTTGAGCACTTTATTGAGCAGGGTAAATTGCTTGGGAAGACTGGTGATAAGTTAGAAGAATTTGCAACTGCTCGATATGATAAAGCAATGGAAGCTGAACAAAAGAAACTGCATATGGAAGCTGAACAAAAGAAACTGCAGATGCAGGTGGATGAAAAAAGATTCCAAATGGAAATGGAAAAACAAAAAAGGGAATCAGAAGCTGAGGAAAGAAAACTCCAGCTAGAGGCTGAAAATAAAAGACTTGAAAAAGAGGCTGAGAATAAAAGACTTGAAAAAGAGGCTGAAAATAAAAGACTTGAAAAAGAGGCTGAAAATAAAAGACTTGAAAAAGAAGCTGAAAGACTTCAAATAGAGGCTCAGGCTGAGGAAAGAAGATTACAGAGAGAGTCTGA
Source organism: Oreohelix idahoensis (assembly GCA_024509875.1). Lineage (NCBI taxonomy): Eukaryota > Metazoa > Mollusca > Gastropoda > Stylommatophora > Oreohelicidae > Oreohelix > Oreohelix idahoensis. Next base: position 73,536 of record JAMPIV010006663.1, read on the forward strand.
TGAGAGGAAAGAGAAAGCAAAAATGGAACATGAAGAAAAGGTCTTAGCTTTAGAGTTGGAAAAATTGAAATTGACGAGCATGAGTAATGGTAATGATTCAAACAAGGGTTCATCTTCTGGTAAGGCTAATAATGATACTTTTAAGATTAAGTTACCAACATTTAGTCCTTCCAGTGATGACATAATGTTCTATCTGGACAGATTTGAACAAGCATGTACAGCTCATAACATAGACAAAGCAAAATATGTTTATCAGTTATCAGGGATACTGACAGGTAAAGCTCTAAGTATATTAAATATGGTGGATGAACCTGACAAGAACAATTATGAGGTTGTCAGGGCCGCTTTGTTAAAGAAATATCAGCTTAACGAAGACGGCTATCGTCTACAATTTAAAAACATGTTACCTGAAAATGGAGTTGAATTCTCCGAGTTTATTGCAAGAATACGCATTACTTTCTCACGATGGGTTGAACTATCTAAGACGGAAAAAACTTATGAAGGACTTATGGACTTAATACTTAGAGACAAAGTCATGTCGTCTGTCAATGAGTCTTTCCTTGCTTTCCTTCATGAACGTAAACCTAAAACAATAAAAGAAATGGAAGATTTCTGTTGCCAATACGTAACTGCGCACCCACACATAACCATGGGTAACTCTAAGGTGAAAGAAGGTTTACCAGTTGCTTCGGCAGCTCCGTATGGTCAAAACTTTGCTCGTAGATCCCAACAAAATTTTGATAGAAAGAGTAGCGGTAATTTCTGTCAAAATCATGGAAAGCAATTTCATGGTGATTCTTCTTCGAAGAATTGGAGACAACCTGATAGTACTCGTTACTATCACCCTAATAATTATAAGCATTTCAAAAGAGGATATGGTAATAGAGGTTATTCCTGCCGAAGACCTCAGAACCAAACAAATAGATGTTCGCATCAATGTGAACATGATAGTAATCGTGGAAACTGGAATTCGAACCAGGATAACAATTACAATAGAGACAATAATAACTGCAGAGATAATAATAACTCTGATAACTTCAGAGGTAATAATAGTCGGGGTAGATCTCAACACAAAAAAAAGAGATATCAGCAGGCTAATGCTGTACAACAGGAAACTGAGGGAGCCTGTAATCATGTTGTTGATAGTAAAAACTTTGACGCTGTCACTGGTTCTGCTTTTGACTTTGAGAGAGCAAACAAATGCCCCCAATGCAGTACTTTATTCGAACCGGGTACCATAACTACTTTGAGTTGTGGTCACCCACTTCCCGCTCTTCCTGCTGCTGTTGCGCATGACGGGAGGGGTTCTTTAATTCTACATAAGGGTCTTGTTAATGATACTCCGGTCTCACTACTTTTCGATTCCGGATGCACCACTATTGGTGTTAGACAATCGCTTGTAGATCCATCTTGTGCTACAGGAAGGGTTATTAAATGTGTCACATTTGGCGGCACTCTAGAAAAATATCCTACTGCTGTAATTCGCATTGCCACTCCTTTCTTTACTGGAGATGTGCATGCTTGTCTCTTACCTAATCCTATTGCGGACCTTATTATTGGTCGTATTCACGGAGTTAGGGAGTGTACCCCACAGCAGATTGCTGCTTGGGAAGATAATAACATGCAAGCTACAAATGCAGTAGTTACAAGAGCACAAGCTCTACAAACACCCGAAACTTCACTGAATAGTGATAATGAAGTTGATAGCCAAGATAGTCACTTAGTAATCACTCGTGACTCTTTCATAAAATTGCAAGAAGAAGATCCTTCTTTAAAAAAATTCTTCGTTCTTGCGAAGAAAGGTGATCCGAATCAGGATACAAATAGAAAATCTTGGATTGCAATGAGAAACGGCGTACTTGTACGTATGGTACAAGATTCGACTACGTCGGCACATTCGCAAATTCTTGTTCCCAAGAGCATGAGAGTGCAAATATTACAACATGCTCATGACTCGCAATGTGCTGGACATATGGGTTTTGCCCGTACGAAGTCGAGAGTCCTTGCGGCTTTCTTTTGGCCTTTTGTCAATAAGGACATTCGTATTTACTGCCGATCATGCAAGGTATGTCAGGAGGTCAAATCTAGAGGACCACGACATGCTGCGCCTATCCAGGCTGCTGACATTCCTATTCGGCCGTTTCAGAAAATGGCCATAGATATTATTGGCCCTTTTAAGGTCAAGTCGGCCAGAGGACATCAGTTTATCCTTACATGTGTCGATATGTGCACACGTTGGCCAGAGGCTATTCCTCTTAAGAGCATATCTACTACAGATATCGCAGATGCTCTTTGGTTGATATTTTCTCGCTTGGGGTTCCCCAGAGAAATATTGTCAGACCATGGCACTCAACTCATATCTGACACTATGTCACAGGTAATGTCTACCTTACATATTGAACGATCTCTCAGTAGTATCTACCATCCTATGTCTAATGGGTTAGTTGAGCGTCTGAATAGAACGCTCAAGACTTTGCTTGGTAAGATAACTGAAGATCATCCTCAAGATTGGGACAGGGTTTTACCCGCGGCTCTCTTTGCCTATAGAGAAGTCCCTAATGAACACACAGGATTTTCTCCCTTCGAACTTGTCTTTGGCGCGCGTCCACGCGGCCCTATGTCTTTATTACACGATCTCATCACTGCCGATGATATTAGCGATGAAACTCAATCCTCATATGAGTATGTCATTGCTCTTAGACAAAAGATCATTGAGGCATGTAAGCTAGCAACTGCTTCATCAGAAATTGCTAAAGAGAAGGCAAGGCAGTTTGCTAACAAGAATAGATGTCTACGACAACTTTGTCCAGGTGACAAAGCATTCGTCCTACTCCCCAGTAGGGAAAATAGACTTCTTATTGCATGGAAAGGTCCGTATGCAATAGTCTCTCGGATTTCCGATGTTGACTATGTGGTCGATATTGATGGAAAGCATAAAACTTTCCACATAAACATGCTTTCGGAATTTCACGAACGTCCGGACTATTTGCTGCCTATTTTCCAGGCAACGGATGATGCTCCTGCACCTCACGGTCATTATTCATCCCTGTCTGTCATACAGGATGAGGAAGCTACCTTCTCTGATGTCAACCTTCCCCTTCCAGTGGTTCCATTACATTCCACGGAATCTTGGAAAAACGTTTCTGTTTCTCCTAATCTTTCTGGTGACGAACATCGACAAGTCTCGTCGATGTTACAAACATTTCAGGATGTTCTCACTGACATTCCTGGACACACAGATGTCATAGAACATGACATAATTCTTACCGACAATAATCCAATTAGGGTTAGGCCGTATCCTATTCCTATACACTTTCAGTCGCAAGTGGAAAAGGAATTGGATGAAATGATTCAATTAAATATAATTGAACCATCGACTTCACCATATTCTTCTTCCATGGTTATTGTCCGGAAGAAGGATAAGAACATACGAATTTGCGTTGATTATCGCAAATTGAATCAGGTCACAAAGTTCGACGCTGAACCGATGCCTTTGTTAGAAGATCTACTGATTAGACTTTCTAATTCTAGATTCTTCACTAAACTTGACTTGTCTAAAGGTTATTGGCAAGTGCCTTTAGCAGAGCATGCCAAACCTCTTACTGCTTTTTCTACACCTAGGGGTCTATTTCAATGGAATGTTATGCCTTTTGGTCTCATGAACGCCCCTGCCACTTTCGTTCGCATGATGCGTCGAATTCTGTCACATCGTTCGGATGTCATCGCATACTTAGATGACATCTGTCTCTTCAGTGATACCTGGGAAGATCACTATTTAGGGTTATATGACTTACTGTCCACTCTACGTGAGAATAATTTGACAGCAAAACCTTCTAAAGCTTTTGTTGGTTTTGGTGAAATCTCTTTCCTGGGTCATCGTGTTGGTCATGGTCTCTTGAAGACAGAAGACCACAATACTTCCAAAATACTGAACATCTCTGTTCCTAAAACGAAGAAACAAGTTAGGAGTCTCTTAGGTTTAATTCAATTTTATGGGAGATTTATTCCAAATTTATCTTCGATCATGGCACCTCTCTCAACATTGTTGAAGAAAGGTTCGCCTAATCTGGTCCGTTGGTCTGAAGAATGCCAATCTTCACTAGACCAAATCAAGAATATATTTTCTTCTCCTCCCATCTTAAGATTACCTACTCTTGATAGGACTTTTGTTCTTCGGAGTGATGCTTCATCCACTGGGATTGGAGCAGCACTGATGCAAGAATATGCAAATACTCTGCATCCTGTTATGTACATTTCTAGAAAACTAAATGCGGCAGAGAGGAACTACTCGGTTTTAGACCGTGAGTTGTTAGCGATGGTTTGGTCAATTCTAAAGCTACAAAGATTCCTCCTGGGCGCACATTTCATTCTAGAGACTGATCAGAAAGCTCTTACAGCTATTCAGACTAAGAATTTGAAGAGTTCGAGATCCACTCGATATGCTATAGCTCTTCAACCTTTTCACTTCACGGTACGAGCTATCCGTGGTGCGGATAATGTGATGGCTGACATTTTGTCTAGATGCCCACATGACTCCAACTAATACTTCTGTCCTATATTTCTATATATTACAGAGTCATAACACACCTATATTTCTACAATAGATTAGCACATCTGTACTTACTTTATATGTACACACTATCGTGCTTTGTTGTCATCTTCTTCTGTTCGTTTTTTAAGATGATAGAGGAGGACTGAGTAGTTAATATAAGGGCCGTTAGTTTACTAAACAGCCACAATTATTAATAATGTATTGTACCTTATGAAGCATATTAGTTATTAATTAGCATTATATTGCTTGTACTTTCTCAGAATGTCATTGTTGAGCTGAGGACTTACCTTACTAGTATCAAGCATGACGAGTTCTAGATTGTGTACTTACCCTCGGAATACCAGAGCATATGTCCTGGATCGTCATGTAGTTTAACTTTACTATGTACTTATGTCATTACATGTCAAAGAATGTACTATTTAAATTTTCCTATCAGATTTGTACATCCATTTTTAAAGACAATATTAGAGTATGCTGTTTAATGATGATTATGGTAACTTGCATACGTATATTGTGTTTACATGCTAACGTGATGTGTGTTGGTGACACCTCCCCGATGTGAATATTTTTTGAGACATATTTATTTTTCTGTTGAGGTATATCCTCACCAGACACTCTATATTTAGCCTCATGTTAGGCAATTTAATTAATTATCAGCGCATAATTCGTGCGTTTTGAGCCGCTTATCGCATGCTCTTTGATATTTAAAAAAAAAATATGTTCCACATTTTTTTTTATCGGGAGGAGGTGGTGATATGTTGCGTGATAAATTCTCGCAACATCGTTTTATTTCAATATCTATTTTATAACGCAAGGGCAACAACTGCTTGAAATTTATAGTCACTTTTCTCGGTAAGCATTTGTCTTCTCGCGTTGGTATCGAATGCAGTTAAGTTTTGAGCTGTGGTCTTTTTGCGCTGGACTGCGCATGACTTGTCTTGCTTTTTGGTCGATCGGTTTCCGCCCACCACTAGTGGAGTGAGCGATTTGGAATGGCGAAAGAGATGCCTCGTTGAAGAGGGGATCTCCGCTATTTTTTGTTCTGTCAGGGATGTGTAGTCCTCTTATGGATATTTCGTTTATTCGAGATAATACCTCTAGTGTTTCCCACATGTCGGGAGGCGTGATATTTCTGTGTATTTCATGAAAGCAAGGTAAATTGACTTTTTCATTAACTCTATCGATTTTGGGTCGTGAGCGATTTCGATTCATAGCCTGTCTTCGAAAGTCGTCGTCACGAGATGTTTTCCCAGCTCACATGTCGCTGTATTGTACTGCATCGGTTGATGCATGTACCAAGGACCATTACTTGCTACTTTGTTAAATGAACTAGGTTTGGAAAACCTTTATTATCTAGAGGATATTTTTGAGGACATTATTTATACTTCGGCAGACGTGTCTGTCTTGCTGAAGTCAGACTAAGGAGAGTGAACTGATCTCATACATCTGGTTATCTCCTGGCTGTTATAGAAAAGGATGGAGTTTTTCACCTGACTACATTTACAGCACTATGAAATATAACATGCATCTGACTCATCATTGTAATGCTGTATACCGACCATTGCTGTATTGAATGTTGCTGTGATAATGACTGTTTGATGTGTCTACATATTCGCGTAACCATTTTGTCACTGTGGCGTCCACAATAAATAATGAAGAAAAACGTCAACGGCTGTTTCAAGAATCATTGACTTTATACGTCGTGAGTTTACTGACGTCCTATGTGGATTGCCCTGTTATTTTTGTATGAACATTGTTTGACTGAACACATCTGCACACTACACAAAACCAGACATGCGGATACCATCCATCATCATATGGCATCACGCATCAGGCATCCCTGTCATACTCCTGTCTTCACCTCAAAAGCTAGGTTGCTCAACCTGACACCGCATGTAAAGTTAGAATAGAGGCTTTTTATAATGGAAACACAGAAACAAATGGAATGTAGAACATCCAGGTCACACACAGAATGGTGCTTACTACCAGCTCAGCAGAAGAGAACAAGTGGTAAACTTCAGACTCCGCACTGGCCACAACAGATTGAGATACCATCTATTCAACAAGCGAAGGATACCGATCAATGTAACTGTGGCACTGATAAAATGACTGCTGAACATCTGCTTCAAAGTTGCCCTTTATATGCGGTACAGAAAAAGCGCATATGGCAGACGCCAGTTCCTTTCGTGGAAAAGCTTTACAGGGATTCAGATAGCCTCAAACTGACTACTGCTTTCTTTGAGAACATTCAAGTGGACGTCTGAGAGTGTACAAAGAAGAAGAAGATAATGGAAACAATGCAGCTAGGAATTCCGTAAGCCCTCAGTATTTTCCATAGGCGGTCCCTGTGTATGCTGTCAAAAGCCTTTTCAAAATCAACAAAGTTAATGTATAGCTGTCTCTGCCATTCTGAGCACTGCTCTATAATGTTCCTGAGGGTTGATATATGATCTGCACATCTTCTATTCTTTCTGAATCCCACTTGTTCTTTCCTCAGTTTATTATCTACTGCTTTTGAAATTCTCTGGATAATTATCCTGCCTAGTATTTTACTGAGAACTGAGAGGAGAATAATTCCTCTCCAGTTGTTGCAGTCTGCAAGGTCGCTCTTCTTGAGCAATTTGACAATTATTCCTTTACTCCACTCCGTTGGTGTTGTCTCTGTTTTCCAGACTTGTGCAAATAGTGGTTCTAATAATTCTGCTGCTAGTTCAGGGTATGCCTTGAATAACTCAGCATTTAAATTGTTGTGACCAGGCGCTTTTCCATTCTTTAACCCTCTGATAGCTGTGATGATTTATTTTCGTGGAATGTCTGTATTTAAGTCTATGTCACTTTCAGCCTCAGGAACATTCAGCTGCGTCTCTGGTGGTTCCTTATTCAGTGTTTCTCTGAAGTGCTCTGCCCATCTTGTTTCCTGCCCCTGTGCTGTGGTGATGAGATTTCCTTGCTTGTCTCTTACTAACGTAATGTTGTTGGTACCTCGTTTTCCCGCTGATAGTTTTAGTTATTTTATAAACTGTGCTTTGTTCATTTCTCAGTGCTGCCTCTTCTGCCTGCCTTGCAAGGTCATCCAGAAATTTCCTTTTGTTGGCATGGGTTTGACGTTTTACTTCTTTGTCCAGCTGACTGTACTGTTCGCTATATATTTCCTTTAACCTGGGAGACTTTGCTTCTGTTTTCTTTCTTTTCATCTCTTTTCTCATCTGTTGGCTGTTGAAATGTAATTATTACCTGGAAGAATATTCCAGATTTAAACCAAATTTAGGTCTATCATTTTATGTGTATATTGTTTTTTTAAATGTTTTTCTTTTCTAAAAATACCTAGCAGTGTTGTATTGGTACAGCTTCTTTATTCATAGTTTGCTTTTCAGTGCTGGGGGTATTAAAGGTTATGCCAGAGCAGTTTCTGAATCAAACTGGCTGTGATGTTTCAGGTGAACATAATTTAAAACAACACACACAGAAGCAAAGTTGAGACATCTCTTAATTTTATGTTTATATTCTAGTGCTGTAAAATAATACTATAGATCATCTCTTTTAAGTTACAAAGGTGATTCAAGGTTGACCTGGAATTATCGATGTCCACGAAACCAAAGTGGCAAAATAGAAATTAAACGTGTCATATGTGAGCATTGTCATCACTTCTTAATGCTGGTGACATGATTTCATGAGTTCTACATCCGTGCCTGGCCATTAATCCAAGATGGCGGTGTCACTTCAAAATTGTCTTGTCAGCTGTAGAACTGTGCTGTGTTGTCAAATTTTTAGTCAGAGCTGAAGTGAAACTGGCAGAAATTCTGTAGATATAATTGCACAGCAAGAGAAGTAACCTACCAGAATCCTGTATGAATTATTGCTGTTGTAGGTTTTCAAAAGGCCAAGATGATATCTCCAATCTTCTGCATGCTCATGTTCAATGGCAGTCATACGTGACATGAATATTTGAATAGTTGAAAAGCTGATTGTCAGTAATAGGTTACAAGCAGTGCTTGATTTATTTCATGCATTTATCCTTCCGCTCTCTGAAAAGGATAGGAATTCAGTATACTTATGCCAAGTTTTCCTGTACCTTACCATCAGCTTAAGATATTTCCATGTGTCGAGTTCTGGGTGGTGTGTTTTTGCTTTGTTTATTTTTGATCTGTGTGAGTTTCTGCTGACATTAAAATTGTTGGTCACTGGTTGGACATAGTTAGTATGTCATCCATATGGTGGGTGAGATTCTTGTTGGAAAGTGGACCATGTACAGTCCTTGATTGTGATGGGATTCACAATCAGTTCTAGGTGCATTAGTATTTCATGAACACTAGGAGTAAGCCTATGTTGTTTTTATTAATGGTTGTGCGATGGGCATGCCACACTGTGTGTATATTATGATAACGTGGGGAAGTCCACGCTGGTTATTTATTCATTACGTGAAAGAAAGTTCTGGTTGGTGAACTATGGCTCAGCATGAACTGCTTATGACATACATTTTAGGGCTGTGGTGTGTGCTTGATGTAGTTTGTCCACGTGTCTATTGTGTCTTATGATATTAGGTCTGAATTCTGCATGTGTCAAAGTTTGTCAAGGTGATTTGTGATGAGAGAACACTCAACTCTGAGCCTCACAACACATTGATAATCATGTTCAAAAGACTGCTGAGACTGTCCGACATGCTTAATACATCATTTGAACAATGAATGAAGTTCACAGAAAGGTGCAGATGAATAAGTGATAAATCTTGGTATGCATACTGATACTAGATACCTGCGTCCTCACATCCACATCCTGTGATGGACAGACATATAATATTGCTTCATCTAAGTAGTACACATTCCACAGAAATGACTCTTACGCTGGACCACATTTGGATACCCCAAAGGACTTACTCAAAAGACTGTTGTAACCAAGCATACACCATGCTTGACAACTTGCTTACTCACAGCGATATCAAAGCGAAGATGTTCTCAAACGAACAGTCTTACGCTGGCTGCCAGATCATACCAATTATTTCTGAACTGCCAGTATTTGGAAGCTGTCCGATGAGTGGAAAAAATGTATCAGTGTTCAAAGAGAATGTCCTGAAAAGGGATGATTTTATGGTGGTTATAGCATGCCTTTTGTTTATTTAAAAAAAAAAATTAAATAGAAAATTTCAGTTCAGCCTAGAAACCACTCTAAACATTTTGCATAGGTGTGCAAAATTGCTGTCTTTGCTTCTTTGTGATTCTGATATTTACTTTTTCGCCATTAGAACATATGCACATATTATGTGACCACATCCATTGCACTCACTATTACAGTTGCCAACGTCTTCTTTCTGTTCCAACAGAGGACAGCCAGGATAAGTGTCCTATCTGCCATGAAGAATTCCATGAAGAACGCCTTATACGACAGCTGCCTTGTAATCATTGTAAGCCATTTTATTTAAAATGTTTTTTGTTTAACACTTTACTTACCATATATTTTTCACGGCTGTTTTTTTTTTTTTTTTTTTTTTTTTTTTTGTGGTAAATTTAATAATTCAGCTTAAATTATGTTTCCTCAAGGTTGAAATCTTCCGTTGTTCTTCCACTCTTCTCTTCTCTTCCATTGATACTGTAACAGTTTTAAAAAAATAATGTCAAAAAGAACTATTTACCACGCATAACAAAAGTTACAGAGTTAAAATGACAGTATGACATTGGTAAGAGAAAAATGTATTTAAATTTCTGAGAGAAATAGAATGAAAGAAGTACAGTTTTTGAGGTTCAGGGGTGTATTTAAAGATGTTCCATTAGTAAAATAAAACAAAAACATTGAAGCTGCATATTTTGGTGAAAAGTTTTGCATATTTTTGAAACATATATATATCTAGAATGTTTGTTGTTGTTTTTCATTTGCTCTCATACAGGCATAAATATTTCTCTCAGAAAGTTGGCGTTCTGTCTCAGGCTTCTCTCATGGAGCAGACATTCTTGGATGTCATATATTACGTTTTGCTTGTTTTTCCCACATGGACAACCTGTATGTCAGATTTTTAATGTAGAACAGAAGTTACCTGAGTCTGCAGTGGCCAGTGATTATGAGTGTTCTCTGTTCCATTTTTTAAACCTGTTTTTGATTGTTGCTTTTGTCTCTTCGTATTTTGTCGTCAGTTTGAAACTTCCTTCTTTGGCAAGTCTTTCTGAGCTGTCATTTCCCTATATTTAGCATATGGAAGGAATCCATTGTACTTTCACTGTGTTGAATTTATAGCTTGTTTTCCTTTAATGCTTCTGAGAAGCTGTCTAATTCTTAGTCTTTGTAGTTCATGAGGGCAAGGTCTGACATGCGGACAATCTGTGAATCTTGGCTTTTTTATTATCCATTTTCCATTACGAATATTAGTGTTTTTTTTTGGTAATTCTACCTTAGTTTTTAATTTTAAGGTGGCCACTGAGATGGATTTTCTGTTCATTCATTTGTTTTATGTATATGCCTTGTCCAGTGGCCACAGAGATGGATTTTCTGTCCATTCTTTAGTTTTATGTATTTGTCTTCTTCTCTCCTCCCCCCTTTTTCTTTTAAAGCTCTGGCTGCTGAACTGTCCATATGTCAGTTCTCTGACTGATTATGTCTTTTTAATGTATGTAATAGTTATGTGCTTACTTATGAATCCATTTGGGACCCAAAGATGCAGCAATTTTGAATGCAGTCAGCGACCCATAGCTTGACTGCTGGCGTCAGGGTCAGCAAACCAGAGCTGACCAAGACCCTACTCCACCTCCACGTGGTGGTCCTGGAAACAGGCTGCATCACTGCAGTCTGGCTGAGAGAGTAGGGATCGAAGAGGGAAGGCAAACCCGGTCCCAAAAAATGCTGTGCTAAAGTCGGATGTGCCGGCCGAAAGGCGCAGATATTGCAGCTCCGCTGTAAACAGACACAACGCAACCAACGTCCTTTTCAGGACGAACGAGGAAGAAGAAGAAGAATCCATTTGACTGCCTTTTTTTTTTTAAACCTCTGGTATAGTAGCAGTCAGTTATGGAACTCATGTTCTCCATATTTAGTATGTGAAATAACCCAATCAGATTTGTCTGTTTTTATTTTTTCTATTATAAGTAATAAGTTTGTTGTGAATATGATTTTGAGATGATTTTTGTATTTATTACAAATGAGAATAAATAAATTACCTGAGAAAAGGGGTTTAATACAACCCAGAGAGTGGGCCTGATGGGAAACAGAAAGACTATTGACAATATGCGAGCAATGTTAGTGAAGGAACATACAGAAAGGCAGGGGATAAGATGGCATGGACATATTTTGAGGATGAAGCACTATCAATCAGCTGTAAAAACATAAACATCAGAATTCTTCCTTTTTTGCTTCATCCCATAACCTAGATGGTGTTTGGGATTCAATTTCTCTTCAGCACTTCACTATTTGATTCCATTGTACTTACCTGTTTGTGCCAGTATCTGCATCTCTGCAGTGGTCCTTTCTGTCCATTTTGGAATATTTCTTCTGGTCTGCCCTTTTTAACCCAACTACGATGGTCTGACCATGTCTGCAGAATGGAAGAAGATTGGCTACCACGACAAGTATGGGACACTAAGAGCTAGGGATCCAGACCGCCATGACGATCCAGAGTCCACTGGGAGGACAACATTAGGCAATCTCTGAAGGAACGAGGACTTGATTGGAACCAGGGCAAAAGGAAGACATCTGATAGGATAGTATGGCACTCCCTCCTCCAAACCTCTACACCTCACGGTAGAAGGTGGATGACTAAGTAAGTAAGTCTGCCTTTTTGGGTGTTCCAGGAATGTCCCTTGAAGAATAGTACTGAACAGTCCACTGTAACATAATCGCTAAACAGCACTGGGGGCAAGACATTACGGAGAGTTTTGATCAGCTGTGCCAGTTGGCATGGTATTTGAAAAAGAAGACTGTTTTGTCCATCTATTCTTGAATCAGCCCCCACCCTTTATCACAAGCCTCACCAAATTCACTTTCCTTCAACAACCATTTCCTTATGCCAGTTGTTGGTGGCGCTATTGTATTTGATCCCCAGATATTGGGTGTGCTGTTTTATAAATATATAAAAGTTGATTTAATGAATGTGTCCCAACTGTTGGATATGCCTGGCCATCATCATATGTTAGGGGTCATAGGCTTTCTGATGTGGCTCAAGTAATCTACTGTTTATTTGTACTGTTAAATACACAATTCTAAATTGATAATCACAAGTTCTTGGAATAACAACCTCATAAAGCCTGGAGCTGGCGACTTTGAAGATTTATTACATGACATCTTGTTGTAACATTAAGGATATACAGTACTTTGCAAAAAAAAATGGCAGTCATATTTTTGCAACGCAGCACACTCATAGAAGCAAATAATAATAAAAACTGTATGTCCAGAGGAAGATTGGTATCTCCCCTATCCATTAACAGTGGTTTCAGTACAATATAATGTTGCCTTCTCCAGCAAGGCAAGCCTGGATGCGGCGAGGCATACTTCCCGCAAGTGTTTGTAGGTAATTGTGAGTCAGACTGTCCCAGTATTTTTCAGCTACCTTCTTCAATTGTTCAACGTCTCTGAGTCCACTCTTTTTTAAATGATTCTTGAGTAGTGCCCAAACGTTTTCAATTGGGTTTAGGTCGGGACTGTTGCTGGGCCACTTCAGCACTATCACATTCTTCTCTTGCAGCCATGCTTTGGTGGTATGAGCTGTATGCTTTGGGTCATTGTCATGTTGAAATGTGCACCCATCGGGGTACATGACCTGCATAAATGGCAGAAGGTGTCCGTCTAGTATGTCGATGTACCTTTCTTTCGTGAGAATTCCTGTGAAAACACACAGTGGGGTGGCACCTCTTGCTGCCACCCCTCCCCAAAGATGGAATTTATGGGTATGTTTCGGTCGCTGGTACACAGGCGTTACAGAGTCTTTCATCCAAATATTTATTTGAGCAGGATAAGACCAAACAGAACATTCATCTGAAAAAATCACATTGTCCCATGACAAATTTTGGTGTTCGTGGCACCAGTTCAAGTGCATCTGTTTGTGAGTCTCTGTGAGAAATGGTGACGAAATTACCCGCTTTTTTGTGTAATTCATCCTGTGTAGCTCCCGGTTGACAGTAGCATTAGATACCTCTGGGTTTCCCAAATCGATCATGCTCTGCCGTATGTTGTCTACACTCTTCATTGGCCCAGCCCGAACGATTTTGGCGAGACGCTGATGGTCCTTTGTGTCCAAAATTCTTGACCCCCCACTACCTTCTTTTCGCTCGATTCCATTACCTGCTTTTAATTTACTCACAACTCTGTAGACAGTCCGCTCAGGAATGTTCAAGGTTTTAGAAATGTTGGAACATGTTTGATTTCCTTCATTCCAAAGCTGTGAAATTAACATACACTTTGTCTTTGTATCCATTTTCTGCCACTAGCATTAGAAATTGTCGTCTGCTCTATTATCAAGGGACTGTACTCTACGCTAATTTTTTTTTACTTTTGGTAGTGTTTGCTCACTTAAGTGGAGTGTAAATTTGGGGCAGAACATGCATATTTAATTAGATTTCAGCATATTTAGCTGAGCAATATGACTGCCATTTTTTTGCAAAGTACTGTAATCATTCCAGTTTCTGTACATTAAAGGTCCATTTACTACTGTATGGTATTCATTCCTTTAGTCCATCGAATCTCACATTGCAATACATGCCACAATCTGGTGCTATCAAGCACGTTTCTTTTCTGCTAATTTATTATAATGATGCTCCCTGAGCACATATAAAAAGGCTGCTCACCTTTCTTGACGTACGCTTACCATAAGTGCATAGAGCACAAATCCATAAGTGGCAAGTAGGCCACACACCTCGAAGTTAAACATATTCTAGACACCTCAACGGTGTAAAATGCTCTTGGAATATAAAAGTGGTTATACCATACATTAATAAGTGGCTGTGCCATGCTTACGAAGAAAAACATCCCAAGTGCCCAATGGAGAAACGCAGACACCTATATTTTTCTCAGTAACAGCATAACGTGTTTCTGCCGGAAGAAGTTTCCTACTAACATATAGACAAGAGTGAGGTATGTCATCCATCCACTGCATCAAGCAACTTCCGATACCTGACTGTGATGCATCAGTCTGAGAACGATTAGCAACAAAAGTATAGGTGATTCAGAGAAAATTTGTTAAATTTTGCTTAGGGATCGGTTACATTGATCTGACCACTTAATTTTGTTTGGCACACCTTTACATGTCAGCGAAGACAGAGTAGCTGAAATAGAAGAGAAGTCATGAGGGAACTTATGATAAAAATTGATAAAACCTAATAGACTTCTGATTTGTTTTTTTTATTTTTGGAATATCTATATCCAAAATACGTTTGACAGTTTTGTCATCAGAATATAGTCAAGGGTCCCCAACATCAGTGTCATAAAACCTTGCGAACCTAAGTCTTGTGACATGGGTAATGCTTGTTCACCTAATGGTTTTTTCCTTTTAATAATACATTTATATAGACTAATGTAAAAAGCCCTAAATAAATGTTAGCTGTAGCCCTGTTTCTTTATACCAAAAAATTTTAACTATGTGTTTTTTACGCAGGTTATCACAGCTACTGTGTAGATCGATGGCTAGTGAAGATGTCCAACAGGTGTCCTCTGTGCAAACAGAGGGTCTCCATAAGTTTGTTATGCCCATGGAATAAGCAGCGAAGGAAAAAAGAGATTACTGGACAACTAACTGCAGATATGGAGGCATCAGTGGATGATTCACCTCCTTTACCCCCGCTTGCAACACTTACTCCCAGTAACTGGTATGGAGAGGAAATTATGTCAGGTAGGAGATATCAAAGGACTGTTTTTATTTTTCAAGAACAGCTTTATTAAGACTGGCATTACATTTCAGACATAAATCAAAGGGCTTCTTCTCAGAATCAGCCATTTCTTCTTTACTCAAGACAATAAAAGTTTATTTATCTATTAGTGTTAATCTACTAATATTTATTCCTTGTGACTTTGTTGCTGCATGATGTTATTGGCATATTACTTTAACCACAGGCACATTATAAGAAGTATGTTTGGAATGAAGCAAGTGTTGAATAACAGCTGTGGAAGCTGAGATGCAAAGAATGAAATAGAGTTGGGGTACCACATGAAGGAAGGCCACCCACTGCGCAAAGTAGAGACAGTTTGTTGCTTCCCTACAAGACGCCACCAGCTGTGATGGTCACTAATTGCTTCATCAATCAGTGGCCAAGGACCAAAGACAAGGTGTTGAATAAGAACTTAGAATATGGGCAAAATTATGGAAAATCTGATGGTAAAAAACACAATAGTAGCTTAAACATCTGTTTGGAACTCTTGAGCACTTAGTATGTCCATAACACATACATCTGGATCCTTGCCCTGATTCCAACAGCATAGTTACTTCATTAATACAATTATAGTAAACCTGTAGATACTATGTTATGTAAGGCTGTGTGTGGAGCTGGCAACCTCATGTAAATATATTGTATGGCTCTGAAACATGGAGAACATGAACAACAACCAAGAAACTACAGACTTTCATAACTAGATGCTTGCATAGAATAGAAGGATTGAAGTGGTATGACAAGGGCACTAACATGTAACTGATGACACAAACCAGACAAGTGCCGGTGGAACAAGAGATAAGAAGAAGACGCTCGCAATAGATGTGTCACACATGGAGGATACCTGTTGACGGCATGACCAGGCAGTCTTTGTTCTGGGATCCCCAGGGTGAGAGAGGTTGAGAGAGACCAAGAAATATGTGGAGAAGAGAGCTGGAGATGGACATGAAGGGATGGAGAAGACATGGAAAGACCTTGAGCTGATGGCACAAGACAGGAACACTTGACATAAGTTTTTTGAAGGCCTATGCTCCTTGGGGAGCTGAAGGGTGATGATGTATTGATAACTAGACCTTCCTATTGTTTTATAAATTGCATTAGAAACTTCAGTTTGTACATGGAATCTCAGCTGAACCAAAGGTTTTTCTTCTTTATTTCCTCAGGCCCTAGCAAATTTATAATCTTGCGTCCAGGAAAGCCAACTCGAGTGATCGATGTAAGAGAAAAGAAAAAACCCACAGTTTCTCACAAGACCAGCCCTGGAAAATTAGTTAAAACTTTTCAACCTGCAGATGTTGTTAATGCAGCCAACTGCATTTCCCAGAATTTTGGTGAAATAATAGCTGAGCGAAATTCCAATGCAGATGTTTGTGAGATTTCTAGCATACACAGTGCAGATGAGAATGTTGTATCTTTGATTCAGGCAGATGACGTCCTACCTGAAGGTGTTCAGATTCCATCAGCTTGTTCATCGAGAAACCTCAGCATTAGCAGTGACCAGCCACTGTTGTTTCAGAACCAATGCAATTTAGATGATGACGGTGAAGCCAAGTGTGTGGATGAACTTCAGCACAGTATCGAAAGTTTAAAATGCAGTATTCCACTGATGCCACTTGTGCATTCACAAGAAAGCATTAACAATAAACAGCCTTGTGATCATGAGTTAGGCTGCACAAGGTTACCTAGAATGGAAGAAGTAGAGCACAGAAATACTGCACAAGCAACAGTCACATTATCGAGCAGATCAAGCAGTGTCGTTTCATGCAGCATGAAAACTCCAGACACTAAATTGGAATTATTGAATCCCTCCATCAACAGGACTCATTTTATTACTAAGCATTCTGCCAATTCAGCAACACTGGACTGGTTGGAATGTTTACCAAACTGCAGGTCTCCCGTTCCAGCACTTTATAACAAACGCCACACTTTGCCGGGAAAAATTACACAATCATGGACCCCTCCTGAATTCATTCCATCAAACACATCAGATAACTGCATTCTTGAAAGGTTCAGAAAACCAGCCGCTGTGAGAGAAAGGACAAATAATTCATAGCTGTGACTGTCATACAACTAATTTCTTTACCATGCATTAATTTTACATTGAAATGTTAGTAAATTAATAAATTAAAAAAACCCAGAAAATCATAAGCAACCCTGTCAGACTGTATTTCTTAGCATCTCTACAGTTTGTGGACAATACCCAGCTTGTGGACAATACCAGTTTATACTGTAAAAAAAAAAGTATAGACAGTCCCATAGCAGATACTGCCATAGGGGAGTGTTAGAGACTTCACCACACTAGGTCCAGCATCGAAAAGTGGGGTGACCAGTTCCCTTCCTCACTGCCTTTTCCTTCCCTAACTCATAAGTCAGGTACCCATTTGCAGCTGGGTAGACTGGAGCATGTTGGTACCATGATTCTAACCTGGCACCTTTGCCGCGAGAGACCAGCGCTCTAACCACTGTCAATCGGACACTACAGTTTATGCTGTAGAGAAACTAAAAGTTTTTGAAAGCATCGAAATTTATATCACATGCATTTAATAAAATGATATTCTCCATTCACTGCCTGTCAACATATCAAGGTCATGCTGTTTTATTTAATTCTGGTTTTTTTTTTTTTTTTTACACATACGCACATAAAGTGACCAGGTTTTCTGAGTAACAACGCAGGACACTATCATCGTCATGAGCATTGCTGTTTGTCATTGACAATCTTGTCTGTCTGTTTCCAACATTCTCCTGTGTCTTAATCAGCTGTACATTTGACATAGCCCCTGCCACATGGTCAGTATATCAAGGTACATCTCTGTCTCTATATCTTCCTCTTCGTTTTGAGCTGAATTTAGCAGCTGCTACCAGGTACTCTAATTTTTCTCTTTTTATGACACTTCGAAGTAGCTTTGTCTCCACCATATGTTTATTTATTAATGGGTTTTTTTTTCTCTGAGGATTTCATCGGGATACTTTTTATGGCAGGTGACAAAACAAAGCAATGTCAGTTGTATTTGTTATATATCAGTTATAAAAAAGCGCAAAAAAATTGCTTGTTTAGGTATGTAATCTTTTGTTTTCAGTATTGTTACTATTGATTACAACCGGCATCATTGCACTCCGGACTAACCCATAGGTTCTCAGTCTCCATCAGCAAATGTAGAAGGGTATGAATGCTAACTGTTCCTGTAATGTACTGGTTGTATACACAACGGATGCAGCCTCTCATATGACTATCCCTGGTAGTCTTACATTTCATTCCAAATTCCAGCAGACTTAAGTGTTGTTGATTCAAATATTGTGGTGTCGTTCTCTAACAGGCTATCATTAATTATCTTAAGTATTTCTCCCTTATCCGTATCCACTTAGTATTATTACACTTTAGTAACAAAGGCAACATTAATTTTAACACAACTAGAAAGAAAAAAAAAATTAAACAATGATAAAATACAGAATCAACTTTTGCGTGTGTGTGTGTGGGTAAGGAGTTTGGTTTGGTTTGATTTTAAGGACTATCTTCATTACACACAGACAACTCCATCAGTGCTCCGATTTCCTCCCTTAGATCACATAAGGAGGATCTCAGCACAGTGCTCAAACTCTAGCACCGGTGAGAGTCCCAATGTGTGTATATAGGAATCAGACATTCAATAAATATTTTTTGGTGGGTAGGTTTCTAATGCTTAAATTTTGCCAGGGCAGCAGCCTGATAGGCTTACCCTTTACTATTTCCAACTGCCGAGAGATTTTTAATGTGTGCAGCTTGTACACCTCCTATTTTTTCGCCCTTATCCGAGAAGGGTGGGCATTCGATCTCACTACCCAGGAGACCGGGGGGGGGGGGGGGGGGGGGGGGGGGGAGTAGTATGACATCATTAGGACCACTGGCTCTGAAAAAAAAAAATGTCCATAAAATATGTTCCCTCTACTGGGAATCGAATCTAGTACCTTTAAAGTTTGAGGTGGATGCCATACCTCTTAGCCACTCCAACCCCTAAATACTTAAGGAGTACAACAGCATACCTATGAATTGTACTTTCTCAGTAAACAATACTCTTCTTAGCAACTAGGGACTATATTTATTATGTGTTTGTAGTCTCTCGGTATATAGAATCTCATCGATCACCAATTGGATAGCTTCGTTACAGAAGATGATCCATAGATGGGCCTCCACCTTCTTTAATATTCACAGAGTATCATATCAGAATATGTTCATTACTTCTGATGGAAAAAAAGACATGACACAAATGAAAACATTTTGAAAGAAGAGTGATAGGTAATAATGTATGATAAAGTTAATTAAAGGGATATAAAAATTTGACAGACGTGAAGTGAGCATGGCACTGAGAAGGATAAATATATGGAGAAAATGTCTACTGCCATTTGTCAGTTATTTGTACTGTCAAGAATAGTTGATAAGCTAACAGTTTGAGATGTGTTGACTGTCCTGCCCGCAGGAAGTATAGCTGTTTGTAACGTTAGATCTGGTTTTGCTGTCTGCTTTCATCCTTGCCAAATCTGTTGTAGCAGCTAGTTCATGTCATCTTCTTGACCTTCCAGCTCCCCAAGGAACATAACCCTTCCTACAGCCAGTGTATGTTAAGTCCTCCTGTCCTGTGCCATCAGCTCAAGGTCTTTCCTTGTCTTCCTCATCTTTGTATCCAGTTACGTTTTCCACAGGCCCTTCGGTCTGCCTTGGCCTCTCTTACCCTAGGGATTCCAGAACAAGGACTGCATTGTAATTCTATCAACATGTTTGCTCAGTGTGAGTCCTATCCAACACCAGCATCTTCTTTGTTATCTTGCCTTGTATATTGCCCCTGTCCTAGTGACACCTTTCATGCCAAGAATACATTTTCCACTGTTTGTTTCTACTGGTATAGAGGTGCTAAGGATAATCAGATTTTCCCCAGTTCAAAAGGTTACAGCTGATGGTAAAAATTAATCTGATAATAAAGAGTCTATGATGTACCATAATAATAAAAATAGCCCCTTCAGTCATAACTGACTATGGGAATGTGCCCCTGAGGTGACAGCCCTAAGCTGCTTATTTTCCTGGTGTTACTTTTGACGTTTTCTCCTCTCTTCTGTTTGCTGTGAGAGCTTCTTTTCACCCAATCTGAGGTGGCGCCGTAGATAGCATTGCCACTTGGTGCGATCGACAGCTTCATCCTTCCAGGTTGCTGGATTTATGTCCAGTTCCTTCATGTCTCTCTTGCACATATCTTTTAATCTCAGCTGCGGTCGCCCAACTGTTCTTTTGCCATCTACCATATGCTACATTTAATTCCATGTCAAGGACCTTTATAGAGCTCGTTCCCATGTAGTCCACTGGCTTTGTTGCGGTTGTTCTGCATTTTTGCACCTTCTTGCTATCTTCTGCTTCTTGAATTTCCCAAACCACCAAACCTCTGCATTTCTTGTTTGGTGCCCTAGACCAGGGATTCTCAAACTTTTTTTTTTTGAGCCTCATTTACCTCAGTTTAGTATGACATCATTAGGACCACTGGCTCTGAAAAAAAAAATGTCCATAAAATATGTTCCCTCTACTGGGAATCGAATCTAGTACCTTTAGAGTTTGAGGTGGATGCCATACCTCTTAGCCACTCCAACCCCTAAATACTTAAGGAGTACAACAGCATACCTATGAATTGTACTTTCTCAGTAAACAATACTCTTCTTAGCAACTAGGGACTATATTTATTATGTGTTTGTAGTCTCTCGGTATATAGAATCTCATCGATCACCAATTGGATAGCTTCGTTACAGAAGATGATCCATAGATGGGCCTCCACCTTCTTTAATATTCACAGAGTATCATATCAGAATATGTTCATTACTTCTGATGGAAAAAAAGACATGACACAAATGAAAACATTTTGAAAGAAGAGTGATAGGTTACAGCTGATGGTAAAAATTAATCTGATAATAAAGAGTCTATGATGTACCATAATAATAAAAATAGCCCCTTCAGTCATAACTGACTATGGGAATGTGCCCCTGAGGTGACAGCCCTAAGCTGCTTATTTTCCTGGTGTTACTTTTGACGTTTTCTCCTCTCTTCTGTTTGCTGTGAGAGCTTCTTTTCACCCAATCTGAGGTGGCGCCGTAGATAGCATTGCCACTTGGTGCGATCGACAGCTTCATCCTTCCAGGTTGCTGGATTTATGTCCAGTTCCTTCATGTCTCTCTTGCACATATCTTTTAATCTCAACTGCGGTCGCCCAACTGTTCTTTTGCAATCTACCATATGCTACATTTAATTCCATGTCAAGGACCTTTATAGAGCTCGTTCCCATGTAGTCCACTGGCTTTGTTGCGGTTGTTCTGCATTTTTGCACCTTCTTGCTATCTTCTGCTTCTTGAATTTCCCAAACCACCAAACCTCTGCATTTCTTGTTTGGTGCCCTAGACCAGGGATTCTCAAACTTTTTTTTTTTTTTTGAGCCTCATTTACCTCAGTTTTCTCTCCCCCCCCCCCCCCCCCCCCGTGGCTGTTAGCTGTTAAAAAGATACTTTACCATCTTACTGTGGCCCCCTAGAAATTTGGCATGGCCTACATTGAGAACCACTGCCCTAGACCACCAGCATGTGCCACCATGACCAATCCTCATCTAACAGTCTGGGTATATCCAATCATGTCTTTTAACTTGAGAGTTTCATGGGCAGTTTTTTTACAGCTTTGTTTACTGTTCACTTCCTGCCAGGTGATCTGATTAATCACGCAGTTTCATGGCTAATCTTCCTTTCCTGTCTTTTGCTCATCCACAGCTTAGTTAAAAGGGAGGACAAGATTTGTTTTCTTGTTTACAGTGCATTATCTGATAGACCTGGCGGCTCTTCTAACCAGTTCCTGGCAAACCTGTTGATCTTTCTGTCTATAGTTTGCACTGTTATTGTGCTTATTTCATGAGCAATCAGTCGCCAATATAGTTTGGGGATCAACATGAACTGAAGGCACCTTATTTTGGACTCTTTCTGCAAGTCTGCATTGGTTTGTGATCTGCAGCCTTCTTTCTGCCATCTGTTTTATTTGTTGTACTGTCTTTTCATGAGGTATCATACATCCTGTCAAGACTTTTCACAGGTTCCTCAATGATGCCTTGGTTTGATACCATGAATGTGATTTACAATGTCTTCCCCTTCGTAATTTATAGATTCTAGATTTCTTGGGTTTGAAGCTCATTCTGCACTAGCTGATTCATTCATCCAAGGGTTCCAACCGTCTCCAGGTCTGGTATTCATCTGAAGTATGAATTGTTGTGGTCATTCCTGAAAGCTTTAAGTGGTGGCATACGACATCCTCCATTGAGCTTTGGACTTCTTGTAAATCCATCAGCTGCCCTGAGAATCACATGCATAACAATCATGGTACATCTCATTGCATTTCCAGTGTGCAGGTAAATCCATTTTGTCATGTACTTTGGTTAAAAATCTGACTGACCTCTGTGAAATACAGCTTTAGCATTGCTGCAGTTTCTTGTGGCAAATGGTACATTTTAAGGACCTGCTGTAACGTCTGGTTTCAGATTGATCTATAGCCCATTGCAGGCGTGCCCCAATGAGCAACATGTCTTTGCTTCACGAAGTTCTTTAAGTACTTTTGTTCTTAATTGTCCCTTCAAGCCCAGTAGTTTCAGCAGATCAAATACTGAGGTCACCACTAGAATTCTTGTACCTGTGTCTACAGCTATAACTTTTACTGTGTGCACATATGTAATAGCTGTACTTCTAAGATATTTCTATCACAGGTAATAAAAACAAAGTTAAGTTTCAAATAATATTATATTTTCTTTCACCATTCAGCGTGATGACTTTTACAACATCATTGAATATGTGTGACATTTTTTTTGTTTGGTTCATAGTTAATAAGTTACTTTATATAAGATATTTGAGGTGTTCGTGAGTGTGTCCTTGCTGTGTGATATTACAGCACAATGTGCGTTCATAAAATATCATATTTTAACACATCACAGATTTGTTCTTCATGTATGGTATTTTAACCTGCATGCATGTGTGTGCTTTTTTTTTTTTAATTGATTGATATTTTAATATATCATAAATGAGTCTTTGATACTTCAGTATTTCATGAGTGTACAATTTAGCTTACTGTGTATGTCTTTGATGTATGATTATATTTTGTACATGAATATGCCCATCATTTTGATATTATAATGTCATGGTCTAACGCATGAGTATATACTTGAAATATGATCATTAGTACAATCATGGCTGTGTTCTTGGTATATTCTTCTTGAGTCAGTGGTGACTTTATCCTTGATGAATTATTTTGTAAAACTATCCAAGCCTGTTTCCTAGATTTATGATGTCTGAACCATTCATAAATGTATCCTTTACATTTCATGAACTGTTTACGAACATTTCATTATTTGATATCAGAAGTGTTAATTCATTCTGTAGTAAAGATAACAAAAAATAGAATAGTAGGTTCTTTCAAGATGAAGCAGAAACATTCATTTTCCATACATATTTTTGTATGAAGACTATCACAATGTACCAATTGGTACAGACAGATACCTTCACATACCTAGGAAGCATAGTAACACCAGACGGCGGGGCAGGCAAAGACATCAACATCAGAATTAATAAGGCAAGAACAGCCTTCTTTAGCCTAAACAACATCTGGAAGTCCTCCCAATACAGCACAAGCACAAAATTAAGATTATATCAGAGCTGTGTGCTTTCTGTGCTTCTCTATGGTGCGGAATGCTGGAGAGTTACAGAGAAGGAAATGTCGAAATTGTCCTCTTTTCACACAACATGCTTAAGAAAAATTCACCGAATCTTTTGGCCAAATACCATTACTAACCAAGATCTGCTTACTCATAGCAAGCAAGAGGACATGCATACCATCATAGCTGGCAGACGCTGGAGCTGGGTTGGTCATGTCCTCAGAAGAGACCCCGATGCCATCACAAGAATAGCTATGCTTTGGACCCCTGAAGGAAAACGAAAGAGAGGCCGACCAAAAACAACCTGGCGGAGGACTGTGGAGGCTGAGATGCAAAGAATGAACCAGAGTTGGGGCACTGTACGAAGGATGGCCACCGACCGAGCAAAGTGGAATCAATTTGTTGTTGCCCTACAAGACGCCACTAGGCGTGATGGCCACTGACTGCTTTGACGGTCGGCGGCTAAGGATCAAAGAAGAAGAAAGAGAACTATCACAATAATCAATATGATTCTCTCGGAGAGAGGTTAATGACCACAATGGCTCATAGCAATGATGTGACCATAGTAGATGTTTAGGAACAATGATAAATAATAAACTCCAACTCCGGTGCTCAATCTCATTGAAATTATACTGTACGAATCATATGAACTGGTTTAAAAATGAAGTACAATAATTCTAGCATGCTGCTATATCAGTACAGTACAAGGTACAGCTGTAAACCGACAGACCCTGTGTCTAGGTTGACCGGAGCAAATATGAGGCAAAATTTAATTTTTTTTAATGTGAAGCTTTAGAGAACCTTACATAGATCTCTGTGTCGCTTACGCAGACCAGACCAGACCTGCATCAAATAACAATATGCAATCAGTCAAAATAACCAATAGGATTATTAAATCTTGCATACTTCAATGTAAACTTTCTCTGAAGCAAAACTCAAGACAGTCTACCCTTGTCAGAAGCCAGTCTCACTATTCATTCATAAGTGTAATCTGAGACAACCAAACTCGACTAAACGTTCAAGTTCTGCAGCAGTCAACCAGGCAGACTCTCTGTTTCTCTCTCACTCACTCACTCAGCAAATGTCATTATGCTAACAAAGGCCAACTACTTAGTGACAAAACATTAGCTCATGATTTCAAACCTCTGATTGTCAAAGCTAATTATCATTAAGCTTTGTCATCACAACCCAGGTCACTCAAAAACACGAGAACCTAATCCTAGTCTATAAATTCATTCACACCTAGAACTACATAAAACATCCGCAGTATAACAACCGAATGTCTTACTCATAAAACATTACTCCTGCTACTCAAGGTACTACTCAGAGTACAGTCCATAATACCAGCACAAAACGTGCTGGGATACATACCAATGTCTTTATGTGACAGTGAGTTATGTAGTTAGCTTCCTGCTTGTTCAATATTGAAAATACTAAAAAAAAAAAAAAAAACTTTCTTTAATGATTTACTTATATGGGGAGTGTGTGCAATTTTGTAAAGGATTCTGTTACACGCTCATTGAGGCATATTGGGAATATGGTATTAGGCCCAGGGGTGTTGTGGTCAGCATCACGCCGGCCGCCATGTGCAATTTTATAAGCTTGACGGTAACACAACAGCTGTTTTAATGACTATTATAGGTTTCCAACAGCTTTTAACTACAGCAAAACTGTAGAACAAGATCACCAAAGTGGAACTGAATACAAGAACCAGACAAATGCCAATGGATTAGGAGATGAGAAAAAGATGCAGGCAATGGATTAAACACACACTGAGTAAACCTGTTGATATCATTACAAGGCAGTCATTGTTCTGGAATCCACAAGGTAGGAGAGCTAGAAGTGAATGGCACAGAACAGGAGGGCTTGGAAGGTCTTTGTTGAAGGCCTGTGCTCCAGAAGGAGCTTAAAGAGCAATGATGATGGTGGAAACTGTAGAACACAGATTAGCTGTAACATGAACAGAATGCACATTTGGCTATCACCAGCAACAACAAGGTCAACTTAGCCGCTAAAGAGATCATCAAACAGGGAAAAGACAAAAATAATGAGAATAAATGCAGGTAATGATAACAGGGTTGAACTTGAAGAAACACCAATACAAGATGTAGAATCATACACATGTCTTGGCGGTAGTGTAGACAAAGTTGGAGGGACAGACAGCGATATCAAGATGGGAGTACAAAAGGCAAGAGGAGCTTTCATTGCATTGGGAAATATATGGAGAACAAGAGAAATAGGATCCAACACGAAAATAAGAATCTTCAACTCAAATGTGAAGTCAGTCCTATTGTATGGCTCGGAGACATGGAGAACAACAAAGACAACAACCAAAAATCTACAGACTTTCATAAATGGGTGCTTGTTTAGAATAGAGGGATTAAAATGGTATGACAAGGTTACCAACGTGGAACTGATGACAAGAACTAGACAAGTACCAGTGGAACAAGAGATGAGAAGAAGACGATGGCGGTGGATAGGACACACACTGAGGAAACCTGTTGATAGCATTACAAGGCAGTCCTTGTTCTGGAACCCCCAGGGCAAGAGAGGCAGAGGTAGACCAAGAAGCACATGGAGAAGAGAGCTGGAAACAGAGGTGAAAATGATGAGGAGAACATGGAAAGAACTTAGACGATGGCGCATGACAGGAGGACTTGGCATGTGTTTGTTGAAGGCCTATGCTCCTTTGGGAGTGGAGGGTTATGAATGAATGAAATTATAAGAGGTTGCAATCTTTATTAAGTGGAATACAAAATCATGATTTGACACCCTTATCTTCTGAAATGAAGTCTTACAGGTCCATATTTGTAGAGATAGACACATACGTTTTGGAATGTTTTTACATTTCCATGTTTAGTATTAATTACACAGGTTACTTTAGTGCTCCATATAACTTTTCCTTAATACTGCTTTATTCCCATCATCACTTCAGCTTGTTATGAGAAAAACGCGTTCAAAGTTATTGTGGTATTTGTTGAAAATGGAGGGGGTATCAAATTACTACAGTTGACATTCAAAAATCCGGCCATAGATAATCCGGTTCCTTTAGATTTCCGGCATGGATTTCGGAGCGCATTTTTAAATTTACCGCGTTGGCGCGCCACATAAAGAAAAACTTCTAAAGTTCTTTTCTGACAGTGGATAAAAAAAGCAAATGTTTGTACTGAAGATGACCATCCTGACAGACTTTAGTTGAATTAAAACTCTGTAGAACTATTTTATTCAGTTGAACTAAAATTCCGTAGAACTGTTTTATTTAGTTGATGAACATTAAAATTTCATTTGCTTTTCATTTAGGTTTTAATTTTCTTTCTTTAAAGGACTGTACAGGTAGTCATTTTCTGTTAAATATATACAGCATATATAACCATAAAAAATCCGGCATTTTAAAAAATCCGGCACTCCTCATGTTGCCGGATTTTTGAATGTCAACTGTATGACCTACTTTGCGCATGATGATCGAAACTGTTAACTGTATCATACTGTGTAGAATGATAGATGTCAATTTATGACAGAGTCAGTTTTTGCCCAAAATGGAGATGGTATAAAGCAGTATTAGGGACGATGACAATTAGACCTAGTCACAGTGAACAGCATTTGTGAGTCATTTACTTCACATGGAATTATCGTCTACATTGTACAGATTCCCTACAGTACAGCCAGAATTCAATGTGCATGGCTTTTGTACTAATGCTTTTGCACATACATGCAAAAGCTGGAATTAGAGTACGGCTGGGAGTTTGATTATATAATGCATAAAAAAGAGGATGGATAAACACACATGTGAACTATAACCTTATTGAAAACTAATACATTTCAGATCATTTGTATAGATGTAGTCTTCTTTGTTGATATAAACAAGACTATGTGTGAACTGTAAACTTATCACAACACTATTACAGTTCAGATCAAGTATGTAGACAGTCTTCTTTGTCGATGTAAACAAGACTGTGTGTAAACCAGGGGTCGGCAACCAGTCGATCCCGATCTACTGGTAGTTCCAAGTGGATGATATGGTAGATCTTTAGGCGGCTGCAGGGGGGAAAAAAGAAAAGAAAGACTTTTTGAACTAGGGAAATTTTAGATTCAAACTCACCCACCGCCATTTAAAATTGTGGCGTCCCCGAAATCAAAGATACTTTTTTCTGCATTTCCAATGAAAACTCTTGAGCTGGCTGCTAAGATATATTCGTGATCTGCATGAAACAGGAATGCAATCTTTTCTTTACAAGGTTCATCAGCCCTCCACTCCCCACATAAAATCACATACATATATATAAATGGTAGATCTTTAGAGGCTTAGTGTTTCTAAAGTAGATCCCAAAAGCCTCTGGGTTCCTGACCCCTGGTGTAAACAGTATCATTATCGAACACTAACACATATTAGATCAAATATACAGATGTTGGCTTCCTTGTCAATATAAACAAGACCACATGTGAGCTGTTGACTTATTGAACACTAATACATGTCAGATCAAATGTGTAAACATAGTTTTCTTCATCGATGCCAGATCAAATGTATAGATGAGATCTTCCTCCATATAAGCAAGACTACGTGATAGTAATAAAGGGCATTACCACAAAACAAAACAAAAACTTCAGTAAAATGTGACATACTTGGATGTGAAGAGTTCATCTTCATTTCCCCTTTTGCTTCTTAATGGAGTGCCGCAAGTTGATTTGGTTGTTGTCAAACAACATAGATGAATGTGGGATGAAATCCTGTAGGCCCTATATGGTAATGGCTCGTAAGTATGACGGCCTACTTAGAACACCAAGAGTGAATGAAAGAAAATGAATCCTCACTGAGAAAGGAGGTTTCAGTAGGTATTCTGGTCTCCAGCAACAATATCACGCTGGGATCCTGAAAGATATAAGAGCCCTCACTCCCGGTTTAGCCGGAAGAAAACAATAATACACTTAAACACCCACAGCACATAAGATATAAACATGTGATAAACTAAGATATAAATTTATTTATATGTATATATAACAACTGGAAATAAATATGGTGCATGACGATGCAATCAACAAACATTAAAAAGTGACATAGACTTCATTAATTAACAACTTAATTACTCTTAACTTGAGACTAGAATGGTTACAAATATGACAGAAAGTCTTCAGTCCCATCAATTGGCAAACTACACTGGATAATGATGAATTGGCAAGAATGCGGCTTGCTGATGGATAAGATATGCTTATATGACACAGTCTATTAACCTATCACTTTTAAATAACTACACTTGAAGAGGATATTGGACACTCTGGCTATGATGTCTGGCGTTTTTATACCCTAAGTCTGTCTGACCATTGATGGTTGACTGGGCCAAGGAAACTCTGGCTTTCATGAATGTTTATGTTCCGCCTCAGTAATATCTGACAATTTGCACTGAGGACTGTTGTGTACCTATGGCTAACTGGGGCAATAAGTACGGCTGGTGTGATATGGTAAAAGACTTAGATGTCTTAAGAACCACCCAAGATTTTTGGGACACCCCGTGACATACGTGGATGCACGGTGGTCTGGTAACAAGCTATCTATCGAGAGGAGTAGGGAAACCCTTTCACTCTCTAATTGACGACAGTAGTTCTTGCTGATGCCGAAGCTGCCAGTCAAATGCCTATCAGATATTGCAAAACAAAACATTTGTAAGCCCTAGCATAACAGGTAGTTATTTTTAGTGATTATATTGGTAGTCTTATGACTAAACATCAGCAAGTATTATGCACGTTTAGTTGTTATGGATAAGACTGCAAGTAATGGCAGTACACCTATTGTAGCATGTGTTAATACATCTTGGTATCGTAGCATGTCATTATAGCGATGCATACATTTCTCATTTGTGGGATCAGATACATTTTTAACAGATTGCCTTTGTCTTAAATTTACAAATGTCTATACCAGTTGAGTAAAAAGTCAACTGCGACGAAAAATGAAGCAGAAACAATATAACACTGCGAGCCTTCAAAGTAATTCAAATCATGAGAAGAACAATTTATGACCCTGATTATTATTTTTTTAAAAAGATAACTTACTTAGTCGTTCCCCTTCTACCGTGAGGTGTAGAGGTTTGGAAGAGAGCGCCAGACTATCCTATCGTCTGTCTTCCTCCTGGCCTGGTTCCATTCTAGTCCTCGGTCCTTCAAAGATTGTCTAATGTTGTCCTCCCAGCAGACTCTGTGTCGTCCTGGGGGTCTGGATCCCTTGCTCTTTGTTTCCCATGCTTGTCGTGGTAGCCGATCTTCTCCCATTCTGCAGACATGGCCAAATCATCTTAGTTGGGACTGTTCTACTTGGGTCTGCAGGGGGTGGGATTTTAGTACTTGACGTATCATCTGGTTGCGTACCATATCTCTTCTTGTTACTTCAACCACCTTCCTCAGATACCTCATTTCTGAGGTTTGGATCTGGCTTTTGTGGGTTGTAGTCATTGCCCATGACTCGCATCCATATATCGACTGGGACATAGGTGGAGCGGTATACAGCCATCTTCGTTTTCTTACCAACCTGTCTCTTGCTGAGGAATTCTCGATTTATGGCCTGAAAAAGTCTCCCAGCTGCTGCTTTTCGAGTGGCCAACTCTTCTTTGATGCCTCACTTTCTGTCTGTAATAGCTCTGAGGTATTTAAAGTGGTCGACCTGCTCCAGGACCTGTTCTCCCAGCTTAATCTGATGTCTTCTTCTCGTGATATCACCATGGATTTTGTTTTAGAGCTGCTAATGACCATCCCTCTCTTCTCCAACTCTTCCTTCCAGACTTGCAGGTTGGATTGGAGATGTGCCTCTGATTTAGCAATCAGGGCAACATCAGCAAATGCCAGCTCTGAAATACAGACCTGTCTCATCCTCCAGTACCCCACTGAATACTTTCATGTTCTCTCCTTACATGCCTTGATGACATCGTCCATGAGGAGTATGAAAAGATAAGGTGACAGGATATCACCTTGTCTTACACCAGTGGTGGTCCTGAACTCTTGTAACTTATGGTTTGCTGTCCTTACATAATTTCTGCAAGACTTGTAGAAGCTCTGTATAGCATGAATCAGAGGTGCTGGAATGTTCTTCCTTGCCAAACAGTCCCAAAGTTTGCTTCAGGGGACCCTGTCAAACGCCTTTTCCAGATCTATGAAACAAAGATGGATCTCACTCTTATACTCAAGGGCCTTGTCACTCAGCTGTCTGAGTGTGAAGATTAGGTCTTGAGTACTTTGGTTAGCTCGGAATCCGCACTGGACCTCATCCAATTGTGGCTCAGCTAGGCGTCGAAGTCTCTGCTCTAGGATTCTAGAGTAGATTTTACCAGGGACACTGAGAAGGGATATGCCTCTATGGTTTCCACATTGTCGATTGTCACCCTTTTTGAAAATTGGTGTTATGATGGCAATCTCCCAATCCTTTGGTATAGTCTTGCTGCACCACGCTGCCTGTAGGACCCTTAAGAGTAATAGGTCGCTGTTGCTGTCATTTTCGACAGAGTCATCTGTCAAGTTATTTGCCTATGTTTTATCATAAGTATAATTGTGTCTTTACCTGCGATGTCAGGTTGATTAGGGGTTGTCTTCCCTTGTTTATTCATTCATTGTGTTTTGACCTTTAGGGTTAAAGGTTGACAGTTCGGGCGTAGGCCTATGGGAAGGTTTTTTAAGCGGGAGAGAGATATACTTCCGGCAAGCCGGGAAGGTCCTGTTTTTCTGAAGGGACCAAGAGTCCATTGTTTTTCGGGGAGAATCTTCGAAGTAACTGCTATGGCAGTTTTCCCCAGTGAATCTCTGTGCGTCGGGATGACGACAGAAATCCTTGTTATGTTCTGAGGATTCATTTTCCAGGTAATACCGACCTTTATGCATTATTACGTTTTTCGGTGGCAGAACATGTAAAAGGATTACTTAGTGTGAACTGCAGCTCACCGATCCTATATATTTCAGAACTTATATATTTGTGCTCGAGGTAGCCATCCAAGACTGTTAGTCTTTATATTGTCCAGAACTCCAGTGACGAAGATATATTGTGGGAACCGCAGATTGGCGGGATTTATGTCTACAATAAGCATTACTGCAGGATTGATGATAACCTATTTAACAGAAGTACACAGCCGACGTCAGAACGAGGCCTGTGCTTTCGGCTATTATACTACAGCCTGATAATGTGCAATTGGCGGGGAATGCCAAGTTGCACCTAGGTGTCAAAGTGACTAAGGCATCTGACGCGTTTAGTCAGAGATGCCAAGGGCGACGCTACGAACTGTCATTATTGAAGAACTTTGCTATTGACCATGCACGTCTATTCTGATGTTTACCTTTTTGAATGCCAAATGTATACCTATCGATGTCAGGTCAGCATGACCTTGTTACACTGACTGTTCATGTTGATATTATGTGTGTTCCCGTCAATAAATGTCTTGAAACATGCCTGCAGTGTCAAAGCATCCTTGATTACTGCATGTGAGAGTATGGGTTGCATGGTCTTCATATATACGAGCCTAAACACATTCGCGCCTTCATTCGCACCCACACTCAGTTCATCATACGCTCGCACTACACATCTAACAACAAGTATACTGTCTTGGGCCAGTGATCACCTCAACAAGAGAAAAAAGACAGTTACATTTCTGGTGGACCAGTTACGTGGGCTCTTAAGATACATTTCTTGTCGCCAATGTGGCCTAGAAACTTACATTTCTGATGGACCAGATCTGTGGGTTTAAAAAGAACAGAGCGAGCATTTGACATTATTGTTGACATTAATGGATCCAGAAATTTACATTCCTGGTTGGCTGTTACATATATGATGTCTCCAGTTTTGTCCAGAGATTTACAAGAAGGACAAGTACACATTACGTTTCTGATCTGTGGGTCTAAGCTACACACGGGACAGCCGTAACACACAGCGCTAATTCTACACTTGCAAGTTTTGGCTACAACAGGACAGAAATAGGTCATCAACGGTTGACCTAGATAAACAGTGCGGGCATTTATATTATAATGCTACATAAACCACGACAAGACAAGTACTGAAGTTAACATCAAGGCATTTGCTACGTGGACCATAACTGCATAGAAGGCGGGTTCCTATTGTGAACAGTACTGCTGGTTGTTACACGTTTCAGTCAACAACAGACTTTTCTATGTCCGAGCATTCAAGCGACATTGTTCGAGGTCAAGTGTTTGTAAACAGTACGTGGAAATTGTAAACATTCAATGTGCAAGTCCTAATTCGAGAAGGTCATAGTAACTTTGGTTCGTGAATACCACTTTATGCTACAGTGGATTTGACGTTCAGTGCGCGTTTGACATTTCGTTTCTGTGTTCGCAAGGAGCAAGAAATTTATTTTAGTTTCAGCTGTGACTGAACTTGTTCTGCAACACATTGAAATTGATTGCTATATGTTTATGTTACTTCTACTGTTTTTATGTATTTTTCAGCGGGTTTTCGGTTGGTGGGTCTTACAGTAAATATGCCACTTAATCGAGGCTTACTGTAAGCGTTCTGTAGGTGCAAATTTTCTTAATTTGAAAATTTGCTAGTGACAATTGGTCGCTATTGATGTTAGCTGTGATGTAACTGTACTTAACGTTGTTTTTGTAATATTTTGTCTGTTTTTCAGTTTTGATTTTCGATTTGTTTTGTTTGTATTCTGTAGGTCTCTCCTTTCTTTTGTGTATTTCTCTACACATTTTTGGTTAAAACAGTGTTGCCATTTGTATTGTTTTGTATCTTTGTCTTTATATTTTTTTTTGTTTGTACTACATTACTGTCATGCACAGTCTACATACATATACTGGGTCATGTATTGGTATTATTGATAAGGTAGACTCTTCATATAGAGTTTGTTAATAAAATATTATTATATAAGATATTTATACAAGTTCTTTGATAAAAGACTTGTTATCTACAAAGATTGAGACAAGGTGAAATACATATTCAAGTTCTTTATAAAAA
The DNA here is from genome assembly GCA_024509875.1 of Oreohelix idahoensis. Taxonomy (NCBI): domain Eukaryota; kingdom Metazoa; phylum Mollusca; class Gastropoda; order Stylommatophora; family Oreohelicidae; genus Oreohelix; species Oreohelix idahoensis. The sequence continues at coordinate 107,553 of JAMPIV010006663.1, forward strand.
AGACTTGTGCCCATAGTGAGTGGGATATAAGGGATTTTTTTTTCCACAGGTACTCAAGTGATTTTTTGGGTTACATTATAAACAAAAGGACCATACAAAGTCTTTGTCTAAGACTAAGAGAGTGAAATAAAGTGAAGTGAGTATACAAGTCTAGCATTTCAGACTTGTACTCCATTAAAGTGAGATAATTTAAGTTATTTACTTCTGCAAGTTACTAATCTCAGTAGACAAGATGTCTACATTAGAGTACTTTATTACACAAGGGAGAGCCCTTGATAAGACTGGTCAACAGTTAGAACAATGGGCTGTTGCTCAGTATGACAAAGCATTAGCTGCTGAAGAGAGAAAAGCTGCTGCAGAAGAAAAAAAAGCTCTGGATAAAGAGAAAAGATTAGAAAGAGAAGCAGCTGCTGAACAAAAAAGACTAGACAGAGAAGCTGATGTTGCTGCTGAACAAAAGAAATTGCAGATGCAGGTGGAGGAAAGGAGATTTGAAGCTGAACAAAAAAGATTAGACAAAGAAGCTGCTGCAGAGGAGAGGAAAGCTCAAGCTGCTGCAGAGGAGAGGAAAGCTCAAGCTGCTGCAGAGGAGAGGAAAGCTCAAGCTGCTGCAGAGGAGAGGAAAGCTCAAGCTGCTGCAGAGGAGAGGAAAGCTGAGGCTGAAATTAGAAAAATGGAACATGAGGAAAGAAAACAGAAGATGGAACTTGATGAAAGACTCGCAACTTTGGAGTTAGAGAAATTGAAATTGGCGAGTACGGGTGCTCAGCAAACAACTTCGAGTACGACAAAGGAGTTTGTTAGTAGGATTAAATTACCTCATTTCAATCCTTTAAAGGATGACGTAGCAGATTATCTAGATAGATTCCAATTTTTGTGCGATACGCATAACATAAAAAAGGAAAAATATGTTGAACAACTGATGCCATTTTTTACAGGTGACACAGTGACTACTATTATGACAATAGTCGAACATGAGAGGACTAATTATGATGTTGTCAGGGCAGCATTGCTAAAAAAATACCAACTAAAAGAAGAAGATTATCGTCTTCGTTTTAGGACAATGTTGCCAGAAAATGGAGTAGATTTCTCTGATTTTGTTACAAAGATATGTCGTACATTTACTCGATGGGTTGAGTTGTCTCAGACTGAGAAAACATATGAAGGTCTAATGGACTTATTATTGCGAGATAAGGTTTTGTCATCTGTTAATGATTCTTTTCTTGCATTCCTTCATGAGCGTAAGCCTAAAAACTTAAAAGATATGGAGGAATACTGTTGTCAGTATGCCACAGCACATCCCCATGCTACAGTTAGCAATTCTAAAGTGAAAGAAGGGTTGCCAGCTGCTTCGGCAACACCATATGGCCCTAATTTCAAAAAAAAATTTCAGGGTGCTCAACAAAACTGGAATAGGGGAAGTAATCAAAATTACACCCAGAAGCGGAGTAATCCAACACATGATGGTTCTTCGTCTATGAATTGGAGACAAGATGGTAGTTCTCGTAGTTTTAGTGGTAATAATTTGAGACACTTTCGCAAAGGCTATCCAAATAATAACTATTCAAATTTTCGAGGTAATCATTCTCGACGTCAAGATTATGACGATGGTGAATTTAGAAACCGGGATTCAAACCGGAATGATGATTCATCATCATGTGACGTATTCTTTCCAGAACGTTGTCTCCATTACAGCTGCTCTGAACGCATCACGATTCTGGGCAAGTCGACCTGCATCAGCCAAAGACAAGTTCAGACTCTCTGTGATGTCCTGGGTCCACCGTCGTCTGATCGACCCCTTCCCCTTTTTCCAGGGACCATGCCTTCCATCACTGTTTTTTCCAGACTATTATGTCTTTTTATATGACCGAAAAATTTCAGCTTCCTTATTGCGATGGTATTTAGGAGCCAATGTTCCTGTACATTTAGTGAGTGCAGTACTTATCTGTTGGTCTTTTTTTCTGTCCAGGGTATTCTCAACATCCTTCTGTAGCATTTCATTTCGAATGATGTAATCTTTTTTGCAACTGTTTTATTGAGTGTCCAAGTCTCGCAGCCGTATATTGCTACTGGGAATATACATGCTCTGATCAGTTGTAACTTTGTTTCTTTGCTTGTGCCTTGCCATAGGTTTTTTTTCATCTGTATTAGCTTATGTGAAGCAATTGCAAGTCTTCTTTTAATTTCTACTGCACAGTCGCCAGAGCTGTTAATGATTGATCCTAAGTATTCGAATTCATTGACACTTTCCAGTTGTTCGTTATCAATTTCAATTTCTGGTTTGGTCTTTACTTTGTCTGTTGTCAATACTTTGGTCTTCTTGGAGTTTAGGTATAGATTCTGGGCCTCGCTGTGTTTTTTGGTGGACAGAAGTAATTGTTCAAGTCCTTCTGGGTTGGTCGATAGGAGGACTGTGTCGTCAGCATATCTGATTTCCGGGATCTGGTACCCGCCGATGTTAAATGAGTCAAACTCTGTGTGTTCTTGGTCATCTCTTACGTTTCTCATGATATTCTCGGCATAAATGTTAAACAGGTAAGGGGAAAGGGTACAGCCTTGTCTTACTCCTTTCTGTACTTCAAACCATTCTGATGTTTCCCCCTCTATTCTTACGGCTGCCTGTTGTTCTTGGTACAGCAGTGCGATGAGTTGTATAAGGTGGTTTGGAATGATGATTACAATAGGCAATATGATAACAATTACAGGGGAAATGATAGTCGAAATAATTACAGGGGAAATGATAATCGAGGCAGACCTAGATTTAACAAGAAAAGACCTTTCCAACAGGCAAACTCTGCACAACAAGAGTTTGATGGAGCCTGTAATACAGTAAATGATAGTGGTAACTCTAGGGCTATCACTGGTTGTGCTTTCGATTTTGGGAGAGCAACTGAATGCCCCCAATGCTTAACATTGTTTGACTCATCGACTGTATCTACGCTAAGTTGTGGTCACCCTCTTCCTGCTCTACCTGCTACAGTTGCGCATGATGGGAGAGGATCTCTCATCTTACATAAAGGTCTAATAAATGATAGGCTAGTCTCAGTACTTTTCGATTCGGGATGTACTACCGTCGGGGTTAGGGAGTCTCTGATAGATCCTTGCTGTGCCACTGGAAAAACAATCAAATGTGTTACATTTGGTGGTACTATGGAAAGTTATCCTACTGCTATTATTAGGATTGACACTCCTTTCTTCACAGGAGATGTCCATGCATGTCTTCTTCCTAATCCTATTGCGGATCTTATAATCGGTCGTATTCATGGGGTTAAGGAATGCACCCCGCAACAAATTTCTAGTTGGGAAGAAAAAAACATTCAAACGGTCAATGCAGTGGTGACAAGAGCTCAAGCTCTTAATCCCCCAACTTCATCTGATAATAGTAATGAAGTTGATAGCCAAGACGAGCACTTGGTGATTTCCCATGACTCGTTTGTTAAACGTCAAGAAGAGGATCCTTCTTTGAAGAAATACTTCCTTCTTGCAAAGAAAGGGGATCCCAATCAAAATACGAATCACAAATCGTATATCACTATGAAGAATGGTATATTGGTACGAATGGTACAACACTCGGACAAGTCTATGCACTCGCAAATTCTTGTGCCTAAGTGTATGAGAGCCTTAATTCTTCGGCATGCACACGATTCTCAGTGTGCTGGACACATGGGTTTTTCCAGAACTAAAACTAGAGTCCTTGCGTCCTTCTTTTGGCCATTCGTGAATAAAGACATCCGAATTTATTGCCGATCTTGCAAAATTTGTCAAGAGGTCAAGTCTAGGGGTCCGAGACATGCTGCTCCTATTCAGGCTGCAGATATTCCGATTCGGCCGTTTCAGAAAATGGCTATAGACATCATTGGTCCGTTCAAAATTAAGTCAGCCAGAGGACACCAATTTATCCTCACTTGCGTGGACATGTGCACGCGTTGGCCAGAGGCTATTCCTCTGAAGAGCATATCAACTGTCGATATCGCTGATGCTCTTTGGCTCGTATTTTCTCGTCTGGGATTCCCCGGAGAAATACTGTCGGATCACGGCACTCAGTTAATTTCGGACGTTATGTCTCAGGTAATGGCTACGCTAGACATTAAAAGGTCTCTCAGTAGTATTTATCATCCAATGTCCAATGGATTGGTAGAACGTCTTAACAGGACACTAAAGAACTTACTTGGCAAGATAACGGAGGATCATCCTGAAGATTGGGACAGGGTTTTACCTGCAGTCCTCTTTGCCTATAGAGAGGTTCCCAACGAGCATACAGGGTTTTCTCCTTTCGAACTTGTCTTTGGCGCGCAACCGCGCGGTCCAATGTCCTTGTTACACGATTTGATAACTTCCGATAATATTGACGATGATACACAATCGTCATATGAATATGTTATAGCTCTTAGAGAAAAGATTATCGAATCGTGCAGGTTAGCAACTTCATCTTCCGAATTTGCGAAAGAAAAAGCTAGGCGATTTGCTAATAAGAAAAGACGCCTACGTCAACTTTGTCCTGGAGACAAAGCATATGTCTTACTGCCCTCAAGAGAGAATAGACTTCTCATTTCTTGGAAGGGTCCATACACTATAGTCTCGAAAATTTCTGATGTCGACTATATTGTCGATGTGGATGGAAGGCATAAAACCTTCCATATAAATATGCTAACAGAGTTTATTGAACGTCCAGACTATTTACAGCCTATTTTCCAGGCGACGGACGACTCTCCAGTTCAACATGGTCACATCTCATCCCTGTCCGTTATACAGGATGAGGAAACTATTTTTTCTGACGTGAACTTACCTCTTCCTGCGATTCCACTTACTTCAACGGAATCGTGGAGAGACGTTACAGTCTCTTCCAACTTGTCTTTTGAGGAACAGCGTCAAGTATCCTCTACGTTACAATCATATCAGGATGTCCTTACCGACATTCCTGGACACACAGATGTCATAGAACATGACATCATACTTACTGATCGTAATCCGATCAGAGTAAGACCATACCCAATACCTATTCATTTTCAAGCACAAGTCGAGAAAGAATTGGATGAAATGATTCAACTACAAATAATTGAACCATCCACTTCAGCTTATTCTTCGTCGATAGTTATTGTTCGAAAGAAAGACAATAACATACGTCTTTGCGTTGATTATCGCAAATTAAATCAAGTTACGAAGTTCGATGCTGAACCTATGCCGTTATTAGATGATCTACTTATTAGACTTTCTAAAGCTAAATTCTTTACTAAACTAGACTTGTCGAAAGGTTATTGGCAAGTCCCACTGACGGAACACGCCAAACCTCTCACTGCTTTTTCGACACCTAGGGGTCTGTTTCAATGGAATTTTATGCCTTTCGGGCTTATGAACGCCCCAACGACTTTCGTGCGCATGATGCGACGAATTCTATCAGATCGTGCAGATGTCATTGCATATTTAGACGACATCTGTCTTTTCAGCGATACTTGGGAAGAACACTATGTGGGTCTAAAGGAATTGCTATCTACTCTACGTGAGCATAGTTTGACTGCTAAACCCTCTAAAGCTTTTGTTGGGTTTAGTGAAATTTCCTTCCTAGGTCATCGAGTTGGTCATGGTCTGTTGAAGACAGAGGACCAAAACATTTCAAAGATATTAAATATCTCGGTTCCGAAGACAAAAAAGCAAGTGCGTAGTCTCTTGGGATTGATACAATTCTATGGAAGATTCATTGAGAATCTGTCCTCCATTATGGCACCACTTTCAACGTTATTGAAAAAAGGTTCTCCTAATATGGTGCGTTGGTCCCAAGAATGCCAATCTTCATTGGATCAGGTTAAGAATTTGTTCTCATCTCATCCTATCTTAAGACTACCGACGATTGATAAGACTTTTGTCCTTCGTAGTGATGCCTCTTCCACTGGGATTGGAGCGGCACTAATGCAGGAATATTCAGGAACTCTGCATCCTGTAATGTATATTTCTAGGAAGCTGAATGCGGCAGAAAGGAATTACTCGGTTTTGGACCGTGAATTGTTGGCTATGGTTTGGTCCATTCTTAAGCTACAAAGGTTCCTTCTGGGCGCGCATTTCTTTATGGAAACCGACCAAAAAGCTCTTACGGCTATGCAAAGTAAGGATTTGAAGAGCTCGAGATCTACTCGTTATGCTATTGCTCTTCAGCCTTTCCATTTCACGGTGCGAGCTATCCGTGGTTCGGATAATGTGATGGCGGACATATTGTCTAGATGCCCACATGATTCCAGTTAAATCTTGTGTCCTAGTTTTTCCTGATATACTTTCAGACTTAGGTCTGTCCTTAATATCATAATATGTTGTAATACAAATGTATTTGGATGATGTTTAGATAATTTAACAAATTTCATTTTGTCCATCCATCAGTGATATGTTGCTAAAATAGCATTGACATTTGTATATTGCTATGATTATATTATTTAGTAATGTTTGATATATGATTGGTATTGCCAGCAACTTAGGTTTCTTGAATGGTATCCCTTAGTTTGTTTGGCTTAAAGGAAATATTTTCTCCTATGTTGAGAGATGATTTGTATTCTCTTCAGACGCCTTATTTATGCGTCTATTGTACCTGATATTAGGTTCATTGTTTGCATGAGCACAGAAGTGATACTGGTGCTATCTTGCTCATGGACATATTAAAAAAAAAAAATTTCATTTTTTTTTACAGGGGGGTGGTAGTAATGTTGCTGTCATTTTCGACGGAGTCATCTGTCAAGTTATTTGCTTATGTTTTTATCATAAGTATAATTGTGTCTTTACCTGCGATGTCAGGTTGATTAGGGGTTGTCTTCCCTTGTTTATTCATTCATTGTGTTTGACCTTTAGGGTCAGAGGTTGACAGTTCGGCGTAGGCCTATGGGAAGGTTTTTTAAGCGGGAGAGAGATATACTTCCGGCAAGCCGGGAAGGTCCTGTTTTTCTGAAGGGACCAAGAGTCCATTGTTTTTCGGGGAGAATCTTCGAAGTAACTGCTATGGCAGTTTTCCCCAGTGAATCTCTGTGCGTCGGGATGACGACAGAATTCCTTGTTATGTTCTGAGGATTCATTTTCCAGGTAATACCGACCTTTATGCATTATTACGCTTTTCGGTGGCAGAACATGTAAAGGATTACCTAGGGTGAACAGCAGCTCACTGATCCGCCATTTCAGAACTTATATATTTGTGCTCGAGGTAGCCATCCAAGACTGTTAGTCTTTATATTGTCCAGAACTCCAGTGACGAAGATATATTGTGGGAACCGCAGATTGGCGGGATTTATGTCTACAATAAGCATTACTGCAGGATTGATGATAACCTATTTAACAGAAGTACACAGCCGACGTCAGAACGAGGCCTGTGCTTTCGGCTATTATACTACAGCCTGATAATGTGCAATTGGCGGGGAATGCCAAGTTGCACCTAGGTGTCAAAGTGACTAAGGCATCTGACGCGTTTAGTCAGAGATGCCAAGGGCGACGCTACGAACTGTCATTATTGAAGAACTTTGCTATTGACCATGCACGTCTATTCCGATGTTTACCTTTTGAATGCCAAATGTATACCTATCGATTTCCGGTCAGCATGACCTTGTTACACTGACTGTTCCTGTTGATACTATGTGTGTTCTCGTCAATAAATGTCTTGAAACATGCCTGCAGTGTCCAAGCATCCTTGACTACTGCATGTGAGAGTATGGGTTGCATGGTCTTCATATATACGAGCCTAAACACATTCGCGCCTTCATTCGCACCCACACTCAGTTCATCATACGCTCGCACTACACATCTAACAACAAGTATACTGTCTTGGGCCAGTGATCACCTCAACAAGAGAAAAAGACAGTTACAGTCGCCTGCTGCTCGCATGTAGTTAACCATTTCTGGTGTTATACCATCATGCCCTGCTGCTTTGCCCATCTTGATTTTCTCCAGTGCTGCCTTCAGTTCTTCCATCTTTATGTCATCTTCACCACCATTGGTTTTCTCTTCTGTGCTAGTGGTTATCATTTCTGATGCTTCACCATGCTCACCATCCAGGAGTTCTGAGAAATATTCTTTCCATCTTTCCATTACTTCCTTCGGGGCAGTATGCAATTTGCCTTGCTTGTCCTTTATAAATTTGAAAGGGCATTGTTTTTCCTTCCTCGTGTTTTTAAGGATCTTATAGAACAACTTCTGGTTTTCTTGCGCATCTTTTTCTAGCTTTTCTCCAAATTCTTCCCAGGACTTCTGTTTTACTGCTAGCACCTTGTTCTTTGCCAGTGTTCTGAATATCACATATTCTCTATACTGTATTTCTCTATTTATCCTGCTGTGTTTTTAGCTCCTAAGTATTGTTTCCATGCCATTTTCTTCTCTCTTATTTTCTCTTTGACTTCCTCTGTCCACCAAGGTGTCCTCTTTCTCTTGTTTCCAAGTCGGACTTCACCACATGCTTCTGCAGCAGCTGTCTATGATGTCCTTGAATTTAAGCCAGAGGGTTTCCAAGTCATCAGGTTGTTCTTCTGTGTTTCTCACCGCTGTAGCAATAAGCCCTTGATATCTGGTCTTAATTTCTGGCTCTCTCAGCTTGTAGGTCTTAATGCTCATTTCTCCCGTTCGTTTACTTGGTTTCTTGCGTGATGTTGGTGTAGTGGATTTTGATGGTATTGTATGGTTGATGTTACCTAGTGTGATGTATGAGGTCAGCTGTGAAGGCTCCTGAGATAAATGTAGATGTGAATTACAGAAGGCCCTTCTTACTACCACTTACGACCTCACACATATCTTTTTTACTAATGAATGTGGCTACGTTAAAAATCTAGGGTACTGATATGGAATGTGTTGTGGTAGATTACACACACACACACACACACACACACACACACACACACACACACACACACACACACACACACACACAGATATTTAATAAGTCTAATAATATTAATAAACTTTATAACACACTGAGCTAACTCAGGCTGTTTTAGTTTTAAAAGTTAAATCTTTTGATAAATTTATTTTGTTCTGAACCAAATGTTTAGTTGGTCAGAACATAAGAAATATTATGGAATTATAAATGGAATGCATAATCATATGACATAATAAAATGGAAAATGTGTACCTAATTATTTCAAATGACTGGTTAATAATAATTATATTAAGATAGTCCCAGGAGAACTTATTACTAGATATGCTGTTGGCGTGGTGTCATCACTCCCAGTCTATGACTACCAAACATTATCCATTGACTTAAGGGATGAATACATAGTTTATTTCCCACGATGGTATGTCTTTCTTTGATGGTGAATTAGAGATAAATTAGTTGAAAATTTCGTTGGTGAATGTCCAGCAGGCCAGATATCACTTATCTCGCCTGCGTCGATCCTGTTCAAGAGTCTTGTGGCCCCACCTCTCCGTGCTGGGGGCAATATACGGCTGCTCTGACACAATGATAGACTGCACTGGTCCACACTTGTGTATATTACTACAGCATTTGACACCGCTTTGGTGCCAAACAGAAACTCACAATTCTGAAACAAAAGTATTGGTCATGTGTCAGAACTCTACCTCCTGAGCCACTTCTGCACACAACACTACACAACAACACCACACAGACTGGGTCAGATCTCTCTGACCACACAGCACATCTTACCCAGTTGGTTTCACATAGCACTAGTTCCCCAAGACTACATTTCATCTGAGATATGTTCAATAGCTTCCTGCTATTGAATAAGATAGGTGATATGTTCCACTGATCTCAACACTAGATCCTGTTTCATAGTTTCATTTAGGCGTGCCTATATATTTTCTTTGTATGTATGTCTCTAGACCCTGAACTGGGCTGGGGATCTAGAGCGAACACTTACTTGTCGTAATCATTTTTATGATATGGCAGTATCAATCACTCGAATTATTAAAATATACCAAATAAATGTTGTTCATTCTTACCAGAATTCAGAATTGAGAACACAGTTAAATTTGCTAGCAAAACTCAGCTGAGCTGCTGGCTGTATGATGGCGTCCCACTATATATTTGTATTCTTCTGGAATCAACACCACTTATTAATTTAAACTGCGTCTCTGAACAGACTTATGTCAAATGGCAAAATTTCACCTCTCTGTCCCGCTACTATAAAATGCGTTGACCAATCGCCGACTTCCCCCCTTGTTTTCAAATCTACAACCAAAAGTCACTTCAGTCAAATCTCAGTCAAGTATGTATTACGGTCTGTTAGTCCGTCTGTCTCTACTTGTTTTTTTTCATAAAAAACACGCTTGGTTCTACATACATTTCCTACACGAATCTGCTTCCTAAGTTATTTTTAGCTACAATTCTCCACCTTTTTCCCTCTCTTTAATTACAGCTCGATTTTTACGTTTGCATGCTCAAGGCCAAGATTTTGGAAACTTTTAGTGACATTGGTTAACAGTGCAGTCGCTCGTCTGATATGAACAATACAGTCTTTTGTCAATATCTTCCTTATTATCTATCCGTCTGTATAATTGAAAGCATATTATTTCTCTGCTCAAGATGGGCTATCAAACTAGCTAGGTTTTATTTTCATAACTCTATTATTAAGAAAAAACATATTTTTCTCAAGTTTAGTTTTTGAAATTTGTTCGAGAACCTTCTCTCGTGTGTTTTGCCGCGGCATTCAAATAAAGACCAAGTATCGAAAAACGTCCAAGAAATGACTGTCTCGAACAAGAGCTAAGGTCCTTTTCTTGTCCATTTCCTTACTTTATGTCAACTAGGGACGTGAATTTTTTTCCTTTCACCCCCAATTGCGTCTTTTTGCCGTTCGAACTTCAAACACGTGTTCAGTCATATTTTTCCTTTTTTGTGTCCTCCGTTCTCTCCCGTCTACAAAGGGTAAACGTTTCGTCTGCACTTCTAACTTGTTAGTTTTAAATGGCGGTGGGAAAGGCTGGCATGGGCGAGCATGTCTCCTAGTATCTGACGCATTATTTTTAACCCTACATTTCATCGTTAATTTTGGAGATATTTTAACGTTGTATCTTGGTGACATCATCACAGTTGGGCAGTTCCTAGGCTGAGCAACTCTTTCAGTTGTTCTTTTGATTGTAAGAAGGTAGTGATCACTTCCAATCTCTGGCCCCCTCCAGACTCTAGCATCCCGGACATATTTGAATGAGCTCCTCCTAACAATGGCATAGTCGATCACTGACTTCTCATTCTTTGTTGGTTCACATCTAGTGTATGCATGTATGCGCTGAAGGGGGAACTTTGTGTTTGTAATGATCAGATTCTGCTCACTGCAGAATCTAAGGAGTCGCTTTCCATTGTCATTGAGAGTATCTTCTCCATATCTTCCATCTAGCATGGTCATTTCCAACTCTGGTATTGAAATCTCCGAGCATGATAATTTCATCTAGGCAGTCATCTACTGTCCTTTGAAGCAGCTCGAAGAATTCCTCCTTGACCTCTGCTCTCTCATCCTCATTTGGCCCATACACTATGGTTTCTCCTTCTTTTAGTTTTACAACCATAATGCGCTCCGAGACAAAGTTCCATCCCTTGATACTATCTTTTTGGTTTTTGGCCACAATGCAACCCACGCCCCCTTTAGCTCTTTCAGATGTGGGTACACCACTGTAGAGCAGCATGTTGCCATCGAGATCCATGACTCCTTGTCCCTTTTTCTTTGTTTCCGTTATAGCCAGGATTTCTAGTTTTGCTTTCCTCATCTCTTCCACCAGCTCCTCTTCTTTCCCATGTATACTTCTTGTGTTCCAAGTTCCGTAGTCCGTTCCAGTTCGTCGCCTTTAGAATCAGTCCGGTTTTCTCTCTTGTAGTTCGCGTAATCATGATTTAAAGCAAACAGGTGATTGGCCTGTTGTGCCTTTGCATGGTGGAGGGACTGCCACCTTACGGCGTCCATGCAGGGGCCGGCCTAGCGGATTTATTATAAAGATAATTCAAAGTATAAATGTCTTCATGCTTTGAATAATAAAAGAAGTATTTATAAAAAAAATGATTTATAATTTATCCTATCGAAGTTTATTATTTATCTAGTTATAATTTATTGTGCAGACCTGTCCCGACTGGTAAGAAAACCCTTGCTGAAGATACGTATCTTAAAGCGGTTTTTTCTAGGCCTCTCTCTGCGCATAATTTCGAGCCGTTCTCTCGTTCGTTCAGGACGTATGTGAAAATATACTGTTAAAAAAAAAAAAAGAAACGCATAGCTACTGAAGGCACACACATAGCCATAATTTTGACATTCAATAACTTTTTTAATTTAATGAGGTAATTGTTCAAATTGCACACAAGAATACCTTAGGGTTCAACCAATCAATTGACAGTTGTTTTGCATCTGGGTCACGAGAGTTTTTTTTTTGGCGTACGGGCTTTCCCGTTAGTATGGTGTATGGCCTCCTCTTGCATCGATCAGCGACTGGCATCTCCTGGGCATGGATGCGATCAGACGTCTGATGTGGGTCTGTGGGATGGCTGCCCACTCTTTCTGGAGTGCCTGGAACAGATCACGACGATTGGCTGGAGCAACGTTTCGGCGACAAACACGTCTATGCAGCTCATCCCACAAGTGCTCAATCGGACATGTCTGGAGACAGGGAAGGGTGAGAATGTTGTTGGCAGTCAGGAACTGCGTGGTCAACCGTGCACAATGGGGTCTGGCGTTGTCCTGTTGAAACACAGACCTTTGGGCAGCCAAAAGTGGAAGGACATGGGGTCGAAGAATTTCATTGACGTATCGTTGCGCATTCAAGCCTCCTTCAATGTGCACCAATTGACTCCTTCCGTTGTAACTGATCATTCCCCACACCATTGCACCTCCCCCACCGTGCGGCGGAGCTTCATCAACGCAATTTTTGGCAAAACGTTCATTTCGCCTACGGTAGACCCTACGCCGTCTATCATGACGCTGCAACAAAAAGAAAGATTCGTCACTAAACCAGACACGTCTCCATTGATTGTCAGCTGCCCAGGGACGATGCTGGTTGGCCCAAAGAAGTCGATTTTGGCGATGGCGGCGCTTAAGGACAGGTCCTCGGTGAGGTCGTTGTGCCCAAAGTCCAGCGTCATGCAGTCTATTCCGGACAGTTTGATCAGACACATGACGTCCTGCAGGCAATGACTGGGCAGTTGAGGAAGCTGTTGTAACCCTGTCTCTGAGGTGACGAAGCCGAATAAAGCGATCCTCCGCTGCTGTTGTCACTCTGGGTCGTCCACTGCGATGCCGGTCTTCAACTGAGCCAGTGGCTTGAAACCGGTGCCAAAGTCGACTGATGGTACTCTGATGCACGTTTAGATGCCTGGCAACCTGACTTTGACTTTCACCTGTATGCAGTCGGCCAATAGCAATGTTCCTTAAATTTATCGATAGAGACGCCATAAATGTCTGCTTGAAAATGAACTGAATTTTTTGTGTGTAGCGTTATGTTTTTATAGGGTTTCAGTTGCGTAGTCAGTGAATAGTGTTCACCCCATATTTTGTTGCTTTCACGTGCGCGCAACATGAGCTGTGGTCAAAAATTGCGTCATAAAAACTATTGACCACTGAGTTGTAACGATTATAAAAACGAACGCAATTCAGGTCAACACGTGCATTTGACACTGTAAAGAACATTTGAGGCTGGTTTTTATATACCCTAGCACCAAATTTTACTTACAAACTCATAAAAACGCGCCCTCGGATAGCTATGCGTTTCTTTCTTTGAACAGTATAGTTCAAAATTTACTAATTTATATACTCCGAAATCGGGCTACGAAAAGATTTTTAAAATAAGTGTTTCCGGTTAATTAATAGCACGCAATATCCAATTTCAAATGTAAAATATCGAACTTTTCAAAATACTGTAGTGCTAGTGTCATTTTTAACATTCCGCCTACATTTTGGGTCACCAAATGATGGAACAATTTTGCCCGCTTTCCACGCAGAAATCACAGCGTATCGCGTTTGAATCTAAAACGGCACCTTTTAAAGAAAAGAGGGGAAAGGTTGGGGGGGGGGGGGGGGGGGGGGGGGGTAGGGAGTTCCACCACATTCGTCTGATGCAATTTTTGTCACACATTTTGCAAATACGAACGATTCAAATATTATGAGCGAAAAATACTTGATCGTTATATGACATGGAGCATGAAGCCACTACAGCAACTCCACCATTTTTCCCACAACAAAGCATTCATGGGCTGTTGTAGTGGAGGTTTCTGTAGTAATTTGTTTTACATGATGAGGTTGCTAACCTCTTGCACAACCTCATAATTAATTGCTCCATGTGATAGGCTCAAGGGAGCAGGAGTTCGTTTTTTTTTTGTGTGTGTCTCCTTTGAGACCACCAGGAACTACACAGGGCACTAGCAGTCAACGATGAAATAAATCTCAGAATGGTGCAGTCTTAATGCTTCATGATTTGTTGCTTCTGAAAGGTAGCTAGCAGAGTCAACGCTGAAATAAATCTCAGAATGGTGCAGTCTTAATGCTTCATGATTTGCTGCTTCTGAAAGGTTAAACTGAGACGTCCTTTGAGCTGGGAAATCTTCATTCTTCTGGCATTTACAGGGTGTCTTTAAAGTTTCTTCATAGGGGGAAAAGAAACAAAACAAACATTTATTTAACGTTATTTAAAGCAGATGCTGTTTAAGCATTCATACATACATCAACCTTTATTTTTTTCTTTGTATGGTGTATAGTCACTCATTTCTCAATACATGCGAAGTAAAAATAACATGTAATAATAATTATTATTAAAGTTACTAATGATAATAATATGAGAACGGATTTTCGGGACACCCGGTATATTTAGCATTCTTCTTTGACAGGAGTTCTCCTTACTGTTGCACTTTTATTTTCACACTTCCTATCTTCCTTGAACCACTAGTTCTAAAAACGTGGGCAGGTATCCACACACACTGTTGTCTCTTTACAGTTGATACCATTTTAAATCTAACCAATAGTGAGAATACTTGTGGTTTGCGCCCCCCCCCCCCCTTTTCCCCCCCCCCCCCCCCCCCCCCAATTCCTTTTTTTATATTCTGAGATCAATTTATACGTCAGCTAAATTATACAGTTAGGCTATTTTAATGGTGGATTTTTTTTTAAAAATATCTTTTGCTTTTTGCATCGTGGGCATGAAATAAGCTGGGAAAACATTGTAGTACCGTAATTCTACTAATACAAAAGTATTGAATATTCGTTATGTAAGGCTACCGGTATATATATATATATATATATATATATATATATATATATATATATATATATATATATATATATATATATATATATATATATATATATATATATATATATATATATATATATATATATATATATAAGGTAAAGGATCCCGCTACACCCATTGAGGCATATTGGGAATATGGTGTTAGGCCCATATTTTCTTGACCATCGGCACACTAGGGGTGATGTGGTCAGCATCACGCCGGCCGCCTTAACCTTCCCAGAGTTGCTCTGGTACTCAGTTGGGGCTGGGTCGACCCAGGAGCCGTTTGCAGCCTAAACAAATCCCACCTCATCTGGGGATCGAACCATAAACCACTGAACTAGGAAGCCAGTGTATATATATATATATATATATATATATATATATATATATATATATATATATATATATATATATATATATATATATATATATATATATATATATATATATATATATATATATATATATATATATGTGTGTGTGTGTACTAGAGCAATATTACCAGTAGTAATCCTATGTTAATGGTTGCAGAAAGGAAGATCACAGTTTCTCATTGTCCCTGTTGATATGTTTTATTAATTAATTACTTCTTATTCTTCTTTTCTTTCTCTTTCTGTCCTTCCGTTCTTCATTCTTTTCTTCTGTTCATTGCTCATCTCCTTCCTTATTTTCTGTTTCTTTCACCTGTTATGTTGCGTCCTGTTCCTACATTTCATCTCTACCCTAGAAGGTTACAATTTATCATTGATAGCGTGTGCTGTATAAGTGTGTTTAAGTGTGTGCGACAAATATTTCTTGTTACTTGTCTATTCAGAACATATTAAAAGGCTATAGATGAACTCCTTGCTTGGGTTTATTTGAATTCTGAAGCAGAACTGAAGCATGTCGCATATATCATTAGCTAAAGTATATGTCACTACATATTTGCATGTAAACTGAATGTTATGTCCTTGCTTTAATACATCGACACCTGCGTTCATGCCAGGTTTTTTTCTTCAGGTTGATTGAAAAGTTGAATGAAAAGTCATTTCCTATTTTTAAATGTTCATATCCTCACTTGTATGAATGTTGTATATGTCTGTGTACTTTTATCCGAAATCGTCGGGGTTTCGGAAACCGGATTTTGTTCGGTTTCCAGATGTCGCCAAAATCAATTCGAAAAGTATGCCACAACTCCCCAAATGTGTTCGAAAGTAGCCACAAATTATGTTGTATATTTACTAAAATGACAGTTAATTGTCTACTTTGACGGGTTTTTTTTTCTCATATTAATTAATTGGACACGAGAGAAGAAATAACATTTTTTTTTTTGTAATAGTGGCATACTTTACCAAACCTGCACGATATCTCGAAATAACTGTTTGGTTTATATTCTCTCATCTTGTCACCCTTCAGATCCTCAACAAGCGTATGGCTTCAGTAACCTTATGCTAAGTCGCCCTGCCACGTACCATCAGCTTACGGTCTTTCCATGGAGTTATTTAATTGTCTGCTATTTTGTGAAATGGAGAAATGGAATTTTCGCAACATATATAGTAGTCTGTCCATAGTGGCCCAAAGCCACTATTCCCACTGTGGGAAAACATTGAGTACCCAGCATTGCACACAGGGCCGGTTTAAGAACTCCGGAGGCCCTAGGCTATTAAGATATTTTGGGGCCCCTCTCCAATCTTCTGAAAGGTAAAACTAAAAAAAAAAAAAAAAAAAAAACTAATGGATTTCAGATAAATGTTTTTATTAATATGTAATAATATGTTAAATAAAAATAAATCCATACAAACATCAGAGAATGAAAGAGAGATATTTAGAATAACCGTTTTCTTGATTTTTTTTTTTTTTTTTTTACAGTAGACATTCAAAAATCCGGCAACCTCCTGACCCGAGGAGTGCCGGATTTTTTAAAATGCCGGATTTTTTATGGTTATATATTCTGTATATATTTAACAGAAAATGACTACCTGTACACTTTATCTGCGATCGACAATGCACGATGTTTACGTTTTACACCACTTCTTTTATTTGCTGAATCCATAATGGGGCTAAACAGCAGCAAATAAATGATAACATGAGAAAGAATGAGCAGGAATGGCTGTTAACACGTGCAAGCAAGACCCAACAGCTGCATCAAAACATAAACTGCTCCAGAAAACAGTGGCGCGCCAACGCGGTAAATTTAAAAATGCGCTCCGAAATCCATGCCGAAAATCTGAAGGAACCGGATTATCGATGGCCGGATTTTTGAATGTCAACTGTACTGCAAAATCTTTGATTATGTTATGAAAATCGATACGACGAAGCATGTACGCTTCCACACAAAGTAAAGCAAGCGAATTTAGTTTTTCCCGAGTCATGTTTGACCAATAGGGGTTTTCAAAACTAAAAATATGGATTTGTAATTAAAGAATGCAAATTGAAAATTCTAATCAATCACGTTATTTTAAACACAAACAAAGTCAACATTTGCACAAATGCACACTTTGGGATTTATCAGAACCGTCTACAACTAATATTTGGGACAGTGTTGCCAACTTGAACGTTTTGAATAGTACTAGGTGTATAGCAAAAAAAGCACTAAAACGCAGTAAAAAACATTTTTGAACCTATTGCTTTTTAAAAGCTATTTGATTATTACCGAACTTTAACTATTTATATTAGAACGGACAAAAACAAATGAAATGCACTGAATTTTTTTTTAAATTGGTAAGGGGCCCGGACATTCTCCTGACAAAAATATTTCTCCGCTGATTTTTTCGCGGGGGCTCCTGTAAGCCTGGGGCCCAAGGCCCATGCCTAGTGAGCCTAATGAATAATCGCTGATTGCACACTAAGCTTGGGGGAATGACTTCAGCCGCAGACTTAACCCCAGCATTTACTTGGACGACTGTAAGCAAGACGATCCCAAAATTGATAGATGCCAGCTGGGAAGACCTAACAAGCGGCTCTGTGCAAGATTTAATGATTCCTGTGGGAAACACAGGTTGGGAACCTCAGCTTCAGTCTATGTATTTTCAAAAGTCTGACCTTAGTGCTGTTTGGTTTCATTACTGTAAGTGCATTATCATTTCCAGTCTGAGAGACAGTCTTGCTATCCCCCCGTTGGTGCTATCAGTGTATCTGCCTACCTATCTATATCTTCTCCGTCTTTCTATATCACTGTCCGTCATTAGAACACAGGGAGCCGCGCTGGTGTAATGGTTACCACACTGCGCTGGCGATCGGGTGATCCAGGTTCAAGCCCGGGCGAGAACATTTTAAAGAGTGTCGTCGACCGGGATTAGGACTGGATTAATTCGAGCCCTGTCGAGACAATTTGAAAGAGTGACGTCGACTAGGGACTGGAAAAACCTTAACGGCTCCTGAGCCGATCCAGCTCTAATGGGTACTCTCCGAAGACGGCGAGTACCTGCCTGAAAGGCGAGAGGACACATGTCAGCGTACAGGGAAAATAGGATACTCGCGTAAAATCAGTCTCAGGTAAGACATACTAACCTGAGATTTCGCCTCGAGTAATAGCGGGAGTACGTTAAACAAGAAAGAAAAACATTAGAACCACAGATCCCCACATGTCAATCTAAAAGGGTCAAGGTAGTCCCGTAGTAGGGGAATGAAGTGTTAGAGACTTCATCATACAAGATCCAGCTTTTTATGAGGTGGGAGTAACCCTACCTCGCTGCCATTTGCCTTCCCTAACTCAAGAGCAGAGCCGGGTGCCTATTTACAATTGGAGCGTAACACCACCAGATTTCGATCCCAGATCCTGACCATAAGGTTCTCTTTAGACTAGTAAATTATGTGGTCATTGAAAATGATTGTTATTAACTTCCCCTTTTAGGGCTGACATTTCAAGGGGATGTTACTCTGTAATTTACTAGTCTAAAGAGAATCTTTGTCCTAGTAACTTCGCCGCGAGGGGAAAGCACTTTAACCACCTAACCAGTCCAACGCTTATGTGGCATTTTACAAGTTCCTTTGTTTTTCACATTTCCTCCCCCCTCTCCCATCCCCCTGAACTGATAGAATCGTTGGTTACGTACTTCTATTATTTTTTTACCAAAGAATCATTGGTCGG
Source organism: Oreohelix idahoensis (assembly GCA_024509875.1). Taxonomy (NCBI): domain Eukaryota; kingdom Metazoa; phylum Mollusca; class Gastropoda; order Stylommatophora; family Oreohelicidae; genus Oreohelix; species Oreohelix idahoensis. The sequence goes on from JAMPIV010006663.1 coordinate 126,796, forward strand.
CAGTTTTTCGGAGTTACCTGGTCTTTATGGCTACCACAGCTGTCCCTTTGGGTAGAACTCATGTTACGAGGACTCGAACCCAGGTCCACCCGAACGGCACCACCACCTCGCTACGGGATGAGTGCTGACTAACTGCACTGCCAGTTAAGCACAACAAAAATAGCGCTCCCTGGACAGTGCTCATTAGTACGACCGTTGCACGTAACTATTGAATATCGGACCTAGGAACGACCCAGACTAACTATAGATGCATTCACTTCTGTAGCCTTCATATTCACATGTACAGGCCAGTACACAAGACAAAGACAGTACGTGTAAGATTTCCTAGACACGGTACAACAGGAAAATGATAACTAGACAGACAATACAAGTGACAAATACATGGAAAGAACTTGAACAGATGGCACATGAGAGGAAGCTTTGTTTGCAATGATTGAAGACCCTTGTGCTTCACATGTAGCTTAGTGGTAATGATAGTGATTGTAAAAATACCGAAAACTGAACACTTAGACAGTCCTGGTGTCTGAGAACTTCACATAAATTGCAAAGCTGAAGGTTAAGACCCGAAGTGTCTGAGATATAATGCGCTGTACTCAGTGAGAAAAACACATACATTACATAGCATACGCAGTACAGTTAAAAAGGTGACGACGAACTGCCGGATATAAGTGAAGGACACATCTGATTGAGAGAAGAAACGAGAAACTAAAACTAAGGGGAACAACTGTTGGGAGGAAGAAGAGAAGGAAGGTCGTCTGCAAAGTGTGCAATGGCGTTGTTATAATAATAGTATTGAATAACACCCTTAACCAAGCCCAGAGCAAAGTTTTTTTTTTTAATTCTCTTGTGAAGCTGCCCTACTAGTCAAGGTTACAGGATTCCATAAAATGTAAACGCCAGTGCAGTGAACTAGTTACTGAGACAACATTCCTATGTAAAAGTTACCGGGTTCCGTACTGAAAAACTAGTAGCGTCACACTGGCGTGTACCCTGCTGTCAATCAGTACATGATTGTGTTCTTGAGTTACGGAAAGCAAAGGCAGTGAGGAAGGGAACACGTTACCCACCTCATAAATCTGGACACGGTGCAAGTTAAGTCTTTAACACTTCACTGCTGTAAGGAAGTATCTTGCTATGTGTCTACCTTAAACAATCCCAAAAAATGTGTAGCCTACCGATATTCCGTGGTCACGCAGTTCACCCCCTCTTTATGTGCCGCAGAATGGGAGCAGGGATCTGAAGGTCCCAGACTAATGAGTTCTTACCTTTTTGACCAGGATGCAATGGAATTCACGAGATTCATGCATGAATTCCAGGGTTTGACCACTACGTGAGGACCTGAAGAACCTTCACGTGGTGCATCCTAGAAACAAGCAACTTTCGAGTTCTCGAGTTGCCTGGCCAACGCTCAGGGATCGAGTAACCGTACACCAGTGACTCAAACCCTACCATTTCCACTGTGGTGAAACATGTTGAAATCCAGCATTACACATTAAACTTGGGAGAATAACTTGAGCACAGGACTCAACGTCAGAGTTTACCTGGTCAACTACATGCAAGAGGATCTCACAACTGATAGATCGCAGGTGGGAAGAACTGAGAAGTGGCCTTGTGCAGGAATTAACGATTCCTTGGGACAGCCCAGAATTAGTTTATAGTATTTTGGTCGTGCATATTTGGAAAGTCCCCAAAGTGGAAGGGAATGCGTTGTGTCATAGCGTACGGGTGGTAGATGGCAGTTCTACTTAGCAGTAGGTCACAGGCCTAGTGACGTGATTTAAGTTTACAACTTCTCCTTTTATCTTCCACGTTATTTAGTTAATATCTTTACTGGCCATCTCTGCCAGCGGTGTAAATTCCTGGAAGATACTATAATCCTTTTCTTGTATACCTCGGGTTCGTTCAGTTCCTTCTTCGATGTTATGGTGACTTCTCATAAAGTGGTAGTGTAAACAAACATGACCTACTTTCAGCAACTCTTAAAGATGGAATCAAATTCATTCTGATCCTTCAAAACTTTTAATAACATATTAATGCAACACGTATGATGAGTCATTCAAATGATAGAGCTCGCATTGAAGCATTAACTGGGTTTTTGTACATCAGAGGTAATTCATACATGAATTCAATATCTTGTAAACTTCCGTATTCCTCTTTTACATATTATCATCTCCTGTAGACTTTCTTAGTCTTCCCAAATCTGCTCCTGTTTACTCGTGGTACCTATGCTCTTTATCAGCATTCCATAAATTTTTAGGTACTTAAATATTTTCCTCGACGAACTGGTCAGACATTTCTCTATAACCGTTCCTAGAAACAAAATTCATCTCGTGCGTAAAAAATATATGTTCACCATTCTGATACTTACATGAGAGAGCATATTTGCCGTTCTCATATAGAAGTCGACACTCACTTTTTCTTAAAAGTCGTATGTAATCCTTGACAACTCAAACTTTGTTCAACATGGCTCCTCCATAATATCTATAGCTTCCTTCATATATTTACAGCCTTTCGTTACTTTATACATAGTCGTTATATATTCATAACCATCCGTTTCTTGATACATAGTCGTCAAGTTCTCATAGCGAACTGGCAAATCGTGCTTCTGCAAATCTCTCATGGAAACAAAATTCTACTCTGTGCAAAATAGAATCACAATCCAATACTTACAAGACAGCATAAACGCTGATCTCCTTTTAGAAATACACACTAACTGTGAACTACAGAATCAAATACTATCTTCCTATAGAATAACACTGGCTAGTGATGGTTGGACATCTATATATATATATATATTCATATAAACCCTATCTGTAAAACCACAGATGGTACATCTTGTCCGCACAGCAGCTGATCACACACTGATGACCAACTCAGGACTAACTAATGACCTCTGGTCATTTCAGCATGGTGTGTTTTTCTCGCCACTCTCTTGATTCGCTGACCCAAATCTTTTTACTTAAATTTATTGGTCAAGCCTTTTTTTCCTTGTTCTCGAACATTCTATTTACAACTCTAGATAATCACTCACTTTTAGTTAACGTGAACCGATATTCTGAACTGTTGTCAGTTAGCAATTTATTATTATTTTCATTCATTATTTTTTTCCTTGTGAGCTGTCCTAACTGTTTATCTCACTCTAACAATAGCATGAATAATGCTAGGGCAAGCCTCGCGGTGACAGTAGTATGCCACCTCTTTTCTCCTATTAGCTTAAAGCCAGATGTGAGGATCCCTTAAATACGTACAGATGCAGGATAAAACGCTTAGGAAAGAAACTTAAGTTCATGTACAGTCTTCCAAATAATAACAGACCATATCAGACTCAATAAACACATATACACATTAAAGACATTAAGTGATCCTAATTACGGAAACTGTGCCCACCCATGAGAGAGAGAGAGAGAGAGAGAGAGAGAGAGAGAGAGAGAGAGAAAGTTTGAGAAAAAGAGAGTTCAAAATGTGTTGCTCGCATGCAGGACTCATCAGAGAAAGAAGAAAGTCATTGCCGGGCTCTCCAATGATTATGAACAATTTACAATTCCTCCTCCCCCCCCCCCCCCCCCCCCCCCCCCCCCCACCCCCGAACCACAGAATACATACAAAGTCTTCAGTTTGGCTTGGCTGCGAATGAGCAGCGAGCTCAGTAGCACTAGCTAGACAGCACTCCCTTTAAAAGAAAGGGTTTCCATCAAGTTAGAAACTGCCTATGGCCAAACGGACGAAAATATGTGAACTCGTTTATAGCAGCAATATATTCTCTTAGACCATAGCTGGAGTGTGTTGTTTTTCTGATAGGTTGTGAAACGCTGTCAACCCTTCAGAAGCAGACTTCAGCTGTCGCTGTTTACTTGGGCGAGACTTGAGAGAAAACTTAGAAGGTATGTTGGAATCGGTTGTTTTTTTTTTAAATAAAATGAAAATGAAGTTATTGTATTAGATAAAGAGGTAATATCCGTTTGAAATACATTCTTTTATTTATTTTTTTAATGAGGTGGGGGTAAGATGGGAACGGGGAAATCAATGAAGACATATCCCCCTGTTCTAATTGCTTTTCTTACATCATCATTTCCTTTTTCATTCCTTGCGGTGCATAAAGCCGCCGCTGCAGATGCCTTCATCCCCCTCCCATTTCCTTTTAGGAAGCCAACACGAGATCCCATACTAATGCAGCGGTTGTATCTGTAGTCAGGACTTACGGGAGGCGGCGACATTTATTTATTATAATTTTTTTTTAAAAACCAAATTCATTTACTAAATAAAAACATTAATATTTTAAAAGACCAAGAAAAATTAAACAACATTTCAAGGTACCGGTAAACAATTATTTGCTTATAAAAAATTGATCGTGTTCTTGTTTATCTACATATATTATTCTTTTTCTTTTTTTTTTTAAACATGGCACCGAGCGCTCTATCTGTAATTCAACATAAATAAAGACAAAATTTACCTACTATGAGTTTTTAACAAAGTAAGTATACAAGTAGTTCTTTGTTTACGCGATATATGCGTTCCCGAGACCCTCGCGCAAACAGAAACCGCGTAAATGGAACGTGGTTTTTATCATTCGAATTCGTGTAAAGTAAGGAGAACGCGTACCGTCAATACCATGCATAATAATAAAAAGAAATGCATGTAATATTAAACAGTTTAAATGAACACATACCATTCATGTTAAGTACATGTACAGAAAACAAGATTGACAAATTATTAAACAATGACAGGGGCAAAACTATTACCTTCGTCATCCTCAAATTTTAATTCAACGAGCCTTGTGGCGGTAAGTCATCTAAATAAGAAGCAGGCGATGCAGCAATGAACTGTTTGAGTTGTGACTTTCTCTGCTCGCGGAGGATTTCTTATTAAGGAGCAGCAGATTCCATCATTTTTCTCCTGACCATGGAGCTCCCTCCATGTTAGGGTCATCTTCTTCAAAGATCATAAGGCAGGATTCAAGAAGTTTCACTGTAAGTTGGCGGTCTGATGGTTGGTGCTAGCTGGTGCAAGTGCTGCGTCTTGTTCTCTAACGCCAATAACTCTTCATTGCTCAGGTTAGGTTCTGAGATTCCAGCAATTTGCAATTTCATTTTCGTCAACTTCATCTAAACAAGCTATTGAGGCAATTCTGACATCATCCTTAATAGCTATGATACTATTGTCATCAACGCAGAAGCCTTCAAAGTCATGACAGAATTGAGGGCACACTTTTTTTCCACACACCATTCATGCATCGCCTCATTATATCATTCCGTGCTGTCTTGGTTAGCGAAAGTGCATCTGTAATAGTGAATGTCTTCCAAAAGCCAATCAAAGAAACAATCACATTTTCAACTTCTGGCTCCTGGTGATCCTATTGCAGATAAAATACTGTAAAATTTTCTAAATATCGGGTCAAGTTACTTCGAGTTTGACGCGTAAATAAAACAAAAATGCTTAAAAATTGGTGCGCGTATGTTCGCATTCGCGTAAATGAAACACGCGTAAACAAAGAACTACCTGTATTATATTTTAGTAAAATACTGCAATAAACATCACTTGCAGAAATTACTGTATGGTCCAACTCAATAGCATGAAATTGGCTCACGTAAGGGTACATGCAGTACTGCACGGGGGGTGGGGAGGTGGGAAGGAACGGCAGCTCGAGGCATCGCACCCCCTTGAAAAACGGTAATGAACGTAATGAAAAGATTTCTTCAAAATTACATAGAGGCGGTCCTGCAATATGGAAGTGGATCATATACAGCCAGTAAGCAAACGAAAAGGTCCCACGAATATCATGGAAAGAAAAAATATATAATTAGGATCAGGGTCAGGCCTTAGTATTTGCGGGGCTCGATTTGGACCAGTCTCGTGTGGTCCCTTGTACTTAAGATTATAGTTTTGTTGTAACACGCTTTATTTCAAATTAAAGGTAATAAATATAGGTGTTATTTTTTTAATACAGTGTAATAACGCATATTCCTTATATTTAATTCGAATCGTAATTCCTTCTTCATTTATTTTTCTTCACAACTTGAGGTGGGAACCCGAGTGCGTGGCCTTCTGTGAGCGCGGGACCCAATTGGGTCAGGCTAAATTGGCATAAGACCGGACCTGACTAGGGTTTCCGGAAAGAGCCGAGTGCAGAAGGAAATTTACCGCACACACCAGAAAAACGCTGTCCTTTTTCCGTAAATTAATATTAGACAATCATAAAGGTATGTTTTCAGGCGCTCGTAAGAAATAAAGAAGTAGAACACCAGACAACAGAAAAACAACAGACGTGAGTGGCTTACCCAGGGTTCGAACCCCGTACCTTCCGTACGACAACACCGCCTAGCTATACAAGCGAATCACACTAACCTCACGGCCAGCTAGGCATCCACAAAAAAAGAAGCTTTACTGACCGGTCATTAGTGCGAAACACAAGACAACACCGGAAGTTTACAATGGGCACCTCAGCCATTAATGACGCAATCACTTCTGTTGTTCCCCTATTCTACAGTACGTGTCAGTCCACACAAGACAAAGACCTTGATACTGTGTCCAGTAAATGATAGAAGACTTAAGAACAGTAGTATAGAACAGAGGTGCATGTTATGAGAATAGAAAAATTTCAATACAACATGAGAACGCAACAAAATTTACAGCAAAAAGAGACAGAGACAATGAATACCAGGCATATCATTATCGGCAAAGACTAAATATAATGCTCAATTCTAAAGGGAAATGAGTTCTATTCTACCCATATTGTTATATAAATTTGAAACTTTGTAATGGAAGGGAAGAAAGAGTTGAAAGCAAACGTGCAAGAGGATTAGTTTGGTTTGGTTTTAAGGACTATCTTCATTGCACACGGACAACCCTATCAGTGCGCAGACCTCCTCCCTTAGATCAAACAAGGAGGATCTCAGCTGCGATGGAATACATTGAAACAGCGATAAAATCCTCCATTATAATATAAAAGTTAAAATAAAATGTAGGGATAAAATATAGTTAAGTTACGCTGCGGCTTCTTCGCCTACGCCACAGGCGCGTTGATTGTGGTAGACCGTACCATCATTTCTAGTGTCATTGGAAAAAAACTAATTATAACATGAGGACCCGAAAGGCCTATTCGATTAGACGGGGTAAGAAAAGGAGGGGAGGAAAAAAAATGATGCCGTCTGCACGCGTTTGAATCTAAGTCTAGCATACGCGCGAACCTGTAGTTGGTAGTTTGAAATACGATGTAAAAGTAAGAACATGTAGCCAATTGTCACGAAAACAGACTTAGCTCTTATTGCGAATGACGTAAATTCTCACGTACTACGAGAGACTCTCGTAATTAGCTTGAAAGTACATGGAAAAAAAGTGAACGAGTGGTAGTAAAGATTTCAAGACTAACATGGAAAAAAAATATGGAATTTCTTATTAATAGGTTTAGAATAAAAAAAAGTTAGATAGTTTAAGAGCTTATCTTTTCCTGATAAATAATATGCTTTCAAATAAAAGGACGGACAGATAACATGGAAGTTATTGACACAAGACTGATTTGTTCAGTGGCAAACTAGCAAACATATGTTAGCTTTGCATTCACTAAAGTTACATTTGACGCGTCATTGAGACGAAGGCAGAAAAAAAGTACATGAAAACAAGGGGGAGACAAGGAGGATAGAATCTAAAAATATCTTCGCAGTAGAAATCTAAGAAGGGAATGAGAGAAAATTTGAATATTTTTTTTAGTGTTAGGCCAAAACCAAGTCTAATCTTGGGAAATGACAAGTTCGGACAGACCAACCGACAGAAATACACTATACATTTGACCAAAATGTGGACATTTATTTTTGAAATTTTAAATTGTAAAGGGGAAGTACTCTCATTGGACGAAATAGTTAAGATTATTGAAAAAATTGCCGGCTAGTTGCCATTTTGTTGAAGACTGTCCATACAAGCAGATCGTTGAGGCTAAGAAGTTTGTCGTCCATTGAATATATGTGCTAGTAGTAGTGGGACGCCCTAGTCTAGCCAGCAGCTCAGCTGAGTTTGTGCTTTTTCAACGTACCTGTGTGTTTTCATTTTGAATTGTGGTAAGGAAGAAATTATTAACCTTTTATTTAACAATTCTGAGTGAGTGATACTGCCATATAATGAAAAATGATTACGACAAGTGATTTCTTATTCTAGGTCCCCAGCCGACTGTCCAGGGCCTAGAGGTTGAAATATAATAGGATTAACTATCAGAAATGTAGAATACAGATGTTTCTTTTCAGGTGGTCAGGTGGAAACATATCACCCACCTTATTATATGGAAAAAAGAGATTAATGAAAATATTTCAGATGCAGTGCAGTCCATAGAGGAGAGGAATGGGAAACTAATGCTACTTGATAACAGCCTGGATGTAGATGTTCTGGGTCGGTCAGAGAGATCTGACCATGTCGTTTTTTTTTCAATGTATTAATGCTTGTAAACATGGTGGATTAGGTAGTATGTTAAGACATAGCCTAATTTTATGGTTTCAGAGTTTCTTTGTCTGGCACTGTGCTAGTGCCAGATGTTCTGACGAATACACCATTGTATGAAATGAGATGCCTACCACATTACCTCAGAGCAAGTGAGGAGTGGGCCTAAGGAACTACTTTCCTCAATCGTCACAGGCCAGTTAAGTATTAAAGAATTGGCCTGCTGAGATTCATCAACGAATATAATAAAATTTAAACTCCATTGTGTATTAACAGACTTTCCCACCATTAATCATGTTTAAAGAGCAAATGAACACTGTTAACTAAAGACATGGGTATGATGCAAATACCCCGACCCGACATCCAGCACTAGTTCCTAAAGACTTTAAGTTTTAGTACCAATATTAGCAAATTTAAATTATGTATATGTACAAGTCTTTCATGTGTTTACTTGATTATATGTAATTCTATTGAAATTGATTCATATTGATTTAAAAGTCCTGACCAGAAGAAAAACTTGGTTCAGGACAAAATAAATTTAAAAAATTGTAATTTCTAAATTTAAAACACAGTGTTAATTGACTTGATCATAGATATTAATATTAGTGTTTGTGTGTGTTTGTGTATTTAATTACCAGCACACCCCATTTCATTACCCTAGACATTAGACGTAGCTATCAGACATACTAGTCAGAATAAGTCTGATTGAGGTCGTAGGTGGTAGTAGCAAGGTACTCTGTAAACTCACATAAACTGTTATCCTCAGGGACCTTCACAGCTGACCTCATTCAGTACACTAAGTAAACATAACAACAACAATTAATAACATCAAAACCCACCACATCAGCACAGTGCACGAAATCCATAACACCGGCGAGAATCTCAATGTGTGTATATAGGATTCACACATTCTATAAGTATTATTGTGGTGAGTAGGTTTCTAATTTTTAAACTTTGCCAGGGCAGCGGCCTGATAGGCCTACTCTTTACGATTTCCAACTGCCGTGGGATTTTTAACGTGCACACGGGACCTTCTATTTTTTTTTCGCCCTTATCAGAGAAGGCTAGGCATCCGATCTCACTACCCATGAGGGGGGGGGGGGGGGGGGGGGGGGGGGGGAGACAGCATTAGGACCACTGGTTTTGACCAAAAAAAAAATGCCTAAATTATATTCCCTCATCTTGGAATCGAACGCCGTACCTCTAGAACTCGAGGCGGACGCCATACCTCTTAGCCACTCCGACACACTCCGAGCGTGCAAAAGGAAGACAGCGCTATAATTGAGAAGATAACATAAAGGGATGGACAAGAAAGAGTCGATCACAGGGCACCAACAAAACAAGAAACATAAAAGGTTGGAGATCTATTGCAGCCCACCCTCGATGTTGAGACTGCAGTTGATGATGTGGACATTCTCTTCACATTAAGATGAACATAACAGATTTTAATATGGATTACCTTCATGCTCTTTTAAGTTTAAGAACCACAATTTGTGGCAAAGTGACCCTACCTGGAAACCAGGTTGCGCCACGTTCCAGTTTACACATGTGTTAAAATAGGTAACTTTTTTTTTTTTAAATAAAGTTTTGGCGAGGCGCATCCCGTTCAACCTAGTCAGTTATATTAGGGCGCATGTCCAAATATAAAAGACCCTTAATAGGTACCTGACTCTGCTCTGAGAAACTGCCGTATTGGAGTGTAAAGTAGTAGAGACTTCAACATACTAGGTAGCGCTTTTTAATTAGGTGGGTTGACCTGTTCCCTTCCTCGTTGCCTTTTGTCATCCCTAACTCAAGAGCAGAGTCAGGTACCCATTTACAGCAGGGTACACTGGAGCGTGACACTACCAGGTTTTGATCCCGGAACCCGGTAACTTCGTGGCTCTAGCCGCTTAGCCATAATGACGATCACAGGTAGGGAAGACAAAGACAGTGAGGAATGGAACCCCCACCTCATATAGCCGAGACCACGTATAAGTGAAGCCTCGAACACTTCCCTTCCTTTCGGCGGTACCTTCTACGGGCAGAGCTGGCCTTAGCGGCCTTAGACTATTCTGCATCTTGGCAAACGCTTTGACATGCTGTCATCCCCTAGACTACTACACGCGAACGTTAATTAATTACACTGGAAAATTTAAGTAAGATTCGCAAATAAACTGGCAGATCAGTTTTCGTTTGTTTTTGTTTAAAAAAAAAAAAAACCACAATAACACAATACCTAAGATCAGAATCTTAAACACAAGTCACAATTTACCGCGGTAGCATAGTTGTTAGTGCACTGGCTTCCTAGCTCAGTGGTCTATGGTTCGATCCCCAGATGATGTGGGATTTTTTTAGGCCGCAAACGGCTCCTGGGTCGACCCAGCCCCAATTGGGTACCAGAGCAACTTCTGGGAAGGTTAAGGCGGCCGGCGTGATGCTGACCACATCACCCCTAGTGTGCCGATGGTCAAGAAAATATGGGCCTAACACCATATTCATTCCCAATATGCCTCAATGGGCGTGTAACGGGATCCTTTACCTTTTTTTTTTTTTTTACAATTTACTTTTAGTTATTTCTTATAAAAGATTTACATTGCGCACTTCAGCATGGACGAATTATGGCACAGCTGAAGAAAACTCGTGCGTTTTGACGAAAAATAGCTTTTTTTTTTTTTTTAAATTCCTCGCCCGCTCCAGTGCTCCCTTGCCCTCAGCGCCCAGGGCAGGCGCTCTGCCTTAAGATATGGAAGAGCTTTTAATATTTTACCTGATCAGTTTCTTGCCTGGAAGCTGGATGTGGTTCAGAGGGCGGTGCAGTTGCTTACAAGTTAAAACCTAAAAAACACGCCCACGAATGTTATCTAAATGTACGCTTTTTGTTCTGGTTACTCATGCATAACCTAGTGCCCTTGATATATTAAGGACACTAGCATAACCGCGCATGCTATGACTTTCTTGTGAAGGTGACTGCTTTTTTTTGTTTTGTTTTTAACGAAGCATAAAAGTAAAGTTAATTTTAAATCGCACCATGCTTTCATGGGAATGTCTACAGTTTTTACACTTTATTCATGGACTGAAAAGAATAAAGTAATGGATAAAAAATGTAAGAAATCGGTTAATTCAATAATTATAAAAACATTCACTACCACCTCCTCACATCCACCACCCGCATTCCTCTTTTATTAGTGTGTGGTTGTTACTTCTTTCAAAAGAAAGTGAAATAACGTAAACGGCCCTTTACAACAATCTCTTTTGAAATAGAATGATATAATGTAAACGCCTTTTTATGAAGACTGTATTTCTGCCAGAGATTATAAACTATTTCGGGAGCCGCGCTAGCGTAGTGGTTACAACACCGCTCTGGCGACCGGGTGATACAGGATCAAACCCGGGCGACGGCATTTGAGGATTTTTCGTCGACCGGGATTTGGACTGGATTAACTCGAGACCTGGAGAGAACATTTGAAGGAGTGTCGTCGACCAGGGACTGGCGGCTCCTGAGCCGACCCAGCTGCAATGGGTACCTCCGAAATCGGCGAGTATTTGCCTGAATGGCGAGGGACACCTGTCTCTGTACAAGAAATAAAGGGATACTCACGTAAAATCAATGTCAGGTTAGACATAAAATAATAACCTGAGATTTCGCCTCGAGTATTAGCGGGCGAACGAAAAAAAAAAAAAAAAAAAAAAAAACTATTTGTTTTCTCTACAGTTGAAAAGTCTTTCCCTTATTACTTACTTAGTCGTTTCTCTTCTACCGTGAGGTGTAGAGGTTTGGAAGAGAGAGCGCCATACTATCCTATCGGCTTTCTTCCTCCTGGCCTGGTTCCATTCTAGTCCTCGGTCCTTCGGAGATTGTCTAATGTTGTCTTTCCAGCGGACTCTGGGTCGTCATGGAGGTCTGGATCCCTGGCTCTTAGCCTCCCATACCTGCCGTGGCAGCCGATCTTCTCCCATTCTGCAGACATGGCCAAACCATCTTAATTGGGACTATTCTACTTGGGCCTGCATGGGTTGGGTTTTTAGGCCTTGACGTATCGTCTGGTTGCGAACCAAGTCTCTTCTTGTTACTTCAACCACCTTTCTCAGATACCTCATTTGAGACAAGTTGCTTTCTTTACTGATGCACAGTCAGTAATTGCAACGTTGAAAAGCCAAAATAATGCAGACCTGGATGATCTCAGAATAGTTCTCCACAAACTTTGTCAACACTTCAAAAGTGTTGTGATCCAATGGATCCCATCTCATTGTAACATCACCGGCAATGAAGAGGCTGACAGAATGGTCAAAATAAGGTTCACATCTACCTCAGCCTGATGCAAGCATAACTTTTGAGGAGGCAAAGAGTTTTATCAGAATCAGATACAGAAACAAATGGAATGTAGAACATCCAGGGCACACACAGAATGATGCTTACTACCAGCTCCACAGAAGAGAACAAGTGGTAATCTACAGACTCCGCACTGGCCACAACAGATTGAGATACCATCTATTCAACAAGCTAAAGATAGGAACTACCGATCAGTGTAACTGTGGCACTGATAAAATGACTGCTGAACATCTGCTTCAAAATTGCCCCTTATATGTGGTACAGGTTGAATGGGAAAAAAAACACACACACACAAATAGTAATACGTCTTACAAGGAGAAAGGACAAGAAAAACCTACGTTGCGGCCACAAGGCCTTCGTCAGGGACAGACAAACAAGAGACAGGAGGGAAAGAAAATGAGAATTAAGTGGAGAACATGAAACTATAAAAATAAGAGAAAAAAATACTCCCTTATGTCCAGTCACATGCAGCACGATGGCTGCCACTAAACCGGAAAGCGGAAGTCGATAGTACATTAAAAACAAAAAAATAAGAAATAATGAAAACAAGGACTGGAAAACAGAGTGAGGAAAAAAAAAAAAAATAAATAATAAATTAATAAAATAATAAATTAATTTTAAAAAAAAATAAAAAATAAAATATATATATATATATATATATATATATATATATATATATATATATATATATATATATATATATATATATATATATATATATATATATATATATATATATTGCATATGGCCGACGCCAGCTCCTTTCGTGGAAAAGCTTTACGGGGATTCAAATAGCCTCAAACTGACTACTGCTTTCTTTGAGAACATTCAAGTGAACGTCTGAGAGTGTACGAAGAAGAAGAAGAAGAAAATACCTCATTTATGAGGTTTGTCTGAAAATGTGCTGCCTAAAATTAGCTCGTATAAAGGTGGTTTCTTGTTCTAAATCACGCATATTAAGAGAGAAGGGCCGCGGTGGCGCAGTGGTTGGTGCACTGGCTTCCTAGCTCTGTAATCCATGGTTCGATCCCTGGTTGAGGTGGGATTTTTTAGACCTCGGGCGGCTCCGGGGTTGACTCGGCCTTGTGAATTGGGTGCCCGAGCGGCTCTGGGAAGGTTAAGGTGGTCAGCATGATGCTGACCACATCACCCCTAGTCAGTGGCGTATCCTGGTAATGCGAGCTAAGCGTGCTGCTACTGAAAATGAATATGTACGCCTACTATTTAACTTCTTCCCCTCTTAATTTAAAAACCAACTATATTCAATTACGCAACGATAGTTATTAGGGGTATTGTCGTGAATTATTCTAATCCCCATATATAAATTAAAACGTAAATGCAAAGCCTAACAAATAAATTTAATAAAAGGAAAGAAGAATGGTAAAGAACAGTGCTGTCACAATGACTGTACTCGAAATCCCCCCTTGTTTTCTACTTCGTCTGCAAATTGTAACGCTTTCACGTTGATAGTAAAAGCCTACTGTATTATTACCCGCTTTCTTCAATGAAACGTGTGCTGTATTTCTTGGAAAAACATTGAGATACGCAAGCTGATCAATGACCTAAATTTAATATTTCATTCATTCCATTTTATACACGGCGTAACTAAAAGACAGATGGACTAAAGGATAGAGAGAAGGGAGAGGCAGAAAGCAGGGACACGTGCAACACTAAACACGCGTCGCGCGATACACAATTGCTGCCATCACGCGTGTAAGGCCACATGCACTAACTTTATTTCAATTCGACAGTGATAAAATTCACTACCCTTCCCAGAGTTAGGTTTTAAAATCCTGAAAAACGCTTATTGGGAAAGATGACATTAGATGGGTTTACGTTTGAAAACATGACAGTACCCAGACACCACATGGGGATTGAAGTAAACAGGAGGTGGTAGAAAATGCACATTTTGAACGCAGCCACCTAGCTCCCTTAAATTCGTATATTTGGGTTCCTTAGGGTTTGCTGACAAAGAATATGTAAAACGTTACGCAAATAGTCTAGGAATTACCAAGTTATGGCCAAAATAAAATAGTGGGGGTGCCTGACAGCATGAAATCATTTCTGCTCATAAAATTTTTTTATAACGTGTTTGAAAAAACATTACGTTACGGAAATAGCCTACCATGTTAACTCCTATGTGATTGGAGCGCAACAAATGAAAGACTAAACACGATTGGTCGGACTATAAATACTATCTTGTGTTGTCAGGGGAAACGTGAGAAAGGGGTACTTTTTTGAAAAGATGTGTAGACGTGGTTTGATTGGGTAGAGCTGCGAATATACACAATTCAGAGCGTCTGTTCATTGCCACATCTTGTAATAAACCTACTAAGAAGCAGTGCGTTGAGCACCAGTGTATATTTTTTATAAAATAAAGCCTGGGACATCGGCAGATCGGAGTTGTGCTATATTCATTGCCAGTCAACGAAACTGTTTATTATTATTTCCATGAATTGTGGTAAGCTTGAAATATTCAATATCTTTTAATGAAAATTGAATGTAAATTGATAATTTATGTCTGTATATATGTGTGGTTCAGTAGCGAACATGATGTAAAGCCTATAGTGCTCCAGCCTGAACAGAAGGTGTCGGAGGAAAGTAAAACTGCATGGAATGGCCAAACAGTACACTGACACCTAGATTATTAACTAGAAAGAAATAATGCTGGAATTGCAGAGGCGTAGTAACCATTAGGGAGGGAAATACTGGTATAAAGTATTTCAGATGAAGCTGACAGTTGGCCTAACGCTCTGAACTCAATGTTTGTGATGTATTGTGCTCAGTGTAGAATAGAGTGTAAATTAGTTCTGACGTAGAAGGTACAACCTTCTTGTTTCAGGGACCGTGGTCTTAAAGTTATTGAGCAGCACCTGGTCAGAGCTTTGCTGAAGCCAGAGGTGGACAGCATACTCCTTGGTCCATATAGCAACCAGTGGGGTGGCTCCAGAACTCATTAAAGTAATCGAGCAGAGGAGTCTTTTACTGCAGTCATCACGCAAGATAAGAGAGTGTGGCCATGGAGCTCAACATTATGTACCCCCATCTTAAAATGACATTATAAACTAAAATTAAGAGGGGAATTTAATTGTTTTAATACCAGGAACTGAGAACATCTCCAATACTAGTTCCAATAGAAACAAACTATTGAAGTCATGATGACAAATACCAACAGAGCTTGAACAAAACAAAACCAGTATTACCTCATATTACCACTACACAACTGACACACATAGGATACCATTAATAATATATGTCACTACAATAATCATATTAATAAATTCTGTACAT
This sequence comes from Oreohelix idahoensis, assembly GCA_024509875.1. Lineage (NCBI taxonomy): Eukaryota > Metazoa > Mollusca > Gastropoda > Stylommatophora > Oreohelicidae > Oreohelix > Oreohelix idahoensis. The sequence goes on from JAMPIV010006663.1 coordinate 142,820, forward strand.
ATAACTTGTAATTAAAATTGATTGTGATTCCTGGTTCCCTTTGTATTTGAATCAGGACACATATACATTCATGACAGCACTGAATACATATTGTTATTTGAAAAGTTATCAGTGACTCCTTTAAGATATCCTCTTAGAGTGTTATATGTATGTGAGTGTCACAGTGTTGTCAAGTGTGGTGGAATAAATTAAATTGTTTATCTGTCTGTTGTTGTTATGACTTACACTTCATCATACACATACCCTAGACATATAACGTAGTCATCACACTATTCCAGAATAATTCTGACTGAGGTATACATATGTGGCAGTAAGTAAGGTTATCTATAATACACTACTCTTATTAGATATAGATACCTTCACAGCTGATCTCAGTCAGTACACTAAGTCCCCTATAAATATTTATAACATCCCACTTTACCACATATATTGGGGTCTCGCCCTCGGGATTTTGAATCTTTCCCTATTACAAATATTGGGGGTAATTCACTTCAGGGAATAATAAGAATTAAAAGGTATCCTTGGGTGAAAATAAATAAGGTTGAGCTCACAGTGCCTGTGTTGTCTTGAGTTAATTAGTCATTGATACAATGGTTTAGTTGATTATTTTAGACATTTATCTGTTAGACAATGGCCGACCTGGCAAAATTTCGATCTGATGCTGTACAGACTGCGAAAGAGTTAGGAATGGACGGGCAAATTATGATTTCTTATGTCACTGCTGAATGTGACAAATATATTGAACGGGAAGAAAGAAGATTAGAAAAAGAGGCCGAAAGAAAATTAGAATCTGAAAGATTGGCCGAAGATAAGAGAATAGAAGCTGAAAAAGAGATTAAGAGGTTGCAGATTGAGGCTGAGGCTAAGAGGTTGCAGATTGAGGCTGAGGCTAAGAGGTTGCAGATTGAGGCTGACAAAGAGGCTAAAGCATTGGAAGCAGAAGAAAGAAAATTAGCTGCAGAAAGGGAAGACAACAGATTAGCTGCAGAGAGGGAAGCAGAAAAGGAGGAGAAGAGATTACAAAGGGAACATGAGTTACGACTAAGGGAGTTTGAGTTTCAAGGCCATGCTCCTGAAAATGGTGCCAGTCCCTTTGCCTCTGATGCTACTGCTAGCCAAGGAGCCTCAACCTCAGCTATGAATTTTCATTTAGATCATTTTGTTGAGAAAGACGATGATATAGAGAGCTATCTAAATAGGTATGAACTATTAGCTACCACGTATGGGTTAGAGAGAGAAAGGTGGAGCTTAAAGTTATCTCAGGGACTTCGTGGGGCAGCTTATGAAGTTTTTGCAAAAATGAGCAGAGGTGATCAGGAAAATTATGACATGCTAAAGCAGGCTCTTTTGTTAAGATATGAAAAGAATGCAGAATTTTATAGGAAAAAATTTAGGAATGCTAAACTACTGTCAGGTGAAACCTATCACCAGTTCTCTGCACGAATAGAGACATACTTGGAGAAATGGACTTCTCTGGGGAAAACCCAAGATCTTAAGGAAATGGTCCTTATAGAGCAATTAAGAGAGTCCATGGCTCCAGACCTGAGAAAGTTTCTCATGGAACAAGGTGCAGAGAGGCTGGGGGAATTGCTAAATGTTGCTGAAAGGTATCAAGCAGCTCAAGCAGAGGTAACAGGTAATAAAAAGAAACAAGTGGATAACTTTAGGGCACCACAGAACTTTAATAAATCAAAACAAAGGTAAGCACCAGTTTGATAGGCCACGGTATGAAAATAAAAATAAAACCCCACAATTCGATGAAAGGAAATATGATGAAAGAAAATCTTTCAACCAAGGAAAAAGGTGGTGTAAAAATTGTAAGATGAACAATCATGACACTGACCGTTGCAGAAGGAAACCTGTGTATATGGCAACCCTTCAGGTCAGGTCGACCTCAAGACAGGAGGAGGATATTATGTTAGATACCACTCCAGAAGAGATGAGGAAGGCACAGGCTGGGGATAAAACACTCAAGCCTTGTTCAGAAAATTGTCAACTTGTCATACAACTCCAGGCAAGGGAGATTTTTACATGAAAAACAAGTTGATGTATAGGAAGACTGGAGCTAGATCCAAAGGTCAGGGACAGCTGGTTCTTCCTAAAAGATATAGGGCAGACTTAATAAGGAGCCTACATGTGAAACCAGATGGGGACCATGAGAAAATAGGTACCATCATTCAAAAGGTGGCTCACAATTATTATTGGCCCAAAGCAAGATGGGACTTTGAGAATTTTGTAGAAAGGTGTAGCATAGCACATGAGGGAACACCCACAAGTGGGAACATGGATCAGGACCTGGACACGCCACGGGGCAAAATTAGGCCTGATAATAAAAAGAAAAATAGATTTGATAAAGTGGACCAAATGGAATGGGAAGCCCCTTTTCACGGACAAGCTTCACTTAACTGTTTTACAATGGCCACTATGCGGAGAGTGCAAAAAGATGTCTTACCCCAGGATAAGCCGAAAATCCCTCAATCGGACTTAAACAAACTGGAGGAAGAGGATGTAGAGAGGAAATCTCTCATCAAGAATTTTAAGTGGGGAGAAAGCCCCAAAAGAAGAATTGGTAGCGGTCGTTTTGTGACTGATAATTCTGGGAAGAAAAATCATCACTATAAAGCTTCGAGTGGAAGAGACCATACCGGTGCATGGACAAATAGGTCCACACAATTAAAGGTCCACATGTAGCTTTGTTAAGAACGTGGACTGATGAAAAGGCAGAGGAAAACATTACATCTTCATACCAATATGTGAATGAGCTGACCACTCGTTTAAAAACTGGCTGGAAACTTGCCAATGAAAATTTGAAACAAGCCAGGAAGAAACATGCTGCCTATTATAACAGGAAGGCGAAAGACAGAAATTTGGCTGTGGGAGAGAAGGTACTGCTTCTTTTGCCCGGGAGTCAGAATAAGTTACAAATTGGATGGCAGGGTCCATATACAGTTTTAGAGAAGGTGTCTAGAACAAATTATAAGATAGATAAGAAGGGGAAAGAAAAAATCTATCATGTGAATCTCCTGAAGAAATATTTGGAAAGAGAACATCAGGAAGAGACACACTTGTTGACCTTGTCCATCGCCATGGAGATGAAAAAGGAACCACTTTCATCATTTGAATATCCATTACACCCCTGTGAGACAGCAGCACAGGTGAAAATCAGTACACATTTAACGAAAACTCAGAAAGAGAGAGTGCAACAGGTTCTAAATAATCATGCAGAGGTGTTAACAGACCGACCAGGGCATACAAACCTATTGGAATATGATATGAAACTGATAGACCCCACACCTGTCTGTATGAAACCATATTCGATTCCGTTTGCTAAGGAGAAAGCTTTGAAGGAAGAGATAGACTATCTGTTGAAGGAAGGAATTATTTCGCACAGTGAATCTTCGTATAGTTCCGGTGTTGTACTCTTAAGGAAGCCCTCTGGAGAACATAGACTCTGTATAGATTACAGGAGACTGAATGCTATTACAGAAGGACAGGTGGATCCATTGCCGGATACAAATCAGCTGTTTGCCAGACTAAATAAAGCTAAATATTTCTCAAAAGTGGATCTGAGTAAAGGATACTATCAGATTCCAGTAAAGCCTGAGGTTAGACCATACCTAGCTTTTAGTACCTCAGAAGGACACTATGAGTTTAATAGATTGCCATTTGGATTGAAGAATGCGCCTAGTGTCTTCTCTAGAATGATGAGAAAATTATTGGACCCTCTGAATAATCCATGTATAACAAATTTCATGGATGATATCCTTATAGCAACAGAAACATTTGAGGAACACATTGACTCTCTGAACATGCTGTTTGATCGACTTAGGGAAGCAAATTTAACAGCCCGACCAACCAAATGTTGCGTTGGATGTAAAGAATTGGAATTTTTGGGACACACAGTTTATCAGGGAAACATGACCCCTGACCCAAAGAATTTAGAGAAACTAAAGAAAGCCCCGAGACCACAAACCAAGAAGGACGTGAGATCCTTTGTCTCATTATGTGGTTTCTACCAGAAGTATATCAAAAACTTTAATTCCATATGTGCACCGTTAACTGATTTGACACGTAAAGGACATCCAGATCGCATTACATGGACACCACAATGTGAAATGGCTTACCAAGAATTGAAGGAAAAGCTCACAAGTAAACCTATTTTGAAATTACCTGACTTAAGTCAAGAATTCATAGTAAGGACGGATGCCAGTAATATTGGGTTAGGTGCAACTCTACTACAGAAATCAGATGCATTGGATGGGGAATTAAGCCCAGTGGCATATGCTAGCAGAAAGTTGAATAAAGCTGAAATCAACTACTCAACTAGCGAAAAAGAATGTCTTGCAGTAATATGGGCAATAAAGAAATTCAATATTTATCTGTATGGGAAGGCATTTAAGTTGCAAACGGACCACAAACCTTTATCGTTTCTAGCACAGGCTAGGCATGAGAACTCTAGGTTGCTCCGATGGTCCTTGCTTTTGGCTCCATATAATTTTAGCATTGAGTATATATCTGGAAAAACCAATTTGGGAGCGGATTTTTTAAGCCGCCATCCGTGTGATGAGAATCACCGTAAACCCCAGAAATAATAATAAATTTCTCTATGTGTATATAGAATAAAGGACTGACATATAATGTCTGTTTTAAGAGGGGAGATGTCGTGAATTATTCTAATCCCCATATATAAATTAAAACGTAAATGCAAAGCCTAACAAATAAATTTAATAAAAGGAAAGAAGAATGGTAAAGAACAGTGCTGTCACAATGACTGTACTCGAAATCCCCCTTGTTTTCTACTTCGTCTGAAAATTGTAACGCTTTCACGTTGATAGTAAAAGCCTACTGTATTATTACCCGCTTTCTTCAATGAAACGTGTGCTGTATTTCTTGGAAAAACATTGAGATACGCAAGCTGATCAATGACCTAAATTTAATATTTCATTCATTCCATTTTATACACGGCGTAACTAAAAGACAGATGGACTAAAGGATAGAGAGAAGGGAGAGGCAGAAAGCAGGGACGCGTGCAACACTAAACACGCGTCGCGCGATACACAATTGCTGCCATCACGCGTGTAAGGCCACATGCACTAACTTTATTTCAAATCGACAGTGATAAAATTCACTACCCTTCCCAGAGTTAGGTTTTAAAATCCTGAAAAACGCTTATTGGGAAAGATGACATTAGATGGGTTTACGTTTGAAAACATGACAGTACCCAGACACCACATGGGGATTGAAGTAAACAGGAGGTGGTAGAAAATGCACATTTTGAACGCAGCCACCTAGCTCCCTTAAATTCGTATATTTGGGTTCCTTAGGGTTTGCTGACAAAGAATATGTAAAACGTTACGCAAATAGTCTAGGAATTACCAAGTTATGGCCAAAATAAAATAGTGGGGGTGCCTGACAGCATGAAATCATTTCTGCTCATAAAATTTTTTTATAACGTGTTTGAAAAAACATTACGTTACGGAAATAGCCTACCATGTTAACTCCTATGTGATTGGAGCGCAACAAATGAAAGACTAAACACGATTGGTCGGACTATAAATACTATCTTGTGTTGTCAGGGGAAACGTGAGAAAGGGGTACTTTTTTGAAAAGATGTGTAGACGTGGTGTGATTGGGTAGAGCTGCGAATATACACAATTCAGAGCGTCTGTTCATTGCCACATCTTGTAATAAACCTACTAAGAAGCAGTGCGTTGAGCACCAGTGTATATTTTTTATAAAATAAAGCCTGGGACATCGGCAGATCGGAGTTGTGCTATATTCATTGCCAGTCAACGAAACTGTTTATTATTATTTCCATGAATTGTGGTAAGCTTGAAATATTCAATATCTTTTAATGAAAATTGAATGTAAATTGATAATTTATGTCTGTATATATGTGTGGTTCAGTAGCGAACATGATGTAAAGCCTATAGTGCTCCAGCCTGAACAGAAGGTGTCGGAGGAAAGTAAAACTGCATGGAATGGCCAAACAGTACACTGACACCTAGATTATTAACTAGAAAGAAATAATGCTGGAATTGCAGAGGCGTAGTAACCATTAGGGAGGGAAATACTGGTATAAAGTATTTCAGATGAAGCTGACAGTTGGCCTAACGCTCTGAACTCAATGTTTGTGATGTATTGTGCTCAGTGTAGAAATAGAGTATAAATTAGTTCTGACGTAGAAGGTACAACCTTCTTGTTTCAGGGACCGTGGTCTTAAAGTTATTGAGCAGCACCTGGTCAGAGCTTTGCTGAAGCCAGAGGTGGACAGCATACTCCTTGGTCCATATAGCAACCAGTGGGGTGGCTCCAGAACTCATTAAAGTAATCGAGCAGAGGAGTCTTTTACTGCAGTCATCACGCAAGATAAGAGAGTGTGGCCATGGAGCTCAACATTATGTACCCCATCTTAAAATGACATTATAAACTAAAATTAAGAGGGGAATTTAATTGTTTTAATACCAGGAACTGAGAACATCTCCAATACTAGTTCCATAGAAACAAACTATTGAAGTCATGATGACAAATACCAACAGAGCTTGAACAAAACAAAACCAGTATTACCTCATATTACCACTACACAACTGACACACATAGGATACCATTAATAATATATGTCACTACAATAATCATATTAATAAATTCTGTACATATAACTTGTAATTAAAATTGATTGTGATTCCTGGTTCCCTTTGTATTTGAATCAGGACACATATACATTCATGACAGCACTGAATACATATTGTTATTTGAAAAGTTATCAGTGACTCCTTTAAGATATCCTCTTAGAGTGTTATATGTATGTGAGTGTCACAGTGTTGTCAAGTGTGGTGGAATAAATTAAATTGTTTATCTGTCTGTTGTTGTTATGACTTACACTTCATCATACACATACCCTAGACATATAACGTAGTCATCACACTATTCCAGAATAATTCTGACTGAGGTATACATATGTGGCAGTAAGTAAGGTTATCTATAATACACTACTCTTATTAGATATAGATACCTTCACAGCTGATCTCAGTCAGTACACTAAGTCCCCTATAAATATTTATAACATCCCACTTTACCACAGGTATATGTCAACTATCTCCGAAATACTAATTAACTTACAACTTGAAACTCACTGTCAGTGTCACTGTAATAATCTGCATTCCCGGCAACTAACAAAAATTAATCACAAAAAACACTGGACGGACACAACCGATTTTTACAACTCGAGAGCTGCAGGGCCACCGCACGCATGTTCGCATTGTATTTACGTATCTGGCCATGACCACGATCCAATCAAACCAGTGTTCATACGTGAATCCGAAAGGTGCCGCACGCATTGTGACGGAATTACCCGAGAAACTTCGGGCGATTGCTACTAACCAATTAAAAACTGCACTATAAAAAGCGTCTGGGGAAACTGAAACTAGACTATACTCGTAGATTCTATGCGGGAAAATCTGTTATCCTGGTGCGTGCGGTCCGAAAGCAGAACATTAGAAGAGAAATATTTTATAGAATAATAAATTAAATTTTTATTTTCCTTCGGGCATAGGTGTGCGCAGCACGCACAGCACACATAGAGAATACGCCACTGCCCCTAGTGTGCCGATGGTCAAGAAAATATGGACCTAACACCATTTTCCCAATATGCCTCAATGGGCGTGTAACGGGATCCTTTTTTTTTAACCTTTACTAAGAGATAAGTGGTTTTAAAAATGTGTAACTATGTTATTACTGTATATTTTTGTTTATATAACGCCAAATGGGTACACATGTGTGTGCATACATGCCTACGCTAGTGTGCGCAACATTATGCAAATATAACACTGTTTCCAGACAAGATCAAAGAATATAGACCACAGCTAGTATTCAATACATCTTTAATGACTTCTTCTTCTTCAAGTACTGTGCCTAGTGGCGTAGGAGATCATGTCTCTCCACTTACGTTTTTCTATGCCACGATGTAAAACTGTCCAGTATTTGTTCTCTTTGTCTTCAGTCTTTTTTCCTTCAATCTTACCTGTTGTTGTGATGTATTCCAACTTTCCTCTTCTCATAACATGCCCCAAAAAGGGGATTGCTTCTTTCTAACTTGTGAAATAAATTTCTTTTGTGGATTAGCCTCGTTCAGGACATCCTCATTACTCTTTTTTGCTGTCCATGGTATTTTTACCATTCTTCTGTAAAACCATATCTCTGTGACCTCTAGTGCCCTCCCTACTTGTTTACTAATTGTCCATGATTCACTCCCATCTGTCAGGATTGGTTCTGTATAACACTGAAGAACTCTCTTTCTTACTTTCAATGACAAAGAATTGTTGCATAAAATACTCTTCATTTTATAGAATGTTGAAGAGTATTTTGTGCAACAACTCTTTAATGATTTAGTTATTTTATTTAATACAGGGTGATTGGAAAGTAACTTTCTATTATAAGAAATGTTAGTTCTTCACTCCTGTCTAATTTATATGAAACAAACGTCAAAACAAAGACATTTAACTGTCATTTTATTACATAATATGCCATGTCATTTTAATATTTCAACTTAAAGTGAGATCCTGTCTGTTCAACATATGATTTTATAGCCAGCAGAAATTGTTGTTGTCTCTTGTAAATGCCAAGGGAGGGCCATTGCAGTTACCAGGTCCAGCATCGAGAGGTGGAGGTGACCAATTGCCTTCCTCGCTGATCTTTTCCTTCTCTAACTCAAGTGCAAAGTCAGGTAATCATTTACAGCTGGATAGATGGAAGCGTGTGGATACCGTCAATCAAACCCTGGCACCTTTGTCACGAGAGACCAGCACTCTAACCACTCTGTCAATTGGTCACCGCCAGCTTATTGGCCATTTTAGATTTTATTTATTTATTTTTGTTTCCGGAAATAAAATAAAAATAAAAATTATTTGTCAAGTGGCAGTTATTGTGCCTTGTTTGAACATTTGTTTTATATATTTCACCTGGTTCTTCTTCTTCGTACACTCTCAGACGTCTATGTGAATATTTTCAAAGAAAGCAGCGGTCAGCTTGAGGTTCTTTGTATCTCCATAGAGATTTTCCAGGAATGGTACTGGTTACGGCCATATGTGCTATCTGTTACTCATAAGTTGGGCATCTTTGAAGCAGATGTTCAGAAGTCATTTAATCGGTCACACAGTTACACTCACCGGTAATTCATGTCTTTACCTTTTAGAATAGATTGCCTAATTTGTTGTGGGCCATGCGGAGTCTGAAGATTATCACTTGTTCTTTTCTGCTGAGCTGGCAATATGCATCATTTTGTGTGTGTCCTGGATGCTCTGTATACCATTAGTTTCTGTATCTGGTTCTGATAAAACTCTTAACCTCTTACAAAGTTATGCTTGTATCAAGAAACAAACAATGGATTCAAGTGAGTATTTAAACATTTAAAAATAGTGAGTGACATTAATTCATTGATTTTCCTTTGCGCTCCCTATGGAATACAGAGTCACTACTGCAGCTTGTCCCCCGGAGGAAGCCCGCACCAAGCAAGCTTTCACATGCTCCTGCTGCAGTGGTCCGCGGCAATCTGCCCCAAGCCGCATGCACAACCTCAAACTGGTCGCCTTGTACGACATGCATGAGGGTGGAGTAGTCCTGTTCTTTCTTCGTCTCATCATAGACCCCCCGGGAACTACACGGGGCATGGGGCCACTGACTTGTTACAAGTACGAGCCATTGACTTGTTACAAGTACAAGCCATTGACTTGTTACAAGTACGAGCCATTGACTTGTTACAAGTACGAGCCATTGACTTGTTACAAGTACGAGCCATTGACTTGTTACAAGTACGAGCCATTGACTTGTTACAAGTACGAGCCATTGACTTGTTACAAGTACGAGCCATTGACTTGTTACAAGTACGAGCCATTGACTTGTTACAAGTACGAGCCATTGACTTGTTACAAGTACGAGCCATTGACTTGTTACAAGTACGAGCCATTGACTTGTTACAAGTACGAGCCATTGACTTGTTACAAGTACGAGCCATTGACTTGTTACAAGTACGAGCCATTGACTTGTTACAAGTACGATCCATTGACTTGTTACAAGTACGAGCCACTGACTTGTTACAAGTACGAGCCATTGACTTGTTACAAGAACAAAATTATTTGAATCTACATGACTTTTCTATGTTGTCTGGTCTACGTTACTGGGGCTATTATATATGATCAAAACATTCCACAGTCAAACCCAAGTATGACTTGGGGCAAAAGACTTCATTAGGTTTTGAGTACTTCTCCCCCCCCCCCCCTCCCCATGCTTACTTCCCAGAAGAGTAGGCTTTCTCATTATTTTTCTTGTCTTCTCTGGGTAGCAAACTCTTGAAGTGCATCTCTCATTCCTTGTTCTTTTTCTTTCATAATAATTGGTAAAAATAATGAAAAAATATTCTTCTTTCAGAGACACTTGTTTCAACATGCCTCCGCTGGAGCTGTCACCATTTCAGAAAGAGAAGCTGCGGTATTATTTCAATTTCCTTAGTAAGTCAACATGTTTATTTGAGTCACTATTTTGTTTTCCATGTTGCCTCATGACCAAGGTGTACTTGAATTATGTGGCACCAGTGGCGGATACTTCCTTTGGCATCCAATAAAACACACATAAAAAAATATAATGTGCTTGCAAAGTAGATTTCTTAACAGTACATTACTGTCATAAAAGTGTTTCATGGCATCCCCCCTACTGACTGTCACCTGGGGCAGACCACCCCCTTGCATCCCCCTTATTACGCCATGCTCATGACCATCGACTCACCATTTTATTACCATTTTAACACTCCTTCAAGTGCCAGACCTAGGTATGAACTAAAGAACGAAAATGAAAGAGGTGTAATTAATTTTTGAGATAATAGCAGCCAGTTGAATTAAGAGATTATTCATATACGCATATGATGAGAGGAATTAGTAAACAACACTAGTGAAAGAATTAGGTAGTCCCATACCAGATACTGACGTAGGGGAGTGAAGTGTTAGAGACTTCACCATACTAGGTCCAGCATCGAGAGGTGGGGTGACCATTTCCCTTCCTCTCATCCTTTTCCTTCCCTAACTCAAAGAGCAGAGTCAGGTATTCATTTACAGCTGGGTAGACTGGAACATGTCGGTACTGTAATTCAAACCTGGCACCTTTGTCGCGAGAAACCAGTGCTCTTACCACTTTGTCAATCGGACGCTCAGAGAAAGAAAACATATATTTTAAAAAAGGGTTATACAGTGTTTTGGTCCCCCCAAAAAAAACATGAGGAGGGGAGCCAAATTAACCAGCGTATAACCACAGAATGCCGCGTGTCCAAGGGTGCAGTAAGAAAGAATAGAACTACTTTACCCGCAGGCATGTCGTAAAAAGGTGACTAATATAAAGTCTTGCATGCTGCTGGCAACCTCTTGATGTAAAACGAATTGTCACAGAAACCACAGCTCAAAGAGCAGGTCACTGCTGTGTACAGGCTTCCTCCTAAACTAGCCGTAGTGGTGGTTGCATGCTCTGTAGCACAAAGTAAAATTATGATAAATGATGACGACAGCAGAATGGAGAGAGTTAGGGAAACTAACAAAGAAGAGATGATCTGTGGCGATGCAAATATTTTAAAGTAGTACAACTTAACAGCAAGCTAGACTTAATTCTGAGTGCTAGATTGGAAACAGAAGGCCGCTACTATATTTCACTGCATAAATAGTATAGGATGATTTTTAAAAAGTCACTGCACACTTACCAATACCGAATCAAGTACAAGTGCTTATTGATTTGAAAGTTACTTTGCACCAATCATTGCTATTATTCATCTTGGCCTTCTTTGCCATACAGTTGGCAAAGTTCTCTCCTAATTTCCTCCTTCTTAGTTCGGTTGAATGAAAAACAATTACAAAAACACACAAATACGTCTTACAAACAGAAAGGACAAGAAAAACCTACATTGCGGCCACAGGGCCTTCGTCAGTTTGCCTTAGTTCTTCCATTTACACATTTTCTTGGGCAATATCACTGTTTCATTAAATGTACTTGAATAGGTATTGGTATATGTACAGTGACTTTTCGATCACCTGCATAACAAACAAGTTGAACAATAAAACTAATCTTTATATATATATAATCGAACGTCTGTCTGTCTGTTACCTCATAACTCGAGAACCGCAGAACCGATTTTGATGCAGTTTGCTTCAGCGTATTGGACATTTCTTCGGACAGGTTTTAAACTATACACCATCAATGGTACAACATTAGGAGGGTGAGCAGTGAATTTTTCTTCACTCCATTCATTCTTATCTCAAGGGACAAGGGACGTAAAAACTTTACCGTTTCTTGGGTTAACGGCCTTAGCTTACAAACTATATAAGTCATAAATTTTATCTTTTTTCGTTAAATTTAAAAGAAGTGCGTTGGTTTCTGTTATATAAGTTTTCTAAACCAGGATTCCTGACAAGGAAACTTTGAATAATACTCAGCTTTGTAGAGTTCTTACTTAAATAAACAAGTGCGTTGCAACTGTTATGCAAATTTTTAAAATCAGGATTCCTGACAAGGAAAGTTTGATTAATTCTCAGCTATGTAGAGTTCTTACTACCAATTTTGTGTACACAGAAGCCTTCGTGTAAATTACGAGGGGCGTTCAGAAAGTAATGCACCACATCGTTTTTCTCAGCTAATAATGAAGATAGAAGCATGGAATTTTGCATACTTCAAATATGGCATGTGCCTATTGTGTGCACCAAATTGCACTGCAACCGGCCAAATAATACGGCTGCCCTAAACCGTTGAAATGGAGCGTGTTAGCAACTTGCGTTATAAGCAGCGAATTGTGATAGAATTTCTCGTTGCAGAGAAGGAAACTATTGTGAACATTCACAAGCGTCTATGTGATGTGTATGGAAGTTTTGCAGTCGACAGGAGTACAGTCAGTCGCTGGGTTCAGAGAATCAAAGAATCAGGAAGTGGAGATACGGAGCTGCTTGATCGGCCGCGCTGTGGACGTCCTGCCACAGCCACCAACGCAGAAATGTTGAAATGCGCTAAGGGCATTATTCTTACTGATAGGCGAATCACTACTCAACAACTGGCCTTACAGCTGTCAGTCAACTTTGGTAGTGCAAATGCAGTTATAAAAACTCTCGGATTTTCTAAGGTTTGCGCAAGATGGGTTCCTCGAAGCCTCACAAATGACCACCGATTGCAAAGGAAAACAATTTCTTCTGAATTGTTGGAGCGTTTCAATGCTGATGGAGAGAACTTTTTGGCTAAGATCGTTACAGGTGACGAAACCTGGGCACATCATTTTGAACCTGAGACAAAAAGACAGTCAATGGAGTGGCATCATCCGCAATCACCAAGAAGAAAGAAATTCAAGACAATTCCTTCAGCTGGAAAGGTCATGATCACTGTCTTTTGGGATACTGAAGGTGTGATTCTTGTGGAAGTTATGCCAAGAGGAGAGACAATCAATTCACAAGCTTACATTGAGACATTTAAAAAACTCAATCAGCGTTTTCGCAGAGTTCGGCCGCACAAGAATCCAGCAGACCTGCTTTTCCTTCACGACAATGCGCGACCTCACACAAGTCTGGCAACACGGGAAGCAATCACCAAATTGGGTTGGACTGTACTACCCCATCCACCCTATAGTCCCGATTTGGCATCCTCTGATTTTCATCTATTTGGTCCACTTAAAGATGCACTCCGTGGGACAAGGTTTGAAGATGATGAAGGAGTGATTCATGCAGCGAAGAAATGGCTACATGATCAAGACAAAATCTGGTACGGGCTAGGAATACATGCACTTGTTTCGCGCTGGCATAAAGCCGTACAAGTTGATGGGGATTGTGTTGAATAATACCGATGTTTACATGACATATCCGTGTATATTATGTATAAATTTCATGCTTTTTGAATAAACAGCTCCTGAGAAAAACGATGTGGTGCATTACTTTCTGAACGCCCCTCGTATTTGTGCTAAAAGATTTGTGTATGTTCTAGAAGATGTGTGTATGTTCTGACATAATAATTGGTTAGCGATTCATTTGGATATGGAGAAAAGGCAAGAAGCTCAGTTTTTTTTTTTTTCATTTATTATTCTGCTGGAGAATATTAGCTACCTACCTACATAATAATTTTCACAGTTCATTATTAAGTTTATTTACTACTTAATTATTTTCAGTTTTCCTTTCATTTCTTTGTTACGTTTTTGACTTTAATAATATCGTAGACAACAAGGTTTGTGTGCCTCTTTTAAAAACACTTAGGTTTTATTTTTATTTTGGGATCATTTTTAGGCATTATAATTCCACTTCTCGGAAAGAGTAGGTTTCCTTTTCTTAGGGTTTTTTAAACACGTGACATAGGTGTATTTATTCTTAGTTAGGTACTTTAATTTAATTTCATTTTTTATTTACTCTACGCCTATCACATCGTCCAACAGAACTTCATCACTTGGGAGACTTAGCAACAGAGCAAAGAGAATGAGAAGGGAAGAGCAAAACATTTTTTGAATGAAATAATTACTTTATTTTATTTAGTACTATTCTCCTTCCTTTTTATGTTTAAGTATGCATGTGAAACTACACGTGTGTGGGTTTATATGTAATGCATCCCTTTACAGCATTATTTTATAGAGGAAAGGGCATTAGTAGTTTACGTGCATACATTTCAATACATAAGAGTGTGTGTGTGGAGGTAGTATGTGCATGAATACACATGTATGTATGTATGTGCGTGTATGTATATATATGTATAAATGTATATAGGTGCAGATTGCTTGTACTTTTTTCTCTTATTTATGTCTGTTTTTAAATGCTTTGACTTTTTACAATTTAAAAAAATCTCATCCTTGGAATAAACAAATAAAAAAAGCAGACTGGTGGTTGTGGTAGCGGGGAGAAAGTCTGCATACCAAGAATCCTGTTGCGAGAGAATTCTATGTTATTATTTGTGTGGAGGTGGTGACTGTAGAATTAAGCAGATCGTTGACATCAATTGAAACAGTCACAATTTGAATCTGGTTGATTTATTTTGATATAGAACAATCGATCCCCGCACTGGAACACCACTATACTTGATGCGAGAGAATTCTATGTTATTATTTGTGTTGAGATGGTGACTGTAGAATTAAGAAGATCGTCCTGGAAGAAACGCGAATATCGTAGGCTTAATAAATAGAGTCATTCAGTGCAGCTGGCACACCATACAAACTGGTAAGTTCAAAATAGGCTCCACAGAAAAGACATTTATTTGGCTTCATAGTTCCAAGCATGTAATAACATTAATAGTACGTTGCATTCAGACGTCCAGTGTCTGTCAGTTGTAGAAGCATATAACATGGCATGCAATAGCAGAATACATCTCAATTCTGGCCGTTATGACTAAAAGTTCGTTCGGACACGACGTGACCCAAGTTCTGCTGCATTAATAGTCGCTGACGATATCGTTGCGAAATACTTCATTAAACGGATTACTATACTTCTTTGTTAAGATAGTGAACCGTTATGGCCAATAATAACTTAGTGGCGGCCTCTCAAACATAGCCACTTAAAATAAAGTCTCCACGGATCAGGAGCATAAAATAGACGTCCTCACTGGTCGACCTACATTAATGAAAGGCCCAGAAAATTAGCCGTTGGGCTACAATAGCAGACGACGCAAACGTCATATAGTTACCAATTACGTAATAATATCGCGGCGTTCAATACAAGTGCTTTGACGCACAAAAACTAGCTAATGCAGACAGTCGTATCTCCAAAAAAGAACGGGCATACGTGTCGTAGATTTTTGATAGGGGAATTAAGACTTGGGTTGGTCCCTTCTTAATATATTAGAATAAGCGATAACAACAGTGAGAGATAATAATAGAAATAGATTTCCACGAGTGAGATGGAGAAATTAATAGAGTCTGTCCCTGAAATCGAGAATCTTCTCTCATTCAGCCTATCTTCTACAACAGATCTAGAGGAGTCAGACAGTCTAAAATTTTATATATTAAATATATATCTCCACTCACATACACCCACACATAAGTGACGACAGTTAGACGCACAGACGTGGAAAAACTATAACAATGAAATATAGATATTTTGGAACGAGCTGACCGACACACTTGAATACAGTTTATGTAAATTTATTAACATAAGGAAAATTTACCACAACACATAAATGTTAATATCAAGCATAGAAAAATACATATAAGGTAATGAATTACTACAAGTATAATAGACCCATAGGTGTAATCTTTTCCCTCGATGTTTAGTCCACGATCCTGTTAGAAGAAAAGTGATAGCCCCAAAGAGTCACGGATATATACGCTATGTTCTATGATTTCCTTTTTAAAGGTATGAACAGAACTGATACTCTACTCTATCCTAAGGAAAATATTATTAGCAACAAAAAAAAACTGCATAAAGGAATTTAAGACAGCAAAATGGGTGCCAAAAATACAACAATAAAGGAATCACTCAGCCCTGCATTCACTCTATTCATGTCAGCCGTTGCCACGCGCTTGCATTCGTACTTACAGCTTTGGTAGTGTGCTGGGTTTTGATGTTAAAATGTTAAGTATTAATTGTCTACAGATGTGAGGTCAGCTATGCAAGTCCCTGAGTCTAATTGTTGATGAAGTTGTTCTCAGGATACCTGTCTGCTACCACCCTACGACCTCAATCTGCTATATATTTTGAACCTAATTATATGTTATGGTGTCTGTATGTTATCTGCCTAGGTGTCTAGGGTAATATGCAATGTAATGTTAATGAAATGACAACAACTACACCTATAACTTAATGAATAAGTAATTAAACAAGTCACTGGGTAAATTTTGAATTATAAAATTTTTTACATTTATTTTCCTCTATCTCAATTTCTGGGATATAGGAATGTTTAAAACTTCAAAATATAAGGCAATTTATTTACAACAAGTAATGTAAAACAACACTGTGTCTTTATTATTACTCTAAATCGTTTATGACTGGAAGTGTTCTGATGAAGCACTACTCCTATGAATGGACACGCTTCTGTGGAACGACTGGTGTCATCATGTCAAGAATACTGATTGATATAATAATGATGGAGAGTACGGTTAAATGAACTAACACACGCCCTTGGACAAATGGGCTTATCTTTAGTTCCAGGAACCCTTTTGATGTCCTTCTAGCAAACACTTTCTTCACGACTGCAACGTCTGAACTCTACTTCAGAACTTGTGAGAAACAGGTAATTTGCCTCGAGCTTGCAGCTTCAGGAGTACGTATATTTGGTATGTGGCTCACTGATTTTTTCAAGATGGAACCCTGAAATCAGAGGATTAAGGCCTCCTCAGTACATCATACACCTATCTCCATCTCTAAACAATTAAACATTATCATCAGTTTCAAGATCAGTGAAGTTGCTAAATAAATAGCTATCGTTCCTATCTGATTTGGTGCCCTATTCATCATCATGTAATCTTCAAACATCCGTTTGATACCTTCCATGTCATAGAAGAAATTATATTTATTCATATAAAGTCATGTGCAAACACTGTGACTTGCTGAATCGGCCAGTGGTTTTCTGGTCTTACATCATAATAATATCATATTTTATTTCCAACCATGTCTTTTCATTCAATCCCACAGTTTAAGTAAGTCTGTCTGGCTTTAATACAAGGTGATAATCTTTCCTAATAACATTTGTGGCATGACACAAAGGTTTAGTTTGGCGCCTCTCTGGGGGTGCCTCTACGCATCAATTATACATACACATTCAAGAATACAGACACATATCAATACTAATAATGGTTATATAAATGTTTATCTTACCGCATCAATGAAATATTACACAATAAGTATGTTAACCGGCGATCAATGGGCACATTTAGATCGCCACTGATGCAGAACAGCGAAGGCACTGGTCATGTATTCCTTGCTTCTGATGTTAACACTACTTGTGAGATTTTTTCTTAGAGTGGCAACTAATGCTGGTTTCAAATCGTTTTTATTACTCCGTTAGTCTATTCTACTACAACCAATCGAATTATGTTATGCCCACTAGCCTCTTTTTTTCAAAAATAAATTACACTTTCAAAATGTAACTCCCCCCCCCCCCCCCCCCCCCCCCCCCGTTCTCTACCCTTCTCACTTTCAGTACCACACTCCATAAGCTATTTTTTTTTCAAATATGCCTAATGCAAAACGGTTTCGTAGATTTAAATTATCACTACGGGTAGGAGACCAAGCGGTGGAATTTTTCTCTCATTCAATAGCAGATACTACTGCTTTCTATAACGTTCCTTTTTGGGAAAAAAATATGTCATAGCAACCGGTATCCAAGGCCTAGTAGCTTTTTTCAAACTACTAACCTCTCATTCGTTTTATGTTACACTAAGCAATTCCTGTGACGTCACACTGTCGCACGTCATTCTATTAATAAATTCAAACCAACGCTTGTCAAGGTTGCATTTTTCCGTCTCTCATTCCATCCCTCCGATTCTTTTATTCTATCACTCCGTTTGAAATTAATTATGCATTTCTGTCTTGTCAAAAGGCTTTTATTTTAGAGGCATTGGGTATTGCGGGGAGAGGAAAAGCTAACAGTTTTTGTGTATCGTTTACTATGGCGTTACTGCTTGTAAAATCCAGTGCGTCTCGTGGCGTGGGCGATGATGTTGAGCACAACTCACATGTTATCTCTATAGTATTTTGAATTTATAAGCAGTACTATTTTATCTATTTGAGAAAATATCAGTCCCTATTATGCTCCAAGGGCACAATGGTATGTCTGATGGTATGAGAGGTTCTCTTCACTGCTTATTTACGTTCTTGGCAAATTGAACAGTTTTTACATAGTGTTTCTATGTCCTTGTTTATCTGTGGCTAGTAAACATCTTTCTTTCTTCTCAGTTGTGTCTTCACAATACCAAGATGACTATTATGGAGCTGTTTAAGAATGATATCACGTTGTGCTTCTGGTATAATAATGCGATCTCCTTTAAGGATCAGACCATCTTCGATGCTTAACTCGTCCCTCATAGAGTAGTGTGGACGGATGTGTGTTGGAACTTCCCTGATAGAACTTGGCCATCCATGGTATATCAGTTCTTTGAGAGACTTTAGAATTGGATCTCTCATTGTGTCTTCTCTGATGTGTTCAAGACGATTATCGCTAAACTTGACAACGTCAACTTTAATGAACACACTCAGGGACCAGTGGACAATGCAGACCTTGACACTTCAACGGCGTCCAGAAATGTGGTCAACATGACCTCCCGTGAATACAGGAGTAGTTTAAAATGTCAAGCTTAAGTTCCTTTTTGTTCTTTTTTTTCCCCCTTGTGGACAACCAGGTATTCTGACCGAAGTCCACACTGTCTGCTTTTTTTATAACGTTTTGCCTCGTTTTGGCGAGGCGCGTCCCGTTCAACCTAGTCGGTTTTTTTGGGGGGAGATTATTTTATTTGACATATGAAAAGGGCGAGAAGCGATAGTGCAGAGATTACTGGTAAATACACTAATGTTAACGTATACAAATATACATAATGGTACCATACTTTCATTGCAAGATATGCCCTACAAAGTAGGGCTTGAAAAATAGTTTATAGACTCATTATATTGCTCCTCTCCACGGAAATCTTTAGTAAATTATTTTTGTTTGTTTGTTATTAGGCTTGTTTATTCGATTTCTCAAGATGAAATAGAGCAAAATTAAATTTGGCCTCAATAATGTTAAAGAATAGGATTGTCCCGGTTTGTAAAATATTCCCAATGGAAAATAAAATACAATCGATCTCAAAACACACACTCACATACACAATTGCCGCTATTTCAACAACTGCTATTGACGACTTCCAATGCTGACATTCGTGACTGACCGGGTCCCCCTAATTACCGGTGTCGGATACCATTGGTCGTAAATCTTCAACGTGTCACAGCCGCTTCATAGATTCAGAAACTGGCGCGAAACGCCCAGGGTCAGCATTTAAGTTTCTTTACAATATTCCCAACTCAGTTTGTTTTTTTCCGACCGAAGACCACACGGTCTGCTGCTGACTTGGGCAAATTTGTCCTATAAAAACTCTTACTTCTGCATCATCCGACTTAACCATAATAATAATAATAAAACAAAATAAATAATAAAATAAATAGACTACACATGTAGATATGCTTTAAAATGTAAACATAATAATGACAATAATAATAATAATAATGATAATAGATACATAGAAAATAAAATAATAATAATTTAAAGGCAGGCTTCTCTCTGCGGACATGACAAAAGGGAGGATGAAAATTTTTTAACTTGCACACACTCTCTCACATATACTTAAGACAAAAATATTGGGTGATGGAGTCCCTCACATTTAACGTTGTGTGTGTAGGGGAGGAGGAGGGAGGATGATGATACGTGTTAAAGGGAGTGGGGAAAGTAGGAAAAAAAACACAGGTGATGGAATACCACGTAATTGGCAGTGAGTTGGGGGGGTGGGGGAAGGGGGAGGTTATAGGAAAGTGACCTTCGTATAAACTAAAGGCTTGGATTTAAGAATATTTGGCAGGTCGAGGTACAGGTAGCTGGGGATAGGGGACAGGTTTTAAAATAAGCGTCACTCGCTGGAGGAACAAATTTAGGAGAAAGGCTGGGCGGATAATTTTGTACTCAAATACTGATTGAATGCGACATTTCCAAATTAAAAAACGAAATTCCGAGAGTAAAAGTATTAATTTAAAATGGATGTCTGGTAGTGTCTTGGGAATTGAATTAAGCATAATCGCTTTGAAAATGTCTGGGGTTTTTTTTTGTCGTATGTGTGTCCAGTATGTCTCGTAAGATTCTCTGTGCTGGTATAATTGTACTACATTTATAGAAAATGTGTTCCTCTTTTTCTTGTACATTTGCCTGGCACATCTTGCATCGTGATTTTCGTTTTAATCTGTGTGCTGCTCTTTCTGTGGTTGGTGTCATGTTATATAAAAGTCGATATGTGACTTCTCTGGCTTTTGGTGCGATGCTTTTGTTGTGAAGATCGGTGAAAATCTCAGTGTAATCTGTTATTGTAGTGAAATTGACCGAGATACAACGGTAAAATACTCCAAAGATAACATTTAAGGATAAAAAACATAATGCGTAAGCTGCTGATGTACATGATCGCCTAGACCGCGGGTCATCATCCTCTATAAATTTTGCCTTGCTAGACAGGAGGGGAACGGAGGATCAAAAAGGAAAAAATATGACTGGAAAGATTGCGTAGCAAGGCTAAGGAGACGCAATTGGGGGGGATGGAGGAAAGTAAAAAATTCACGTCCCCCAAATTGACACGAGGTACGGAAATGGACGCTTTTGCGATACTAAGATTTTGATTTGAATTGAGCGGCAGAACGCGGATGGTAGGAAAATTACAAAAATTTAAAAAGTAAATTTTCTTAATATTAATGTTAGGAATATAAAAATTAGCTGGCCGGATGGCCTATTCTGAGCAATGAAATAATATGATCTTAATTTTACAAACGGATAGATAATATTGAAGATAATGACAAAAGACAGTGTAGTTCACATCATCGCTAGACTATATTGAATCTAAAAGTGTCACAATTTGCACACAAAAACACGACCTTGGGAACAGGTGTTCAAAGTTACTTATTATGGAGGAGAGGGGTTTTGAGCGGTAGCTGTGTCTAAATATAACTTTTTACGACAAAATTTTAAGGGGAGAGAAAGGTTGCTTCAAAAATCAAGCACATTTTTTTTAGAAACACAAGTAGAGACGGACAGACTAACAGATAACCATCCATACTTGACTGAAGCATGACTGAAATGACTTTAGTGTAGAAATTTGAAATTAAAAATAAACCTTGGCAGTGATTGGCCACAGACAATCATATCATTAGCGCTCAGAGCGCATTTGGGGTCATTCTTCAATAATTGTTCAGTGTTAGACACAGATTTTAAAGTGTGGTGTGTTCCCATATGAAAGACAGTGAATAAATTTAGGGACGCCATACTATAGCCAGCAGCTCAGCTGAGTTTTGCTAGCAATTCTGTGTTATGTATTCATAATCTGGTAAGATTGAAATTATTTCTTTATATATTTTGAATATTGTTTCATGTTCGAGTGATTTGATACTGCCATATCATAATCTAGCCTTACAAACCAGTAGGGATTTTGCTCTAGACCCCCCGCCCAAGTCAGGGTCTAGGGACCAACAAGGTACATAAACTACAGCAAGGATTATGCAAGATATATCAAGCGTTGAAACAGATTACCTATCTTCTTTTAGGGCCAACAACTAATAAATATTTTTCAGAATCTATAGTCTGGGAGGATCTATCTGATGTAAACCCACCATGGTAACTGTGCTGTTTGGTCAGAGAGATCTGACCTGTCTGTATGATGTGGTTGTTGTGTCAGTGTGGTGTCCAGACGTGGGTATAGAATAGATTTTGACACATAGCCCATACTTTGATTGCAGAGCTGTGAGTTTTCTATCGACAACAAAGCAGAGTCTATTCGGTGGGTGACTTTACTCGAGTGTATCTGTGCAGTTCTTGTGACAGAGACCACCATTATTGCCCGCCAGCACGGAGAGGTGGGACCGCAAGTTTTCAGCACCAGAGCTACAAAAAGATGAGTGAGCCTCTGGTCTGCTGGACATTCACCAACTATTGGTAGTGACTAATATCCCCATAAAAATTCCCACCATTTTCTGGACACTGTGTAGTCAATATAGACAGGTGTGATGAGACCACCCCAACAGCACAGACAATAAATATCCTCCCAAGTAGATGACTACCAGAACATTTTAATAAAACTAACTATTCTAGTACTTAAATATGTACACTTTTGCATTTATTATGTAACATTCCATGCATAATTTTCATAAATTTTAAATCCTTCTTTTAAAACAAGTTCTGGTCAAAATAAAACTTGATCCAGAACAAATAAATGTAATATAATTATATCAAAAACTTTATACACGTGAGTTAGTTCAGTGTATTTTAACACTTGTTAATCTTATTAGTCTTCTTAAATATCTGTGGGTGTATTTATAACTAACACACCACATTACACATCATTACCCTAGACACTTTACGTAGCCACATTCATTAAGAAAAAAAAAATTAAGTGTGAGGTCGTAGTGGTAGCAAGAAAGGCCTTCTGACAATTCTCAACTACATTTTATCTCAGGAGCCTTCACAGCTGGCCTCATACAAGTTACATGTAGTAATAACACCATCATACAATACCATCAACACCACTACATAAATTGGGGTCTTGTCCGGGATAATTAGCCCAACAGTAAAATTAGGATCTCCTGGTGGGAGAAATAAAAGTAGGGAAATAAATTGTAAAATTTCCTTTAAAATTAAAAGTGTCCCTGCAGATAAAAGTTGGTGAATCTTCACAGCCAGTAATAATTAATTAGTTAACTGGTTAGTTAGAATTAGTTAGACTATAGTCATATAGTAATTAGAAGTACTTAGTGTATTTACTGGTTAGAGATTTATCTTGTATATTATTATATTGTCCAAAAAGTATGGCAGAGCTAGCAAAGTTTAGATCAGCTGCTGTGCTCACTGCGAAGGAGATGGGGATGGATGGTCAAATTTTAATTCAATACGTAACGACTGAATGTGATAAATATATTGAACGGGAAGAAAGGAGATTAGAAAAAGAGGCTGAAAGAAAATTAGAGGCTGACAGGTTAGCTGAAGAAAAGAGATTACAAATTGAGGCTGATAGAGAAATTAAGAGGCTGCAGATTGAGGCAGAAGAAAAACGACAGCAAAGGGAGGCAGAAGATAAAAAGGCCGAAAGGGAGGCAGAAGATAAAAAGGCCGAAAGGGAGGCAGAAGAAAAAAGGTTGACTGCCGAAAGGGAGGCAGAAGATAGAAGGTTGCAGAGGGAGCACGAATTACGACTAAGGGAGCTGGAATTACAAGGCCCGGCCCCTGAAAATGGTGCCAGCCCTTTTGCCTCAGATGCTACGCCCAGTATGGGAGCCTCAAACTCAGCTATGGGGTTTCATTTAGACCATTTTGTTGAGAAAGACGATGACATAGAGGGGTACCTAGGACGTTTTGAGTTATTAGCTACTACATATGGGTTAGAGAGAGAGAGGTGGAGTTTAAAGCTATCACAGGGATTGAGGGGTACTTCTTATGAAGTATTTGCCAAAATGAACAGGGAAGACCAAGACAATTATGACATGTTAAAGCAGGCTTTGTTATTAAGGTACGAGAAGAATGGTGAATTTTATCGTAAGAAATTTAGAAATGCCAAACTGTTGTCTGGGGAGACATACCACCAATTCTCTGCCAGACTAGAAACCTATTTGGAGAAATGGACGGCTCTGGGGAAGACCCAAGATCTTAAAGAAATGATCATGATTGAGCAATTGAGAGAGTCCATGGCTCCAGACATGAGAAAATTTCTCATGGAACAAGGTGCAGAGAAGTTGGGGGAAATTTTAAATGTTGCTGAGAGGTATCAGGCAGCTCAGGCAGAGGTAAGTGGTGCTAAGAAGAAGCACATAGACAATTTTAAAGCTCCACAGCAATTTAATAAATTTGATAATAGAGAGCAGGGAAATAAGGGTAGGACAAACTTTGAGCGGCCAAGAAATGACTATCGCGACAGAAACTCACAGTTCAATGACCAAAAGTTCAATGAAAGAAAACCGTTGAACCAAGGAAAAAGATGGTGTAAATGGTGCAAGAAGGATAACCATAACACCGAATTTTGTAGAAGGAAACCTTCAAACATTGCTGCAATGAAGTCGGGGACGCAAAGATTAAAGGTTAATCCTAAGGGACAACAGGAACCTTATCACCCCCCAGTTTGTGAGGATGTTATTTGTAATGGGGTCACCATAAGGTGCCTTTATGATACAGGTTTGGATTATGATTCAGTTGTGAAGTCTAGCCTAGTGGACCCAAGTCAGTATACCACAGAAACAGTGGAAATACAAGGGGCGACTAAGGACATACCACTCATGACACTTCCCATCGCAAGGATAACGGTGAAAACTCGCTATGTGGAAGGAGAAATCAGAGCAGCAGTGATAGATGAACCAATCTACCCTCTGATATTGGGGTGTAGATACGTCTTCTTGGGGAATCCCGAGAAACCTGTGATCATGGCGACAGTGCAGACCAGGTCACAGAAGAAGGAGGAAGAAGGTGAACCTATAAATGCTCATCCAGAGGAGATGAGGAAGGCGCAGGCTGAGGATAGGACACTCAAGCCATGTTTTAAAAAATTGCCCAAATGCCACACACCTCCGAGCAAGGGGGAATATTTCATGAAGAACAAACTATTATACAGGAAGACAGGAACTAGATCCACTGGTCACGGACAGTTAGTTCTTCCCAAGAGATATAGGGCAAATTTGATAAGGAGCTTACATGTTGGAAAAGATGGTGACCATGAGAAAGTCGGTACCATCTGCCAAAAGATTGCTCTAAAATACTATTGGCCCGACGTAAATGTCGATGTTGAAAACTTTGTAGAAGCATGTGGCGTATTTCATGAGGGAACACCCACAAAGGGAAAATATGTGCAGGACCTAGAACCGCCACGGGGCAACTTTAGGCCTGAAAGGAAAACTAATTATACTCGGGTAGACAAAGTGGAATGGGAGCCCCCTTTTCACACCCAGTCTTCACTTGAATGGATTAACATGGCCGCTATGCGAAGAGTACAAAGAAGAAATTTAACCCAGGATAGGATGACAATCCCTCGGTCAGACTTATATAAACTGGAGGAACAGACAAGAGAGCGAAGATCTCTCATAAACAATCTTAAGTGGGGAGACAAACCCCAGAGAAAAATTGGTAGTGGTCGATTTGTGAGTGATGATTCTAGGAAGAAAAGTCCTCATTATAGAGCTTCTAAGGGACGGGACCCGATGGGTTCCATGAAAAATAAGTATGGTAAATTAAAGATCCAGATGTAACTCTATTAAGGACCTGGACAGATGAGAAGGCGGAAGAGACTGTTACCTCATCGTATCAATACGTGAACGAACTGACCACTCGTTTGAAAGCTGGATGGAAACTGGCAAATGATAATTTGAAACAAGCCAGGAAGAAACATGCAGCATATTTTAATAGGAAGGCAAAGGACAGGGAACTGGCAGTCGGAGAGAAGGTGCTGCTTTTACTACCCGGAAGCCAGAATAAATTACAAATTGGTTGGCAAGGTCCATATACGGTTCTAGAGAAGGTGTCTAGAACAAACTATAAAATTGACAAAAAGGGGAAGGAAAAAGTTTATCATGTAAACCTGTTAAAGAAGTATCTGGACAGACCACTCCAGGAAAGCACCCCCTTATTGACCTTAGCTATTGCAACCCAGATGCAAAAGGAACCACTCACCTCACATGAATACCCATTACATCCTTGTGAAACCGCAGCACAGGTAAAAGTCAGTAAGCACCTGACTAAAAACCAGAGGGAGAGAGTTCAACAAGTTCTGGAGGAACATACAGATGTATTAACAGATAAACCAGGCCATACAAATTTGCTACAGTATGACATGAAACTGGTAGACTCAAACCCAATCTGTATGAGAGCCTATTCTATTCCGTTCGCGAAGGAGAAGGCATTAAAGGAAGAAATAGATTATTTATTGAAGGAGGGGATTATTTCGCACAGTGAATCATCTTTTAGTTCTAGTGTCGTTTTGTTGAGGAAACCGTCTGGGGAACACAGACTGTGCATAGATTACAGGAAACTGAATGCTGTCACAGAAGGACAAGTGGATCCATTACCAGACACAAAACAGTTATTTGCCAGACTGAACAAGGCAAAATACTTTTCAAAGGTGGATCTTAGTAAAGGCTATTACCAGATCCCAGTGAAGCCTGAAGTGAGACCTTATTTGGCTTTTAGCACTTCGGATGGACATTATGAATTCAATATGCTACCATTCGGACTGAAAAATGCTCCGAGTGTGTTTTCAAGGATGATGCGAAAATTGTTGGACCCCCTGAATAACCCATGTATCACGAATTTCATGGATGATATTCTCGTCGCCACAGAGACATTTGAAGAACACATTGAAGCTCTGGAGATGTTGTTTGATAGACTTCGGGAGGCGAACTTAACTGCTAGGCCAACAAAATGTTGTATTGGATGCAAAGAGTTGGAATTCTTGGGGCACACTGTATATCAGGGTAATATGACCCCTGATCCTAAGAACTTGGAAAAACTGCAGAGAGCACCTAGGCCGCAAACCAAAAAGGACGTGCGATCATTCGTGTCGTTATGCGGATTTTATCAGAAATACATCAAAAATTTTAACGCTATTTGTGCTCCTCTGACTGATCTGACTCGCAAGGGACTTCCAGATAAAATTATTTGGACTGCACAATGTGAATTAGCGTTCCAAGAGTTAAAGGAAAAACTCACTAGCAAGCCTATTCTCAAACTGCCTGATTTGACACAGGACTTTGTCTTAAGAACCGATGCAAGTAATGTAGGACTTGGAGGGGCTTTGTTGCAAAGATCATCTTCACCTGATGGGGAACTGAAACCAGTCGCTTATGCAAGCCGCAAATTGAATAAGGCGGAACAAGGATACTCCACAAGCGAAAAAGAATGTTTAGCATTAATCTGGGCAATAAAGAAGTTTCAAATCTATCTGTATGGTAGGACTTTTGTGGTGGAGACGGATCATCAGCCTCTCGTGTTCTTGTCTCAGGCTAAGCATGAAAACGCAAGATTGCTGAGGTGGTCTTTATTGCTTCAACCTTATCAGTTCAGTATCCAATATATCCCAGGCAAATTGAATGTCGGTGCAGATTTCCTCAGTCGGCACCCCTGTGATCAAAATTAGAGTAGTGGCAGACGTGAGGAGTAATTTTACCTATGTGTATCGCTGGTTTTGGAACTTGCCATAGGCATGTTTTCAAGTGGGGAGATGTGTAGTGAAATTGACAGAGATACAACGGTAAAATACTCCAAAGATAACATTTAAGGATAAAAAACATAATGCGTAAGCTGCTGATGTACATGATCGCCTAGACCGCGGGTCATCATCCTCTATAAATTTTGACTTGCTAGACAGGAGGGGAACGGAGGATCAAAAAGGAAAAAATATGACTGGAAAGATTGCGTAGCAAGGCTAAGGAGACGCAATTGGGGGGGATGGAGGAAAGTAAAAAATTCACGTCCCCCAAATTGACACGAGGTACGGAAATGGACGCTTTTGCGATACCAAGATTTTGATTTGAATTGAGCGGCAGAACGCGGATGGTAGGAAAATTACAAAAATTTAAAAAGTAAATTTTCTTAATATTAATGTTAGGAATATAAAAATTAGCTGGCCGGATGGCCTATTCTGAGCAGTGAAATAATATGATCTTAATTTTACAAACGGATAGATAATATTGAAGATAATGACAAAAGACAGTGTAGTTCACATCATCGCTAGACTATATTGAATCTAAAAGTGTCACAATTTGCACACAAAAACACGACCTTGGGAACAGGTGTTCAAAGTTACTTATTATGGAGGAGAGGGGTTTTGAGCGGTAGCTGTGTCTAAATATAACTTTTTACGACAAAATTTTAAGGGGAGAGAAAGGTTGCTTCAAAAATCAAGCACATTTTTTTTAGAAACACAAGTAGAGACGGACAGACTAACAGATAACCATCCATACTTGACTGAAGCATGACTGAAATGACTTTAGTGTAGAAATTTGAAATTAAAAATAAACCTTGGCAGTGATTGGCCACAGACAATCATATCATTAGCGCTCAGAGCGCATTTGGGGTCATTCTTCAATAATTGTTCAGTGTTAGACACAGATTTTAAAGTGTGGTGTGTTCCCATATGAAAGACAGTGAATAAATTTAGGGACGCCATACTATAGCCAGCAGCTCAGCTGAGTTTTGCTAGCAATTCTGTGTTATGTATTCATAATCTGGTAAGATTGAAATTATTTCTTTATATATTTTGAATATTGTTTCATGTTCGAGTGATTTGATACTGCCATATCATAATATAGCCTTACAAACCAGTAGGGATTTTGCTCTAGACCCCCCGCCCAAGTCAGGGTCTAGGGACCAACAAGGTACATAAACTACAGCAAGGATTATGCAAGATATATCAAGCGTTGAAACAGATTACCTATCTTCTTTTAGGGCCAACAACTAATAAATATTTTTCAGAATCTATAGTCTGGGAGGATCTATCTGATGTAAACCCACCATGGTAACTGTGCTGTTTGGTCAGAGAGATCTGACCTGTCTGTATGATGTGGTTGTTGTGTCAGTGTGGTGTCCAGACGTGGGTATAGAATAGATTTTGACACATAGCCCATACTTTGATTGCAGAGCTGTGAGTTTTCTATCGACAACAAAGCAGAGTCTATCCGGTGGGTGACTTTACTCGAGTGTATCTGTGCAGTTCTTGTGACAGAGACCACCATTATTGTCCGCCAGCACGGAGAGGTGGGACCGCAAGTTTTCAGCACCAGAGCTACAAAAAGATGAGTGAGCCTCTGGTCTGCTGGACATTCACCAACTATTGGTAGTGACTAATATCCCCATAAAAATTCCCACCAGTTTCTGGACACGGTGTAGTCAATATAGACAGGTGTGATGAGACCACCCCAACAGCACAGACAATAAATATCCTCCCTAGTAGCTGACTACCAGAACATTTGAATAAAACTAACTATTCTAGTACTTAAATATGTACACTTTTGTATTTATTATGTAACATTCCATGCATAATTTTCATAAATTTTAAATCCTTCTTTTAAAACAAGTTCTGGTCAAAATAAAACTTGATCCAGAACCAATAAATGTAATATAATTATATCAAAAACTTTATACACGTGAGTTAGTTCAGTGTATTTTAACACTTGTTAATCTTATTAGTCTTCTTAAATGCCTGTGGGTGTATTTATAACTAACACACCACATTACACATCATTACCCTAGACACTTTACGTAGCCACATTCATTAAGAAAAAAAAAATTAAGTGTGAGGTCGTAGTGGTAGCAAGAAAGGCCTTCTGATAATTCTCAACCACATTTTATCTCAGGAGCCTTCACAGCTGGCCTCATACAAGTTACATGTAGTAATAACACCATCATACAATACCATCAACACCACTACAGTTATAAAGTAATTGTAACCTCTTTTAATTCTTAGGTGTAAAGGTGGTGCTTGTAACCTGACTAAGTGTTTGTAAATTTTGTTTGTTTTCTGGTTAATTAAAATTTCGTGTCCTCTGGTGGCTTGTATGCATGTCCTGTAAAAGTGTGGTAGTGTGCCGTAATGGTGTGGGACATTGTTCTTTAGTGGCCTCAGTCTAGCAAGTCTAAGCCCTATGTAGTAATGGGCTAATGTGTGTCGTTTTGGGTCTCTTTTTATATTTCCTACATGTCTGATTCGAAGTGCCTTTATTTTTGTCCCTATATCCTGGAGGGCAATTCCCCCGAATCTTTTCTCTTGCATGAGTGTTTGATGTTTAATGCTAAATAAAGTGTGCCCAAAAACAAAACGCCTAATCTCCTTGTTTATCTCTGTCACCGTATGTTGTGGAGGGTCAAAGACTGTAGCAATGTAAATTATTTTTGGAATAATAAAACAGTTCACTATTGCACTTCTGGAAAAAATGGTTGTATTTTTGTATTTGTAGAGGTGAAGCGTGTCTGTGGTATATGCGACTAAGTTCTGCCATGTGACTTTGTGTGTGCGGTTCGGGTGAGATGGGAAGTACTATTGTTGCGTGCTTTTTACATAGTGGGCAGTCTCTGGTCCTGCCAGTGTTAAAAGTCTACGCACCATTCTTGATATAGTTATATTATTTGTGCGTTCGATTTATTCACGCACGGGTGTGCACTATGCAGAGTGTGAGTTGCTCTTGGCGCACGGGTTACCTAGTTTAGAGGGGGATGACGTCAGGATCTGGAAAGGGGAAGTCGGACTTACTGTCCGTGTGTTGATATTTTATTCTTTACAATTCTGTGGAAGAATTGTTAATGGAGGGATGGTTGGTCTTCAGGTAGAAGCCCTACATACCATACTGGTCCAGCACACTCCAAGAACGTCAGGAAGCTATTGACAGGGCTAGAAAGGACACAGAGTCTCAGCCTTCACTTGAAACTCACAACAAATGGAAAAAGGCTGTAGCAGAGTTTCAGAGAACAAAGCTAGAAGAAAAACGGAAAAGCTGGAGAACTAAAACGGCATCGCTGAACCTTGAGAAAGACGGCAGGAAACTTTGGAGATTAGTCAAGTCTCTAAATGAAGAGCGTTCCTCACCAAGGCAGACTATCACATTGGATGAAGGTGGCAAACTTTTCAGAGGAAAACAAGCTGCAGACTTGTTTGCTAGAAGATACAGTTCAGAAAGCAACTTACCCATTAACATAGACCATCAGAGAGAGATAAGAAAAGAAATACTGGCAACCATGGGACAGACAGATACTCCTGCCCCAATGAGGGAACCCATCACACTAGGAGAACTACAGAAGGCTATTTCCAAGCTTAAGTTTCAAAAGTCACCCGGCCCAGACAAAATCAGCAACGAAATGCTAGTAAATCTGAGCTCAGCAGCAAAGACAAAACTGCTTGAGATATTCAACCACAGCTGGTTGAAAGGAACGGTACCCCAAGTATGGAGAGAAGCCATCACAATACCCATACTAAAGAAAGGGAAATGTAAGACCGAGGCTGCAAGTTACCGGCCAATCAGTCTCACAAGCTGTGTTGGGAAGACTATGGAGCGAATAGTCAACCACAGATTGAAATGGTATTTAGAGTCTGAGCAGATCCTGGTGCCGGAACAAGCTGGATTTAGAGAATGCTACAGTATAGAAGACCAAGTTACTTACTTGTCTCAAGCAATAGAAGATGCCTTCCAGGAGAAGAAAAAGGTCCTAACGATCTGGGTCGACTTCAAGCAGGCCTTTGACAAGGTGTGGAAAGATGGCCTCATTGCAAAACTTAGGAGAAGTGGAATCCAAGGCAACATGATGAAATGGATCCAGTCATACTTGCATAACAGGAGAACTAGAGTCACTCTTGACGGTCTGCAGAGCAGAAAAGTGTTGCTCCATCAGGGGGTACCTCAAGGAGGAGTAATTTCCCCAACACTCTTCCTTGTTTACATCAATGACCTGGTGAAAGATCTCCCTGCAGGAGTTAAAGCTGCCTTATATGCAGATGACCTAGTACTCTGGTGCGCTGATGAAAATGTCACCACAGCAAATTATAGAATGCAGCGGGCAGCAGACATGCTAGTGTCATGGGCAGAGAAATGGCTTATCACAATAAACACAGACAAAACCTCCACAACACTGTTCTCCCTCGCCCCCAAGGACAAATCAGCTAACATACACCTAGGGACAACCGTGATCAAGGAAGAAAGCTACCCCACCTATCTTGGGGTGACATTTGACCAAAGGCTTACATGGAATAAGCATATTGAAAATGCAGAAGGAAAGGCCCGAAGACGACTAGGCATACTCAGAAAATTAGCAGGTACCAACTGGGGAGCAAATGAACGAAATCTAAAGAAGATTTATAATGGAGTAATAAGACCACACTTAGAGTTTAGCTCAGCAGCATGGTCATCAGCTGCTAACTCACATCTGCAGTCTTTGGACAAGGTGCAAAATCAAGCTCTCAGGCTCATTACAGGAGCCATGAAAACTACACCAATAACAGAGATGCAGAAGGTTGCTGGATTACAGACATTGTCCCATAGAAGAGACACAAAAACCATGATCCAGATGGAAAAGTACAACAGTATGCCAATGCACCCAATGAAGGCAAGACTAGATGATCTGGCATTGGGACGTCTAAAGCGTAGCAGCTTTGTGCATCGGGGAAAAGACTTATAAGACAGCATCAAGAAGACCTATCCATGAAGACAACACCACTGAAGCCCACCCTATACCCTGTACCATGGGAGCAGGCCAGCAGTGCCCTCCAAATTAATACATCAGTCAGTGGTCTCACAAGTGGATGTGAGTATAATGATCTGCAAAAACGAACTGCTACATTGAGTATGATCCAAGAAAGCTATCCCGATCAATCATGGATACATGCCTATACAGATGGATCAGCAACTAATGCTGTTAGGAATGGAGGTGCCGGTATCTTTATCTCATATCCTGACAACCACTATGAGACTAGGCACATTCCCACTGGTAAATTCTGTTCCAACTATACAGCTGAGGTTCAAGCTCTAGAGCAAGCTGCAAATATGATTTATAACACCAACTCTGACTGCCACCAGGTAGTCATCCTCACAGATGCACTGTCTGTCCTGCAAGCTCTCAAGGGTGGTAAACTCCCGCATCTGAGAAATGAACTAAACAAGGTAGCTGCCAAAAAGAGAACCATACTTCAGTGGGTACCATCTCATTGTGGTGTACCCGGAAATGAAAAGGCAGATAAACTTGCAAAAAAGGGAGGAGAATGTGAACAAGAAGATAATGAAGTCACATACTTTGAGAAAAAGAGAGCTATCCAGACTATCAGAAGAGAACAGAACCAACCCAAAGACGACTATCACACTCTCGACTGGCAGGGACAGATAACTATTTTTCGACTCAGGACAGGGCATAACAAACTGAATAAACACATGCACAAGCTACGATTGTCTGCTTCACCACTGTGCACATGTGGATTAAACGAACAAACTGCTGAGCATGTTCTACAGGACTGTCCTCTGTATGACCAGTTAAGAAAGATATACTGGCCCAATGACTCAACACTAAACTCAAAGCTATATGGAGTTAAAGAGGAACTTCAAACAACAGTCGAATTCATCATGAGAACTCGTCTGACGGTGTAATCATCAAAGATGCGATCGCAAGAAGAAGAAGAAGAAGGTAGAAGCCAACATCCATTTTGATACGTAAGTTTTGAACCCTCGTTTTATTAATATGTTAATGGTTAAGTGAAGTGGCCTACCACTCGTTGGAGTTTTGTTGACCAGCTCTTTTTGTCATTTTTTCATTGAACATTCGCGTCACGATGCTAGTACCCTGGTACACCTACCACTAGCTAACCAGTAACCTGAAAAGAGCTCAACAGTTTTGGCGGCTGCGTGTGGTTTGAAATCACTTTGTTTCAAGGAAGGGACCGTTCCCAACGTTGTTTCAAGATAATCGATTGTACGGAGAACACCATATTCTTCAACACGACCATGAAATCAAATAACGGTTACCAGAATGTCAAGGTCATCAGTGAAGCTGAGGATCAAGTTTTCAACAGTGAATGACTACATTGTTGGACCTCTAGTAGTACAACAAGGCTCAAACGTAAAAGCTCAAACGTACATCACTTGTATGCGGGGAAATTTTTTTTTCACGGAACAAAAATCAGATAAGTGATAAGATACTGATGTTTTGTACTTTCCACCGTTTTACGTTGAGCTGTTTTTTCACTCAGATATATGTCCACTAATATGTTATTTATGTTTCATGTTCTACGTTCTATGTTTATTTCGGAAGGATGTGAAAGGCGACTTACTTCGGTAACATACCCGTTTCACCACAGGTCCGTTGTAAGTGTTCTTTAGGTTTTTACTTGCAGACTTCCCATAGTTGAATGTTCCTACACCTGTGTGTAGAAGGATTTTAAGTCCACTGTGTCTGGTTGTCTGTGACAACTGACTGTTTAGCTGTTCCGTCAAGTTTTTAATTGTTGTTTTCGTATTCAGTTTTTTATCCGTACCTGATTTTTATAATGTATATTGTTTGTAACCTACGTCCTTCTCAATCTTACTATCGTTTAGTTTTTTTTTACACCCTTATGTTTATACACTGTCTTGTCAATTGTCTTGTCACTTTACCATTCGCAGATGTCATCGTAATTCTTTACGACATCCTATTTTAGTTTCACATTTTTATTTTATTTGATTTCTGCGATTGTTTTCACTTGTCCTTGATTATTTTGTCTTGTCGGTATTGTTTCTATTGTCTATCATGTTGTTGCTTTCATAACATTTAATTAAATAAATTACTTTATTGATTATTAATATATTTGACAATTATATGAGAATAATTAACCGTTCTAGGACAGGAACGAAGGCCATGTTGCGCTAAACTTGTCGCAACTTATTCTGACCATGCATTTTGACTATAGTTAATTTTTTAATGCATGGGAAGTAACTCATGGAATTGTAGTCACTTTTATTTCTACAGTCGTCTAATCTTGATAGCTGTCGTCAAGAAGTTGTCTTATCTTGATAGTATAGTTGCCGATAGTTGTGTGAACGATTTTGAGTCATGTCCATATATGGAGCGTTCAGATCGCCAGTTCTTTGAAAACAGTTGGCAATCGCAATGTTTCAAGATTCATTTCCTTTTAAGGTTTGAGTCTTCAGTCGAACATCGTAGAACATTCTTCGTTTCGTAAGTTTAGCTGAGTTGTATTCGATTCGCGTGTTCTGCGCATGTCTCTGGTTGTGGCATTGTTTAAAATGATTTCCGCCCAGGTCAGTCTGAGCAGAGATGCTGGTAAGGCGAGACATAGCGATGTGCTAGTTTTCGCTTAGTTTATTCAGGAAGGAGTCCTCATCATTGTTGTTCCTTTTTTGAGATGATATATCTCTATGTTATTTCAAATGCCTGGAGGCATATGTGATTTATGTGATTTAATTCCTGATGACAGGTAACTGAATCCTTTTTCGCTGAGTAACTTTATCGCCATCTTGTGATGTTGACTTTTGATTAGCCTGCCTTATTATAAAGTCGGTGATATGACAAGTTTGCTCAGCTCACGATCCACTTATATTGTCACGCATCGATTGATGCCTGTCCTACGGACTATTTGCTTCCTGACCTTTATTGATGGATCTAGGTTTGATACCTTTGCTGTATAAGGAACATAGAGGACGATAATGTGACGCTCAAAAGACATGCCTGTCTTGTTGAGGTCAAAAATAGGAGACTAGATTTAATCTCCTAGTTGATATCTACTAGCTCTTATGGAAAAGGGAAGTTTACTACCTGACTACATGTACAGCTGACTCCGATATCCTAAAAGGCATATGATGTACATTATTATGATGCTGTCTGCTGTGCCTGTTGAATGGACTACATATGTAATAATGACTGTTTGACCGTACCTATGATGTACCGGCTTGTTTATGTCTACACACTTCGTCATTGTGGCGTCTATAATAAATTATACAAAAACCGTCACTAGCTGTTGCAAGCATCATTGACTTTTCTCATCGTGAGTTAACGTGACGTCCTTGTGTGGATTGCCTTGCTTGTAATGCTCACTGTTTGAATACATATCTGCATCCTACACAAACCAGACCACAGATACCATACTATGTCTTCATCGCCTTCAACAATTATGGCGTACAACAAAAAGACACTCAACATTTGACTCAACATTTGGTGGCCATAAGCTGGTTTGGTCTGGTACCAGCATACACGGGGTCCCTTACCCACTTCATTCAACAAGAATTCAACAAACTGCATCGTTCAAGAAATCAACATACAGCGATTTTTCAGCATTCTACATCTACATACAGAATTATGAAAGTACTCGGCGTTGCCCGGAAAAGGTCGAAATTGTAACTTTTTGCCAGAAGCAAGAAATTTGACAGTACCCGGCGTTGTTACATATTGCCGGATATCACAGACTGTTGCTGTTTAACTCAAGTGAAGCCAGTCGCTGCTGTCAAGGTATCAAGTTGCTGTCGTTTGTGAAGGTCAAGTACCGATTTCAAGCAATTTACGGTTGAATAAGAAGGTCAAGTGCCGTTATTTACTTATCAGTTTAGAAGCTCAAGTACCATCGTCATGGCAGTTGGAGCAGTCCAGATGTACCATCATCGTTGGATCTTCATTCCTTAGGACGCTGATTGTCATCTGTTTTTTCTGCTGTGGCTGACGTTTGGATACCCATAAGTTAAGTGGCCTGTTTGTTTGTGAACTGTGCCCTTATACTTCTACTGAGTCTTCTGTGTTTCATCTCATTCTTTTGTTTACATGTTATATGTTTATATGTTATTTGTATATTTATATTTATATGTCTATGTTTCTGCGGGTTTTCGGTTGGGCGGTGTCTCCCTTAGATCATACCACGTCATAGAGGTCGTCTATCGTGAGCGTTTTCTGTAGGGTGTGCAATTTCCGATACTGGAATTTGCAAAGCGACTTCTGTTGCTATTTTTTGTTAGTTGTGATGACATGTGTTAGTATTGTTTTCGTTATTTTTGTGCATTCTTTAGTTCTGTTTTGATTTGTTTGAATTTGCTAGTCTACTCTTTTCTATAGTTTAGTTTCATATACCATTTTTGTTTATACACTGTGGTGTCTTGTATTTGTGTTATCTTCTCGTAGATATCATCACATTTTTTGTGATATTTCTTTAATTTTCGCTTTATTTTTTGTTGATTTCTACGAATGTTTTCGTATTGTTGCTAAATCTTTGTTATTGTTTACATTGTATTGTTTACATTGTATTGTTTACAGTGTAATGTTTACATTGTTATTGTTTACATTGTGATTGTGTTTACATAGTCATTGATTACACTTATAGTAGTTAATTCACATTTAATAGTGGGTTATGCTTATGCATTACTACTACACTGATGATTAGTAAATGATGAATAGTATTGTGCACTATTGAATGGGAAGTGCACCTATGATCAAGAGTTGATTGATGATATTTCAAAAAGGTCTATACACAAGTTCTTGGATATAAGACTTGTTTCCCACAGAGATTGGGATGATAATATAGTGTTGTGAGTAAACAAGTGCTTCATTTAAGACTTGTTATAATTAAATTTGAAATAAGATAATTAATTATTTCAGGTTGTGGACTCATATTATTACTCATCATGGCTACATTTGAGCACTTTATTGAGCAGGGTAAATTGCTTGGGAAGACTGGTGATAAGTTAGAAGAATTTGCAACTGCTCAATATGATAAAGCAATGGAAGCTGAACAAAAGAAACTGCAGATGCAGGTGGATGAAAAAAGATTCCAAATGGAAATGGAAAAACAAAAAAGAGAAGCAGAAGCAAAAGCTGAAGAGAAGAGACTACAGATTGAGGCTGAAAATAAAAGACTTGAAATAGAGGCTGAAAATAAAAGACTTGAAATAGAGGCTGAAAATAAAAGACTTGAAAAAGAGGCGGAAAATAAAAGACTTGAAAAAGAGGCTGAAAATAAAAGACTTGAAAAAGAGGCTGAAAATAAAAGACTTGAAAAAGAGGCTGAAAATAAAAGACTTGAGGCTGAAAATAAAAGACTTGAAATAGAGTCTCAAGAGAGAAAAGCAAAAATGGAGCATGAAGAAAAACTCTTAGCTTTGGAAGTTGAGAAATTAAGGGTGATGAACATGGGTAATGCTAATGATGCAAATAAGGTCTCAGATAAGACTAATGCAAGCACTTTCAAGCTTAATCTACCACCATTCAATGCTTCCATCGACGATATAACATTCTATTTGGACAGATTTGAAACTTCATGTAAAGTACATAACATAGATAAATCACTGCAGGTTTATCATTTGTCCAAAATACTTAGAGGTGATGCTTTGAGTATGTTAAGCATGGTAGATGAGCCTGACAAGAACAACTATGAGGTTGTCAGGGCTATATTGTTAAAAAAATACCAACTTGACGAAGACGGCTATCGTCTTCAATTTAAAAATATGTTGCCAGAAACTGGTGTGCAATTCTCTGAATTCATTTCAAAGACACGTCTTACTTTTTTACGTTGGGTGGAGCTGTCTAAGACAGAAAAAACTTATGAAGGACTTATGGACTTAATACTTAGAGACAAAGTCATGTCTTCTGTCAATGAGTCTTTCCTTGCTTTCCTTCATGAACGTAAACCTAAAACAATAAAAGAAATGGAAGATTTCTGTAGCCAGTATATAACTGCGCATCCTCACGTAACCATTGGTAACTCTAAAGTAAAAGAAGGTCTGCCAGTTGCTTCGGCAGCACCTTATGGTCAAAACTCTAGTCATAGATTCCAACAAAATTTTGATAGGAAAAGTAACCGTAGTTACGGTCAAAATTATGGAAATCAATTTCAGGGTGATTCTTCTTCGAAGAATTGGAGACGAGCTGACAGTCCTCGTTACTTCCAACCTAATAATTTTAGGCATTTCAGAAGAGGATATGGTAACAGAGGCTTTTCCTCGCGTAGACCTCAAAACCAAACAAATAGATGTTCACATCAATGTGGACATGATAATAATCATGGAAACTGTAATTCGAAACAGGATAACAGTTATAATAGAGACAATAATAACTACAGAGATAATAACAACAGTGATAACTTCAGAGGTAATAGTAGTCGCGGTAGATCTCAATACAAAAAAAGAGATATCAGCAGGCTAACTCGGTTCAACAAGAATCTCAGGGAGCCTGTAATCAGGTTTCTGATAATAAAAACTCTGACGCTGTCACTTGTTCTTCTTTTGACTTTGGGAGAGCAAACAAGTGCCCCCAATGCAGTACTTTGTTCGAACCGACTACAATATCGACTTTGAGTTGTGGTCACCCTCTCCCCGCTCTTCCTGCTTCGGTTGCACATGACGGGAGAGGTTCTCTAATCCTACATAAGGGTCTTGTTAATAATACTCCGGTCTCACTACTTTTCGATTCCGGATGCACCACTATTGGTGTTAGACAATCGCTTGTAGATCCATCCTGTGCGACAGGAAGGGTTATCAAATGTGTCACATTTGGCGGCACTCTAGAGAAATATCCTACTGCTGTAATTCACATTGCCACTCCTTTCTTTACGGGAGATGTGCATGCCTGTCTCTTACCTAATCCTATTGCGGACCTTATTATTGGTCGTATCCACGGAGTTAGGGAATGTACCCCACAGCAGATTGCTGCTTGGGAAGATGATAATATGCAAGCTACCAATGCAGTGGTTACAAGAGCACAAGCTCTACAAACACCACAAACTTCGTTGAATAATGATAATGAAGTTCATAGCCAAGATAGTACCTTGGTTATTTCTCGTGACTCGTTCATAAAATTACAAGAAGAAGATCCTACGCTAAAAAAATTCTTCATTCTTGCGAAGAAAGGTGATCCAAATAAGGATACACAAAGAAAATCTTGGATAGAAATGAAAAACGGCGTACTTGTACGTATGGTACAAGACTCGGCTACGTCAGCACATTCGCAAATTCTTGTTCCCAAGAGTATGAGAGTGCAAATATTGCAACATGCTCATGACTCGCAATGTGCTGGACACATGGGATTTTCCCGTACAAAGTCGAGAGTCCTTGCGGCTTTCTTTTGGCCCTTTGTTAACAAGGACATTCGTATATACTGCCGATCATGTCAGGTATGTCAGGAGGTCAAATCTAGAGGACCACGACATGCTGCGCCTATCCAGGCTGCTGACATCCCTATTCGGCCATTTCAGAAAATGGCCATAGATATTATTGGCCCTTTTAAGATAAAGTCGGCCAGAGGACATCAGTTTATCCTTACATGTGTCGATATGTGCACACGTTGGCCAGAGGCTATCCCTCTAAAGAGCATATCTACTACAGATATCGCAGATGCTCTTTGGCTGATATTTTCTCGCTTGGGGTTCCCCAGAGAAATACTGTCAGACCATGGCACTCAACTCATATCTGATACTATGTCTCAAGTAATGTCTACCTTACACATTAAAAGATCTCTCAGTAGCATCTATCATCCTATGTCTAATGGGTTAGTTGAGCGTCTGAATAGAACGCTCAAGACTTTGCTTGGTAAGATAACTGAAGATCATCCTCAAGATTGGGACAGGGTTTTACCCGCGGCTCTCTTTGCCTATAGAGAGGTCCCAAATGAGCACACAGGATTTTCTCCCTTTGAACTTGTCTTTGGCGCGCGTCCGCGCGGCCCTATGTCTTTATTACACGATCTCATCACTGCCGATGATATTAGTGATGACACTCAATCTTCATATGAGTATGTCATTGCTCTTAGGCAAAAGATCATTGAGGCATGCAAACTAGCGACTGCTTCGTCAGAAATTGCTAAAGAAAAAGCAAGGCAGTTTGCTAACAAGAACAGATGTCTACGACAACTTTGTCCAGGTGACAAAGCATTCGTCCTACTCCCCAGTAGGGAAAATAGACTTCTGATTGCATGGAAAGGTCCATATGCAATAGTCTCACGAATTTCCGATGTTGACTATGTGGTCGATATAGATGGAAAGCATAAGACTTTCCATATCAACATGCTGACGGAATTTCATGAGCGTCCAGACTATTTGCTGCCTATTTTTCAGGCAACGGACGAATCTTCTGTACCTCATGGTCATTACTCATCCCTGTCTGTCATACAGGATGAGGAATCTGTTTTTTCTGATGTCGATCTTCCTCTTCCAGTGGTTCCACTACATTCTATGGAATCTTGGAAAGATGTCTCCATTTCTCCTAATCTTTCTGTTGATGAACATCGTCAAGTCTCGTCGATGTTACAGACATTTAAGGATGTTCTAACCGACATCCCTGGTCACACGCAGGTCATAGAACATGACATAATTCTTACCGACAATAATCCTATTAGGGTTAGGCCGTATCCTATCCCTATACACTTTCAGTCACAAGTGGAAAAGGAATTGGATGAAATGATCCAATTAAACATAATTGAACCATCGACTTCTCCATATTCTTCTTCCATGGTTATTGTTCGGAAGAAAGATAAGAACATACGAATTTGCGTTGATTATCGCAAATTAAATCAAGTCACAAAGTTCGATGCTGAACCTATGCCTTTACTAGAAGATCTACTTATTAGACTTTCTAATTCTAGATTCTTCACTAAACTTGACTTGTCAAAAGGTTATTGGCAAGTGCCTTTAGCAGATCATGCCAAACCTCTGACTGCTTTCTCTACACCTAGGGGTTTATTTCAATGGAATGTAATGCCCTTTGGTCTTATGAACGCCCCTGCTACTTTCGTTCGCATGATGCGTCGAATTCTTTCTCATCGTTCAGATGTCATCGCATACTTAGATGATATCTGTCTCTTCAGTGATTCTTGGGAAGATCACTATCTGGGTTTATATGACCTACTGTCTACTCTACGTGAGTATAATCTGACAGCAAAACCTTCTAAAGCTTATATTGGTTTTGGTGAAATTTCTTTCTTGGGTCATCGTGTTGGTCATGGTCTCTTGAAGACAGAAGACCACAATACTTCGAAAATATTGAACATCTCTGTACCTAAGACGAAGAAACAAGTCCGGAGTCTCTTGGGGTTAATTCAATTCTATGGGAGATTTATTCCGAATCTATCTTCGATAATGGCACCTCTGTCAACGTTGTTGAAGAAAGGGTCGCCTAATCTGATTCGTTGGTCTCAGGAATGTCAATCTTCCTTAGACCAGATTAAAAGTATATTTTCTTCTCCTCCCATCCTAAGATTACCTACTCTTGATAGAACTTTTGTTCTTCGAAGTGATGCTTCATCCACTGGGATCGGAGCAGCACTTATGCAGGAATATGCTGAAACTCTGCATCCTGTCATGTACATTTCTAGAAAACTAAATGCGGCAGAGAGGAACTACTCGGTTTTAGACCGTGAATTGTTGGCTATGGTTTGGTCTATTCTCAAACTACAAAGATTCCTCCTGGGCGCACATTTCATTCTAGAAACTGATCAGAAAGCTCTTACAGCTATTCAGACTAAGAACTTGAAGAGTTCGAGATCCACTCGATATGCTATTGCTCTTCAACCTTTTCACTTCACGGTACGAGCTATCCGTGGGTCGGATAATGTGATGGCTGACATTCTGTCTAGATGCCCACATGATTCCAACTAATACTTCTGTTCTATTTCTAGATATACGACAGAGCCATAACACACCTATATTACTACAATACATTAGCACATCTGTCCTCACTTTAGGTGAACACATACTATTGTGCTTTGTTATCATCTTCTTCTGTTCCCATCTTTAATATAAGAAGAAGACTGAGTAGTTAATATAAGGGCCGAAAGTTCACTCGGTCACAATTGTTAATAATAATGTATTGTATAGTATGAAACTTAATGGCTATTAAATAGAATTATATTGGTTGTTTTTTCTCAGCATTTTTTGTTGATCTGAGAAGCTACCTTTCTGTTGTCAAACATGGAGAGTTCCACATTGTACACTTTCCTTGGAACGACAGGAGATGTGTCCTGGATCG
Organism: Oreohelix idahoensis; assembly: GCA_024509875.1. Lineage (NCBI taxonomy): Eukaryota > Metazoa > Mollusca > Gastropoda > Stylommatophora > Oreohelicidae > Oreohelix > Oreohelix idahoensis. The sequence continues at coordinate 185,956 of JAMPIV010006663.1, forward strand.
TCATTTATGTTTAATTTCATTATGTAATGGTATTAATTAAACATTTAGATAATGTAATATTTAACATTCAATATCAGATGTGTACATCCATTCTAAGCGGTATTAGAGTATGACACTGCTATTTGATTATAATGATATGAACTTGCATTTATATTGTATTTTCATGCAAGCGTAATGTGTGTTGATGGCACCTCCCCGATATATATATTTTTTGAATAAGATTTTTTATCTGTTGAGAAATATTCTCACCAGACACTTTATGTGTCAATGTAGCCTCATATTAGGCAGTGCAATTAGTTATCCCCGCATAATTCGTGCGTTGTTAAACCGCTTTTGGTTTTACTCTTGGATATTTAAAAAAAAAAATGTTGCACATTTTTTTTTATCGGGAGGTGGCGGTAATGTTGCGCTAAACTTGTCGCAACTTATTCTGACCATGCATTTTGACTATAGTTAATTTTTTAATGCATGGGAAGTAACTCATGGAATTGTAGTCACTTTTATTTCTACAGTCGTCTAATCTTGATAGCTGTCGTCAAGAAGTTGTCTTATCTTGATAGTATAGTTGCCGATAGTTGTGTGAACGATTTTGAGTCATGTCCATATATGGAGCGCTCAGATCGCCAGTTCTTTGAAAACAGTTGGCAATCGCAATGTTTCAAGATTCATTTCCTTTTAAGGTTTGAGTCTTCAGTCGAACATCGTAGAACATTCTTCGTTTCGTAAGTTTAGCTGAGTTGTATTCGATTCGCGTGTTCTGCGCATGTCTCTGTTTGTGGCATTGTTTAAAATGATTTCCGCCCAGGTCAGTCTGAGCAGAGATGCTGGTAAGGCGAGACATAGCGATGTGCTAGTCTTCGCTTAGTTTATTCAGGAAGGAGTCCTCATCATTGTTGTTCCTTTTTTGAGATGATATATCTCTATGTTATTTCAAATGCCTGGAGGCATATGTGATTTATGTGATTTAATTCCTGATGACAGGTAACTGAATCCTTTTTCGCTGAGTAACTTTATCGCCATCTTGTGATGTTGACTTTTGCTTAGCCTGCCTTATTATAAAGTCTGTGATATGACAAGTTTGCTCAGCTCACGATCCACTTATATTGTCACGCATCGATTGATGCCTGTCCTACGGACTATTTGCTTCCTGACCTTTATTGATGGATCTAGGTTTGATACCTTTGCTGTATAAGGAACATAGAGGACGATAATGTGACGCTCAAAAGACATGCCTGTCTTGTTGAGGTCAAAAATAGGAGACTAGATTTAATCTCCTAGTTGATATCTACTAGCTCTTATGGAAAAGGGAAGTTTACTACCTGACTACATGTACAGCTGACTCCGATATCCTAAAAGGCATATGATGTACATTATTATGATGCTGTCTGCTGTGCCTGTTGAATTGACTACATATGTAATAATGACTGTTTGACCGTACCTATGATGTACCGGCTTGTTTATGTCTACACACTTCGTCATTGTGGCGTCTATAATAAATTATACAAAAACCGTCACTAGCTGTTGCAAGCATCATTGACTTTTCTCATCGTGAGTTAACGTGACGTCCTTGTGTGGATTGCCTTGCTTGTAATGCTCACTGTTTGAATACATATCTGCATCCTACACAAACCAGACCACAGATACGTACTATGTCTTCATCGCCTTCAACAATTATGGCGTACAACAAAAAGACACTCAACATTTGACTCAACAGGCCACTTAGTATAGTAACAAGGATAATTAATCTACATTAATTAATTATCAGTTAAGAAAGTAAGAGTATTGTGACTACTTATAAAGCATAATGTATTCACTAGATTATTTCATTAAACAAGCGAAAGCCCTTCAGATGGCTCCTGATGAGGCAAAAAAATTCGTACTTTCAGAATATAGAAAAGGTCAAGAAATAGAAGCTGAACAGAGAAAATTGGAAGCTCAAAGATTAGAAGCTGAAAAATTAAGATGAGAAAATTTACAATTTGAAGCTGGGGAAAATGAGAAAAAAAAATGAAATTATCCGCTGAATTAGAAGAGAAACGATTTCAGCGTGAGTCAGAACAGAAAAGGTTGGAGGCTGAAGAAAAATTTAGATTTGAAGCTGCAGAAAAAGAAAGGCTACTTAAAATTGAAATGGAAAATAAGCAAAGAGATGCTGCAGAAAAAGAAAGGCTACTTAAAATTGAAATGGAAAATAAGCAAAGAGAAATGGAAGAGAGGAAATTTATAGCTCAGGAAAATACACAGAAATTTCAACTTGAAGCTGAAGAAAATGAAAGGAAACGACAGCATGATCTGAAATTAGCAGAGGCAGAATATGATAGAATTAGATTAACTCAGGAAGCTAATTCTCAGAGAACTTTCGAAGGCCAATCTTCATCCAGACATGATAATTTTAAGGAAGTTCACCTAAAATTACCTAAATTTAATCCCCTGTCTGACGACGTAATATTCTTTTTAGATAGATTTGAGGCCACTTGTAGGTCTTATAATGTGGATAAAGCACTACATTGTACATATTTATCCAGATTACTTACAGGGGATGCTTTGGCAGTTTATCATACTACTAGTACTAATGAAAAGAATGATTATGACGCTCTTAGAGCTGCTCTTCTTAGGAAATACCAAATGACGGAAAATGAATACAGATTGCGTTTTAGAACGATGCTACTGCAATCTGGAAAGAACTTTAGTGATTTTCTTTCCAAAATACGGCTAACCTTGGAAAGATGAATCGAGTTGTCCAAGATAGAGAAGTCGTATGAAGGTCTTTTCGATTTACTGCTGCGCGATAAGGTGCTATCGTCAGTAAATCCAGCATTTCTTGCATTTTTGCACGAACGGAAACCTTTATCTATGAAAGATCTAGGAGAACATTCTAAAAATTTCTGCACTGCTCACCCATCCATGGATCTAAGTAATGCACAGATTAAAAGTGAATTGCCGGTTGCTTTTGCTATGCAACAAAATAATTTTTCACGCCATCGTTCATTGAGTAACGACAGATACTTCAATAAGGGAAATAACGACAATTTCAACAATGGTAATTTTTATAAGGGGAAGCAATTTCAACAATCTGCTCCATTTAATGTTTCTTGGAACCAATCTCATAGATCGCGAGATTTTGGTAACAATAATTTTAAATATAATCAAGGAAATTATAATAAACAAAACTGGCGATCAAAATCTCAGGTTCCACAAAATAGACAAGGTTCTTGGAATAAATTATTTAGCCAAAATCACAACAGTAAGGACATTAATTGATGTACTCAATCAGATTTTAACTCAAGCAAAAATGGTAATTATAGCAATTTTAATGCCAATAATCAGAATCGATCGCGACGAAGAGATAGATCTTCGAGCAATACACGTAGACATTCTAATGTCGCTTTAAGTGATACACAGGCTAACAATGAACAGGATAAAGATGCTGATACTCATAATGCCATGTCTTGTTCTCTTGATTTTAATCAGGTAAAAGCTTGTCCAGAATGCTCGACTCTTTTCCAGCCCAAGGCGATCACGACACTGCGATGCGGACATATTTTGCCGAGTTTACCTGCGGTCTGTACGGCCACTTCTGTGTCAGTACACCAGGGACAGGGTTCTCTTAAGTTTAACAAAGGATATATAAATTCCATTCCTTGTTTTATTCTTTATTATTCAGGCTGCAGTACTGTCAGAGTGCGGGCTTCGCTGATCCACCCCTCGTGCGCTACCGGCAATGCTGTGAAGTGTGTCACTTTTGGAGGCACTGTGGAAACATTTCCCACAGCTATTATTGATTTAAAAACTCCTTTTTTCAGGAAAGATCCACGCCTGTCTCCTTCCAAACCCAATTTGTGATGTCATCCTGGGTCGCATACATGGTATAACAGAGTGTACCCCTCAGCAAATTACTGCATGGGAAGAGCGACATATTCAGGCTGCAAATGCAGTAGTGACCAGAGCGCAAGCTACTGTTATGTCGCATGATACACCTGCTGAACCTACAGTTCATACCACTTGTGATGACGATGCTCCTATTTCACGGGAGTTGTTTGCGACGTTACAAAAGAATGATGATTCTTTAAAAAAAAATTTTCAGTATGTGAACAAAAAGAATACCAGCAACAATCTTGCAAAATCTAGACATGACTTTATTCTTAAAAATGGGATTTTAGTTAGATTGATACGGGAAAATGATTCATCCTTATGTTCTCAGATTCTAGTCCCGTCTTCTATGAGATCTCGGATATTGCGACATGCTCACGACTCGTAATGCGCAGGCCATATGGGTTTTTCGCGTACCAAATCCAGAGTGCTTTCTGCATTCTACTGGCCGGGCGTTCATAGAGATGTTACTCTCTATTGTCGTTCATGTTTGATATGTCAGGAGGTTAAAGTACGGGGTCCATTTCATGCGGCTCCTATTCAAGCTGCGGACATCCCGATTAGACCATTTGACAAAATGGCTATTGACATCATTGGTCCGATGCTACCATCTGCCAGAGGACATATGCATATCCTTACTTGCATTGATATGTGTACTCGTTGGCCTGAGGCCATCCCTCTGAAGAACACTTCATCTGCCAGTGTAGCAGAGGCGTTGATGTTGATCTTCTCACGCATAGGTTTTCCGCGGAAGATCTTATCGGATCATGGTGTCCAGTTCATTTCTGAATCCATGTCGCAAGTTATGAAGACATTAGGTATAGACAGATCTCTTAGTTCAATTTACCATGCCATGTCCAATGGGTTAATTGAGCGTCAAAGTAGGACACTCAAGCAGTTGTTGGGTAAGATGACTCAAGATCACCCTCAGGATTGGGACCGGGTCCTACCCGCTGCTCTCTTTGCGTATCGCGAAGTGCAAAATCAAGCCACAGGTTTTTCTCCATTCCAGCTTGTTTTTGGCATGCAACCACGTGGACCGATGTCGTTAATCCACGACTTATTGGTTGAAGAGAATATTGAAGAGGAAACTCAATCCTCTTATGAGTATGTGATCTCTTTGAGAAAGAGAATCATAGATGCTTGTAGACTAGCTACTGCATCATCTGAACAAGCCAAAGAAAAAGCTCGTCTATTTGCAAACAAGTATAGACGTCTTCGCCAGCTTCTCCCTGGTGACGAAGCTTTTGTCTTACTACCTGCTCATAACAATCGTCTATTAATTACTTGGAGAGGTCCTTTCAGGATCATCTCAAGAATATCCGATGTCGACTACATCGTTGATATTAATGGTAAACATAAAACCTTCCACATTAACATGTTGAAGGAGTATTACTCACGTCCTGATTATCTACAGTCAGTGTTCCAAGCAACTGACGATCCTACACCTCCTATTCAACACTACTCTAGTTTGTCAGTCACCCAAGAAGAAGAATCTTCTTTCGATGATGTACAACTGCCAATACCAGTTGTACCACTTCATTCCACTGAGAATTGGAATGATGTTACTATCTCATCTACTCTTTCGGCTGATCAACATCAGCAAGTCTCTAATATTCTGCACTCGTATGAGGATGTCCTCACTGACATTCCAGGTCATACGTCAGTTATCCAACATGATATTATTCTGACTGACGATACGCCTATTCGAGTTCGCCCATATCCTATCCCTTTACACTTTCGTGATAAGGTTGATAAGGAATTGGATGAGATGCTTCAATTAAATATAACTGAACCATCTTCATCCCCATACTCTTCATCTATGGTGATCATTAGGAAGAAAGACAACAATATTCGTCTTTGCGTTGATTACAGGAAATTAAACAAAGTTACAAAATTCGATGCGGAACCTTTACCTCTCTTAGAAGACTTATTGGTGAAATTAGCTCATTCGACATTCTTTTCGAAATTTAACCTCTCAAAGGGCTACTGGCAAGTGCCACTCACACCTAAGGCAAAGCCATTCACCGCTTTCTCGACACCACGGGGCCTATTCCAATGGAATTGTATGCCATTTGGATTAGTAAATGCGCCAGCTACCTTTGTACGCATGATGCGCCGCGTACTGTCTCATCGTCCCGATGTCATTACTTACATAGATGACATCTGTCTTTTTAGTAACTCATGGGATGAACATATTCAGGGATTAAAAGCTTTACTTTCTACTTTACGGGATTATAACTTAACAGCGAAACCTTCAAAGGCATTTGTCGGTTTTCATGACATCTCCTTTCTAGGTCATCGTATAGGTCATGGTTTGATGTATACAGAGGACAGTAATGTCTCTAAGATTTTAAACATCTCAGCACCTAAGACAAAAAAAACTAGTCAGATCTCTTTTAGGACTAATACAGTTCTATTCTAAGTTCATTCCTCATTTGTCGACTATAACTGCTCCTTTTTCTTCGTTACTGAGAAAAGGGACAGCTAACGTAATCCAATGGTCTAACGAACATCAAATCGCGTTAGATTCTATTAAAAAATTTTTTTCAAATGCTCCTGTTTTAAGGTTGCCTAACAAAGATCTCACCTTTATTCTTCGTAGTGACGCATCTTCTTACGCCATTGCTGCATTGTTGATGCAAGAATATACAGGCACCTTGTTTCCAGTCATGTACGTTTCGAGAAAATTGACGAAGAGCGAAATGAAATACTCCGTCCTCGACAAAGAATTGCTTGCTTTAGTGTGGTCAATCACAAAACTGGAACGTTATTTATTGGGCTCACACTTTGTAGTGGAAACTGATCAAAAAGCTCTCACAGCACTGAACACTAAGGACGTTAAATCTTCAAAGTCCACAAGATACGCGATAGCTCTCCAGCCATATAGCTTTGAAATTCGTTCAATTCCTGGAGCGAAAAATGTGTTTGCTGACTGTTTGTCAAGATGCTCAAGCGAACTTGTCGAACCTAAACTACTTCCAGATGTTGAAACGTCCTCACAGATAATCAGTCAGATATAATATGAGGAACTTTGTACGGTATCATTCGTTGAACCTCTATACATACTTTGTATGGAACTGAATTATTCGTACCAGCATAAGTTCCAGGATATACTTAATTTTTTGGATTATAACATAACTTCTTGTGTAGTAACATTTTTATTAATATGGAAACATTGTTAATAGTGATAAATAGATAGTCAATATTCTTATGGAACATATTATACTACATATTGTGTTAGAGAATATCTTTTCATCGGGAATGGAACAGTAAGAACATATTCTCGTCGATTATTAACTAGTCTTGGTGGAACAGTAACACTGAGTAAAATTGCTATTACTTAAATAAATTAGTAATTAGTGATTTATTTGTAATTAAGAACTATATTAATTAGAAGGAATCAATTTAAGCTACTTAAGTAATTGTAGAGTGCACATTAACTAACTTTAATAGTTGTAAGTGTCTCTTTGTGCTTATATTTACTTCTCATGGCACATGATCTTTCAACTTTTAGATAACTTGTCCACCTTACTAATGTTAGAAACATTAAGGGTGTTGCTTTCTTGGCGTGTTTAATTATGCTTTGTTTCACTTTGCATGTTTTATTTTCATTTTTTTTTTTTTTTTTTTTTTTGATTCCCTTGTCATTTATTACCATCATCGTTGTTTTTCATTTTCATTGGAAATTATATGTTTCTGGTTTTTTGAAAATTGAGTTGAATGTTTTTATCATCCTTTTGGTTCTCTTTTCCAACTTTCTTTGACTTTGAATTTCACCACATCGTTCCAAAGTAGGTCGATTGTGGATGTGTGCTTTAATGCATACTTTCATTTAGTTATATTGATTTCCATTTAATATTCTTTTTCTTAATATTGTATAACATTATGACTTTGATTTATGTTCTTAGATGTCGATGTAGTTTTGACTCACCTCTCTTGGGTACTTAGTTTTTTAAAAAAAATTAATGGAATTAATTTTTTTTAAGGACCAGTCATAAGGAAGCTGTTGCGTGCTTTTTACATAGTGGGCAGTCTCTGGTCCTGCCAGTGTTAAAAGTCTACGCACCATTCTTGATATAGTTATATTATTTGTGCGTTCGATTTATTCACGCACGGGTGTGCACTATGCAGAGTGTGAGTTGCTCTTGGCGCACGGGTTACCTAGTTTAGAGGGGGATGACGTCAGGATCTGGAAAGGGGAAGTCGGACTTACTGTCCGTGTGTTGATATTTTATTCTTTACAATTCTGTGGAAGAATTGTTAATGAGGGGATGGTTGGTCTTCAGGTAAAAGCCAACATCCATTTTGATACGTAAGTTTTGAACCCTCGTTTTATTAATATGTTAATGGTTAAGTGAAGTGGCTACTCACCGCTGGAGTCTAGCGGGAATCCATATTTGCTGGGTTTCTAGAATGGAACAGCGGAGTTCTTAGCCTCACTTAGATCTAGCGTAGTGGAAATTCCTACGAGCGAAGAATGTATTTTGATCGTATTTTGAATATTATATTCCGTAATGCCAACGTCAAGGTCTTGGCATATTGCAGAGAGGTTAGCCAAAGGCAGTCTATAACCTATTTGTATTTTAATGTGTAACTGCATGGATCTTATCAACTGTGTAAAGTATTGTAATGAGGAAGTCTTGGATTAAGACAAGTTTTGAATGGAAACGTCATTCATCAGTATGAAGTTATTCACTGTGTCAGATGTCCTTGAAGAAGGTCAACGGACATGGCCTTAACGTCCCACAGACATTAACATTTAGGGAACTCAAATCATTTGGGTAGAAAAGGACTTTGTTTGTAATGGATCTGCAGGGATATATAAATATTACCAGAAATGTACATTGTATCAGAATATCACCACCATGCATAATTGTTGATCGTCCACATCACCACGATGTATCGTCTTGTTGAACATCTTCTGTACCACGTAAATAAATTGTATGAACTTTTTTACCAACGAGTTGAGTGCAGTCCAGTATTGGCCCATTTGCCTACCACTCGTTGGAGTTTTGTTGACCAGCTCTTTTTGTCATTTTTTCATTGAACATTCGCGTCACGATGCTAGTACCCTGGTACACCTACCACTAGCTAACCAGTAACCTGAAAAGAGCTCAACAACTATACCGTACAGTTTCATGTTTGTTGTTGACGTTAAATCAAAGGGAAAATCTGCTTTGTTTTTCCATCTGCCTATACCCATAATTGTAGACTTTTGGACGTTTAATTTTGACCCACTACCTTTACCAAAAAGCGTGAATGTGTCTAGAATATTTTGTATAGACCTATCATTGGGGGGGGGGGGGGGGGGGAAAGAAGGTAGTATTGTCTGCGTAGGCAAGCAACTTTGTTCCCCTTTACCTTGAATAAAAGTGCCTCTGATGTTACTGTCTTGTCTAATTTTCTCTAGGAGTGGTTCTAGAGTGAGTACATAGAGTAGAGGAGAAAGGGGACATCCCTGCCTAACAGATCTTGTGAGCCCAAAGGCCCCAGTAAATGAATGATTTACCAAAACCTTGCTTTCAGGTTTTGTGTATATAATTTCAATCCACTTTCTAAAGTATTCACCAATGTTGCAGTGTAGTAAAGTTTTATGGAGGTATGAGTGGGATATTCTGTCAAAGGCTTTTTCCTGGTCTAGCGATAGGATTGACGACTGGCAATCCTTCTGATGTGTGTAGGTGATGATGTCTCTTGTGAAGTGTGCGTGCTGATAAATGTTTTTGTGCTGGACACTGCACTGTTGGTCTTCTTGTATGAGTGTAGCCATTAACGGTTTGAGTTTGTTTGTTAGGGTTTTGGCTAAAATTTTATAGTCGGTGTTGAGGAGTGATATTGGTCTGTAGTTTTTAAGCTTTGTTTTGTCCGGATCGTCCTTAGGGATTAGAGTGATGTATGACAGGTTGAAACTAGATAGAAATTCCTTTTTCGCGAAAGATTCTGAATATACCCTTAGTAGGAGAGGGCCTAACATGGGGAAGAAATGTTGGTAGAATTCAGCTGTGAGTCCATCTGGTCCTGGTGACTTGCCTTTTTGCATTTTGTTTACTGCGTATGTTATGTTTTCTATGGTCAGTTCTGCATCAAGAGATTGTTTATCTTTGTTGCTCAGTTTCTTAGTGTATTGCATAAAAGTGTCTTGTATATGTGGTTGTATTCCTTCTTCTGTGTAAAGACTTCTATAGTCCTCAAAGGCTTTTGCTATATGTTGTGCCTGCGTTTGTATGTCTCCATGTGAGTCAACTATTTGGCCTATTTGCTTGCTTCGTTGTATGTTTTGTTCTAATGCCATGTTTTGTTTGCTGGGTATCTCTTGTGTGATTGTGTTCAATTTTGTCCGTAACAGGGCACCTCTTAATCTATGGTGTTGATATTGTTCTAGTTATTCCTGCAATGTAATGATATGAGGTTCTGTTTTACGAGGGAAGGTCAAAAAGTAATGCCTCGTAATTTTTAATTTAATTCAATAGGCAAGAAAAGAGATAACATTCACATTGAAATGTAGCCCCAAGTCTGAACTTCAAAAATTTATTTCTCAATGTAGTCTCCGTTATTTGTTACAGTTTTTGTCCTTCTTCTCACAAGGGCATGTATCCCCGCACGGTAAAAATGTGTGTCCTTTTTCCTAAACCACTGGCGTACGGGGCGTTTAATGGTCTCGGTGTCCTCAAAGTGATGTCCGCGAAGATCTTCTTTCAGTGGTCCAAACAGATGGAAGTCAGAAGGTGCAAGATCGGGACTGTAAGGGGGATGTGGTAATAATGTCCAGCCAAATTCTGCAATCGCATCAATGGTGCGTTTAGCGGTGTGTGGCGTGGCATTATCGTGCAACAGTAGTGCAGTTCTCTGATCTTTTAATGGGTACCCACCGTGCACAAACTTTTGAATAACCCAGGTCTTTAATGATGTTCTGGACACTGCCTTTACTAATGAACAACATGGAAGAAAGTTCATCCAGTGTTACCCGACGGTCACCACGAATGATGCCATCAACTCGATGAATGTTGTGTGGAGTCACTGCGGTAGACGGACGGCCAGTCCGCTTTGCGTCAGCTATTGAGGATTGACCTACTTCAGCTTCGTCACAACGATGTACCCAATGTCGGACAGTGCTGACATCCACTGTTGAATCTCCATAAACATTCTTCAAACGTTCGTGGATGCGAATTGGGGTCTCGCCTTCAGCATTGAGGAATTCTATGACATAACGTTGTTTTAACCGAACGTCTTTGGCAGCCATTTTTAAACTGTTACAGTAGTGCCACCTGTTACTGAAACAGGTTGGTAATGCTATACAGTGCAGAAGAGTGTTTGAGGAATCCTGCTAAATTTACAAATTGCACACCGATGCAATATTTACATACATAAAAAATAGGAGGCATTACTTTTTGACCTTCCCTCGTATCAATTGCGAGTTTGATGGCATGTTCTATTATCTTTTCCTGTCGTATTTTGTCTCTATGAATCTTGGTTGCCAGTATATGTGTTCTCTCGCGTATAGTATTCTTTAATAGCTCCCAGTGTTGTTGTGAGTTTTCAGTGGGTAAATCTGTTGTGTATGTAAGAATGAGTTGCGTAATTTGCTCAACGTATGTTTTATTTTGCAGCAGTGTGTTGTTGAACTTCCAGTGAGGTGAGCGTTTGGATGTGATATTTGTGTGTGTGGTGTTTACAGTTGCCAAAACCGCTTTGTGGTCTCTGAATTTGAGTGTTTCTGGTAAGTGTTTGGACTCGATTGTACAGTGCGTTGATGGTGAATAAATTCTATCTAATCGTGCTGTTCTGCCATGTGCGTTATTTGTGTGTGTGGTGTCAGTGCCCTTGATGTTTTCCACTTTTTTAGTGTTTTTTTAAAAAGACATGTGTTCCAAATAAATTTCCTAAAATTTTACGGACGTGTAGTGAAGCCTGCTCGATTCAACTTTATTGATTCAACTGTATTTTTCCAAACTTCGTAAGTAGAAGTATCAACTTTCTTTGGTCATTAAAAATTGTAAGAAATCACCACATCAAAATGATGACAAAAATCAACCTTGAAGCCAGCGAGGACTTCGAAGGAGGTGCCTTGCACCAAAGCGGCACTTTGGTGTTGTCCATTTCTGGAGCACAGGCTGGGCGCGCCTCCTACTCGCTAATAGCAAGTATTTTAACGGGCCCGTGCGGCATCATACCCAATGGTATATCGTCGATATACCGGTTTGAAGACCCACATCGGTGGTATGCCACGTTGACGCCTGGGGCGCAAGCCGCCCAGTACAACTCCCTGCATTGGAAACGATTGGAGTGGCAGACTCCAAAGCTATCGGTTCTAGTGGAGCATCTAGACAAAGAACGGGTGAAAGCCACCCTCCACTTGATGCCTCCGACATTGAAAAAGGAGGCGGCAAGAAAGATAGCTGTGGCTGTCTCAGGAGACGCCGAGGCGGAAACATTCCAGTTAAGAAATGCTATGGACAAGTGGGTCCTGCTTTGCAAACCCAAAGATCCCCTCCCCCATTACGTGGATTTAGAAATCAACGGGCAGGGGCAAAAGACACACAATTTTCGTCACCATACCAGGTCGGAAGACGGCGTGTTCTTTTTGTATGCAAGAAGACCATTGGGCAAATAGGTGCCCCCAAAAAATAAAGGACAAGAAGTAAGTACACAACCAGATAAACAAGCACAACAAAAACTACCTCCCCGCCAGCCTGCAGACAAAGAGAAGTTCCAAATAGTCACGAGAAATAATAAACGAAGAAGACACCACTCTGAGGACAACGTCACTACACAAGACACGCCGAACTTTACGATGATAGACCCCAAGCATTTTCCTACTCCAACGCAAGCTTATAAAAACAATAGCCCAACAAGTCACATCTGAATCTGTAATCAGATTGTAGTGAATGACAGACTTTGTAAATGACCCTTACTCCATTGTTATGAAATATTAAAAAATAAGACCGGATATATTCAAAAGATACAGCAGTTAAATCAGTAGAGGGAAATTTGTATTACAAAAAAAAAAAAAAAAAATTGATACTTTTAATACATTTTTGTTTTGTTCTTTGGGTGAATGAGGTAAATTGTTACCATTATGTACAAGCACCATTGATCTTGTATTCAAGTTGAATACATTTTTATGTTTTACTTTCTCTTTCCCTTGTTGCAGTTCATAGTGAGGAACACATTATTGGAAGCCACACTGTAGACAAATTAATGGAGGTAATTGTTGTGAAAATGAATGGCAACAAATTTTAGGTTTTGCTGAACATTACTTTCAGCAAATGTTCATTACTTTGCTGAACATTACTTTGGGACCTAAGACGCGTCAACAGTGAGGAATGCAGCGACCCATAGCTAGACTGCTTGCGTCAGGGTCAGCGAACCAGAGCTGACCAAGACCCTACTCCACCTCCAAGTGGTGGTCCTGGAAACAGGCTGCATCACTGCAGTCTGGCTGAGTGAGTAGGGATCCAAGAGGGAAGGCTAACCCGGTCCCAAAAATGCTGTGCTGAAGTCGGATGTGTCGGCCGAAAGGTGCAAATATCGCAGCTTTGCTGTAAACGGACACAACGCAACCAACGTCCTTGTCAGGACGAACGAAGAAGAAGAACATTACTTTATTCTTCTGTTGGTGAAAATCAGATTGCCATTTTCACATGTTAACAATTGAACATATTATTTGGACAATTTTTATAGAACATTCTGGAAGTTTGCTTGATTGTATCTCCCCTCATGCTCATAACTGTTGCCACCCCTTCAATTTTTCTTTTATTTCTTCCATGTACTTGTTAATGATTCATTCATAAATAGTACTCCTAAACAGGGCTTTTAGAGAAATCTCATTTGGCTGACTTTAGCAATCAGTGTGTATGAAAATTACAACAAATAATAATAAAATTCAGCTTTATTTTAGCCTTGTAAATTTATGAATTGTTACGTGTTGTGCATGTGTGCACGTGCAACATTAACACAAACACACTCACCCACAAATATATTGTTTTTGCTTCTTTTCAGAGAGTTTATAAGTACACAAGGTGGGAACCAAACAGTCCAAAAGCTCTTCAGTGCATAGAGGTCCATAAATGTTTCCTTGAAACCCTGTTTGAAAAAAATGCAGAAAAAGGAGATGAAAAGTGTAGGTTGAAAAAGATTTTATTGAACAAGTTGTAACAATATATATTTCCTTCTTAAAACTGCATTTAAGAAGCTATTAATAATTTTAGTTCATGAGCTCAATATTTATTTTCATGGGGAATTCTCGACCACCTCATTTATTTTATCCAAAACATATCAACCTTTATTTTCCTCTGGTTATTTCATCAAGTCTTTGTATCAGTTGTGAAAAACTATGCTTTGCTTAAATGTACTTCTCTTTCTCTGTACCATTTGAAAAAAAAAATTGTGTCTTTCTAGCTGTCAAAGTGACGTACGTTGAACATCTGGAAGTCCTCTCAGTACAGCACAAGCACAAAATTAGGATTATATCAGAGCTGTGTGCTTTCTGTGCTTCTCTATGGCGCGGAGAGCTGGAGAGTTACAGAGGAGGAAATGTCGAAATTGTCCTCTTTTCACACAACATGCCTAAGACAAATTCTCCGAATCTTTTGGCCGAATATCATCACCAACCAAGATCTGCTTACTCGGAGCAAGCAAGAGGACATGCACACCATCATAGCTGGCAGACGCTGGAGCTGGGTTGGCCATGTCCTCAGAAGAGACCCCGATGCCATCACAAGAATAGCTATGCTATGGACCCCTGAAGGAAAACGAAAGAGAGGCCGACCAAAAACAACTTGGCGGAGGACTGTGGAGACTGAGATGCAAAGAATGAACCAGAGTTGGGGCACTGTACGAAGGATGGCCGCCAACCGAGCAAAGTGGAATCAATTTGTTATTGCCCTACAAGACGCCACCAGGCGTAATGGCCACTGACTGCTTTGACGGTCGGCGGCCAAGGATCAAAGAAGAAGAAGATTTCCGCATGTTAACAATTGAACATATTATTTGGACTTGAAAACACTATATATCTTAATTATTTGCATGGACAAATATCTGCAGTCATCCTTATATGATCCCCAGATAAGCACAATGCTATAGTATTCAAATATGGAAGTTAACCTCTGTCTGTGAAGCTAATCAAACACTCATTGACTCTTGAAATCATCCACACACTTCCAGGGATTCCCCCTGTGGTAAAACATTTCGAGAACCCAGCATTGCTCACTAAGCTTGGAGGAGTCACTTGAGCCCCAGACATAACTGTCTTTTACCTGGTTGGCTACATACAGAAGGATCTCGCTATGGACCCATGATAGGCAGGGGGAGCTGAGAAGTAGCTCTGTGTAGGACATGACAATTCCTTGGGAGAGCCCAGAACCAGAGCACAGTATTTTAGCTCTGCATATTTGGAGAGCCCCTTGGATGGCAAGGAATGCACAGTTTGCCACGCACTTCTTCCTCCTATCTTGGGACCAGATGTGATGATCCTTTAAATGCAAGCCAATCTGGAGAAAATGGGGCTGATGACTTCAGCTCAGCACATTTCAGAATGACAGAAAAGCCACATGGAAAGCCAAGATCTACAGTGTAGATAATACCAAGGAGTCTTCAACTTGATATTGGCTGCAAAAGAGTGAGAAGCTCAGCAGCCGTAGTTAAAGAACAACAACATTATCCTAATTATAACCTTTCAGAGACTGAACAGGATATTTTTCATCATCAATTTAAAAAAAAAAGAATGTTAGTTTTCTTTTTCAAGCACCATGTCTTGTGGTGTAGGTGATCATGTCAATCCATTGCTTCCAATCTCCAGCACCATTTATCAATTCTGTTGTTGATTTCTTTCCCACCCCTGATGTCAAACTGTCCAGTATGTTTTCTCTTTGTCATCCCCTATTTCTTTTTCCTTCTATCTTTTATGTTGTCACAAATTATTCTTGCTTTTTTTCTTTTACAACATGGGCAAAGAAGAGTGGATTGTTTCCTTCTAATGTTAGTAATATGTTATCTTTGTACACTGGCTTCTTTCATATGTTATCTTTGTACACTGGATTCTTTCAAAGCTTTCTCATTGCTCTTTTCAGTTGTCAATGATATTCTGAACATTGTTCTGTAAAACCCCATCTTTGTGGCTTCCATAGCTTTTCCTGCTTGTTTACTAAATGTCAATGACTCTCTTCCATATGTTAAGAGTGACTCTATATTTTTTAAAAATTGTTGGTATATAAAAAAAAAAATTAATGCTAACCACCACCCATTTGTGTTTATTGGGAAATGTTTACCATTGAAGAGTGAATAATAAGGTGGTTAGTCTTCTTGCAACTGTTAATCAAGTTATCAGAAAATAATTGTTGACATAAAGTAAAAACAGATCATGCTAAATATAGAGACACATAAAGTGTTACTTGAACAAGCGTGGACTTTTCCTACTTACATTGTGACATGAAAGTCTTTAACCCAGTGTAAACATCTTGCTATGTTCATAGGTAGATCTGCTACATTGGAAGACTGGTACACATTCTGGTCCCAGATTTTGTCTGGATGCAAAGGAATGAACAACTTCCCAGTGTGGCTACGTCTTATGCCTAAAGTTCTCCTTAACATGACTGACAGAAATGGTAATTTTACTTATCATGTGAAACTGCACACCTTATTTCATTTCCCTTTGACACCACGCCACTGACTTTCAGTCATTTTCTATCAAACTATAGTTAGAAGGTGTTATGCAAACTAACTCTTTGTTTTATTTAATGTTTTAAGTTATTTTGTCACATAACCAAACACTATCAGCGGCTATCAAGGCCAGCTAATCTTTCCATAATTTTATACTAGGGTGGGCAAAGTTTTTTTTGTGTGTGTGTGTGTCTGTCAGAAGGGCTTCATTTAACTTGCAAATATGTTAGTGGGCTTCATCATGCTTCGTGTTAAGTAGCTTAATAATAGGTTCTTTCTACAGCCAGAGTATTCCAGCACTTAAATCGTTTTACCCCACTAGCTGTATGGTTACATTGCAATATGGTATATCATTCTATTTAGGGCCACCTGGCACGCCCGTTTGGTTATGGTCAGATTTCACATGTCTGTACTTTAAAAGTTAGTTGCTTATCCTTTTCAGGACGTGGCAATGAACCCCAGCTTTTATTGGCTGTTTGTGATTTTTCTAGGCAATTTTTTTCATTCAGTAGTTTGCCATTGCTTTCTGAACGGTACGGCGCTTATACCATTGTTAAAAATCCACACAAAGCGATCTGCTACCAAACCGCCTGCAGCAGGTTTCGAACCTGGTATATCTGGATTATGAAACTGCGTTCATATCCATTAGGCCACAGACGCCGACGTCTGTACTTTACATGATAATAATTATTTATTGCAAATAAGACTTACATCACTTCACAGTATTCTTCAACAGCCTTACAACGATGTTATATATATTATAAGCTCTTCTTCAAGTACCATGCCTAATGTTCCTCCACAACTTCCTGTCTCTGGTACTATTTATCAATTCTGTTGTTGATTTCTTTATATGCCAGTATGTCAAACTATTCAGTATCTTCTCTCTTTCTCTCCCCCTATCTCTTTTTCCTTCAATCGTTCCAATTGTCATGACATATTCCAGCTTTCTTCTTCTCATAACATGCCCAAAGAAAGTAAATTGGTTCCGTCTAACGTGTTTAATAAGTTTCCATTGTGCATTGGCCTTCTTCGGGATATCCGTATTACTATTTTTTAGCTGTCCATAGTATTTTTAACATTTTTCTGTCAAACCACATCTCTCTGGCCTCTAGTTCTTGTTTACTAATTGCGCTGACTCACTTCCAAACGTAATGATTGATTCTATATAACAATGAATAACTCTCTTTCTTACCTCCATTGACAAAGAGTTGTTGCATAAAATACTTTTAATTTTATAGAATGCTGATTTTAATTGGGTTATTCTAACTTATGTTTAATGGTTTAAAAAAAAAAAAAAAGGATCACCTGTTGGAAAGAAGTTTTCTTTGTTTGGTGCCTGTGTAAAACACACAAACTGCTTGGGACAGAAAGTTTAGATACTTGCTAGTTTCTCAGCCATTTTGTCATACCTTCCCTTGGTCTGTTTTCTGTTTTCTTCTGCTTCTTTTGGCATCGATATTTCATATTGTTATTAGATTTTCCAGACGCTCTGTATATTATCATCATCATGATGATTGTAGTCATCATCATCACTGTCATCATCACTATTGTCATCATCATCATCATCATCGTTATTATTATCACCATCACTGTCATCATCAGTGTTATCATCATCATCATTGTTATCATCATCATCATTGTTATCATCATCATCATTGTTATTGTTAAAGGAGGAAAATGTTATTATAGTAAAGCTAGTTATTTGTAGAGCTGATCATGCTATGAACACGAATGCAAATGGGTAGTTACTCAGGAACAACTTGATAGACAAACACATGAGCTGGCAAGTTGGCAGATCCACAGCAGACATGGTGACATATTTATTTTCATCAAAATTGGCTTCATCAATCAATACATAAGTGGCATAGAAGTATGTTTCAATAGTGTAGTTCTTCACAATAAATCGTCCGTCCATACATCTCAATTATAGGCATCATAATACGTGGCAGTGTAATAAAGATACAGTTCTCTCCTCTCCTTCAATTCTGGCCGTTGTGTCTAGAGGTTCGTGTAGATCACAATAACCCAAGCAATGCAGCAGAAATAACTTAGATGCATTATTCGTAATAAAAACACTCCCTGGACATGGTAGTAACTTCTGGTCAAGTTATCCGGCATAATACAAATACGAGCCTGCCTCCGAGATAACAATGCCACAATAAAATCAGGATCAAAGTCTCCACTATCTTGGGAGCTTGAAAAAATGTACGTCTACTCCGGAAAACTTAAAAAATACAAAAGGCCAAGACGGCTGACCGTTAGAATGCAAAACACGTGATATATTATGTCTTTAATGACCGGTGACGAAGCAAAATATGCGGCGTTCAATATAAGGGAAAAATCGAACATAAAAAAATGACTTTCACTACAGACAGCTATATCTCCTCAAATCAGTGGATATATGCCTGCATGTAGCAACATATTATTCTTCTTCTTCTTTGATCCTTAGCCGCCGACCGTCAAAGCAGTCAGTCGCCATTACGCCTGGTGGCGTCTTGTAGGGCAACAACAAATTGATTCCACTTTGCTCGGTCGGCGGCCATCCTTCGTACAGTGCCCCAACTCTGGTTCATTCTTTGCATCTCAGCCTCCACAGTCCTCCTCCAAGCTGTTTTTGGTCGGCTTCTCTTTCGTTTTCCTTCAGGGGTCCATAGCATAGCTGTTCTTGTGATGGCATCGGGGTCTCTTCTGAGGACATGGCCAACCCAGCTCCAGCGTCTGCCAGCTATGATGGTGTGCATGTCTTCTTGCTTGCTCCAAGTAAGCAGATCTTGGTTGGTGATGGTATTCGGCCAAAAGATTCGGAGAATTTTTCTTAGGCATGTTGTGTGAAAAGAGGACAATTTTGACATTTCCTTCTCTGTGACTCTCCAGCTCTCCGCGCCATAGAGAAGCACAGAAAGCACACAGCTCTGATATAATCCTAATTTTGTGCTTGTGCTGTACTGAGAGGACCTCCAGATGTTGTTTAGACTAAAAAAGGCTGTTCTTGCTTTGTTCTTTCTGTTGTTGATGTCTTTGCTTGCTCCGCCGTCTGGTGTTACTATGCATCCTAGGTATGTGAAGGCATCTGTCTGTTCCAGTTGCTGATTCCTTACTGATATGGGCTCAGGGTTGCTCACATTGAGCGTCATGACCTCTGTCTTCTTTAGGTTGATGTTCAAGCCCACCTGCTGGCTATACTTATTAAGTCTATCCGTTTTTTCCTGGATGTGTTGATGTGAATGTGCTAGCAGTGCAATGTCATCTGCATATTCCAGATCTTCCAATGTAGAAAATATAGTCCATCTTATTCCTCTTGGATTGCCCTCTGTTGTCTAGCGCATCACCCAGTCTATGACTGTTAAAAATAGAGTGATTGATAAGGGGCATCCCTGTCGTACTTCTGTCTTCACTTCAAAGGTTAGGTTGCTCTGACCAATGCTACACGTAAAGTTGGCATAAAGGCTTTTTATGATTGACACTATGCAGCTTGGAATCCCATAAGCCCTCAGTATTTTCCATAAACTGTCCCTATGTATGCTGTCATAAGGCTTTTCAAAATCAACGAAATTAATGTACAGCTGTCTTTGCCATTCTGAGCACTGCTCTATAATGTTCCTGAGGGTAAATATATGATCTACACATCTTCTGTTCTTTCTAAATCCTGCTTGTTCTTTCCTCAGTTTGTGGTCTACTGCTTTTGAGATTCTCTGTATAATTATCCTGCCTAGTATTTTGCTGGGAACTGAGAGAAGAGTTATTCCTCTCCAATTATTGCAGTCTGCAAGATCTCCCTTCTTGGGCAATTTGACAATTATTCCTTTTCTCCACTCTGTTGGTGTTGTCCCTGTTTTCCAGACTTGTGCAAATAGTGGTTCTAATAGTTCTGCTGCTAGCTCTGGGTCTGTCTAAAATAGCTCTGCATTTAAGTTATCATGACCAGGAGCTTTTCCATTCTTTAACCCTTTGATTGCTGTGATGATTTCTTCTTTTCGTGGGATGTCTGTATTAACATCTAGATCATTTTCAGCCTCAGGAACATTCAATTGTGTCTCTGGTGGTTCCTTATTCAGAGTTTCTCTGAAATGCTCTGCCCATCTTGTTCCCTGTCCCTCTACTGCCGTGACGAGATTTCCGTGCTTATCTCTTACTAATGTAATATTGTTTGCACCTCGTTTTCCACTGATGATTTTAGTTATTTTGTATACTGTGTTTTGTTCATTTCTCAGTGCTGCCTCTTCTGCCTGTCTTGCAAGGTCATCCAGAAATGTCCTTTTGTTAGCACGGGTTTGACGTTTAACTTCCTTGTCCAGCTGACTGTACTGTTCACTATATATTGCCTTTAACCTGGGAGACTTAGCTTCTGTTTTCTTTCTTTTCATTTCCTTTCTCTTCGCTATGGTGTTTAGCGTATCTGGTGTTATCCAGTCTTGGCTCTTTCTTTCCTGGAATCCCAAGCATGACTTGCTGCTTTCCTTGTATATTGTTGAGATGGTGTTGAATCTCTGGTCAACATCATCGGTCTCTGTTCTTTCCTGGCTTTTGATAATCTCATATCTTCTCTTTACGTCGACCACGAAAGCTTTTCTGGTGAGAGGATCCTTCAGTTTCGTGATGTTGTATCTTTTCTGTTTGACTGCAACTGGTCCAGCAGCTCTGAGTTTCACTTTCAGTCTTGCTACTACTAGGTGATGATCACTTCCCACATCTGCGCCTCTTCTTACTTTCACGTCTTGTAGTGAATGTCTCCATCTGCTGTTGATCATTATGTGATTTATCTGGTTTTTGTCTCGTCCGTTTGGTGATTCCCATGTTAACTTGTGCACTTCCTTGTGTGGAAAAAGTGTTCCTCCAATGACCAGGTTGTTAATACTGCAGAAGCTTATTAATGTGTCCCCATTCTCATTTGCTGTTCCACTGCCGCATTTCCCCATTACTCTTTCGTTATAATTATTATGTGCTCCCACTTTCGCATTTAGGTCTCCCATTACTATAATGAGATCGTACCTGGGTGTAGTTTCCATTTCTTTTTGTACCTGTTGATAGAACTCGTCCTTGATCTCTTCATCGCTGTCGTTTGTTGGTGCATAGCATTGTATAATTGTGGTGTTGGTGAACCTCCCTCTCAGTCTTGCTCTTATCAGTCTGTTGTTGATGGGTTTCCATTCCAGTAAAAACCTTTCCATTCCTTTCTTCAGGATAATGGCTACACCTTCGTTGTGCTGACCATCCTCTCTGCCAGAATAAAGTACTGTTTCCCCTGTAGCTGTTTTTATTCTCCCCTTACCTGTCCATCTGCTCTCGCTTATTCCCAGGATATGTATTTTGTAGTTCCTCATCTCTGCTGTGATTTGTCTCAGCTTTCCTGCCTCATTCATAGTTCTAACGTTCCAAAAACCAATTCTGGTTTCGTGTTTTGCGGTCGGGGCATCCGTTTTCATGCCAGTGGCTTCCTTTCGGCTTTCACCACTGTCAGTCATACGAGCCTGAGACTCCGGATGTCCGTCCCGCAGCAAAGTTTTTCCATTTATTGTTGCTTCCGTAACATGTGCGATTTTTTTACATAGACAGGGGTGCTGGCCCTGTGCTAAAACCCCCAACCTGGAGGACCAGAATACCAGCTTTTGTCTGACCCCTACCCACGCAGACCAGTCCAGCTTGGTTGAACCTACCAGGAGTAAATCTCCCACTGGCATAGCTCTGGGGATATTCAGGGTACACAAGCTGCCATACCGCTACAAGGTATAGGTACCATTGATGGCAGAGCAACATATTATAACATATTAATTCTATCCCTAACAGTTATCATTATCACCATCACTGCTATCACCATTGTTATTATCATCATCATCATCATAATCATCATCATCATTGTTGTCATCATCATTATCATCAATCTCTGAAGGACTGAGGACAAGAATGGAACCAGGCCAGGAGGAAGACAGCTGATAGGATAGTATGGCGCTCTCTCTTCCAAACCTCTACTCCTCACTGCAGAAGAGGAACGACTAATTAAGTATCATTATTTTCATCAACATAATTTTTATCACTATCATCATCATTGTTGTGATGATGTAACCATGATACAACGTTAAAATATCTCGAAAATTAACGATGAAGTGTAGGGTTAAAAATAATGCGTAAGATACTAGGAGACATGCTCGCCCATGCCAGCCTTTCCCACCGCCATTTAAAACGAACGAGTTAGAAGTGCAGACGAAACGTTTACCCTTTGTAGACGGGAGAGAACGGAGGACACAAAAAAGGAAAAATATGACTGAACACGTGTTTGAAGTTCGAACGGCAAAAAGACGCAAGTGGGGGTGAAAGAAAAAAAATTCACGTCCCGAGTTGACATAAAGTAAGGAAATGGACAAGAAACGGACATTAGCTCTTGATCGAGACAGTCATTTCTTGGACGTGTTTCGATACTTGGTCTTTATTTGAATGCCGCGGCAAAACACATGAGGGAAGGTTCTCGAACAAATTTCAAAAATTAAACTTGAGAAAAAATATGTTTTTTCTTAATACTAGAGTTATGAAAATAAAACCTAGCTAGTTTGATAGCCCATCTTGAGCAGAGAAATAATATGCTTTCATTTATACAGACGGATAGATAAGAAAGAAGATATTGACAAAAGACTGTATTGTTCATATACAAGCGAATGCACTGTTAACCCAAGTCACTAAAAGTTTCCAAAATCTTGGCCTTGAGTCTGCAAACGTAAAAATCGAGCTGTAATTAAAGAGAGGGAATGTGGTGGAGCATTGTAGCTAAAAATAACTTAGGCGGCAGATTCGTGTAGGAAATGCATGTAGAACCAAGTGTGTTTTTATGAAAAAACAAGTAGAGACAGACGAACTAACAGACCGTAATACATACGTGACTGAGATTTGACTGAAGTGACTTTTGGTTGGCAATTTGAAAGTTAGGGGGGAAGTCGGCGATTGGTCAAAGCATTTTATAGTAGCGGGATAGAGAGGTGAAAGTTTGCCATTTTGACATAAGTCTGTTCAGAGACGCAGTTTGAATCCATGGTGGTGTTGATTCCATAAGAATATAACTATATAGTGGGACGCCATCATACGGCCAGCAGCTCAGCTGAGTTTTGCTAGCAAATGTAACTGTGTTCTCAATTCTGAATTCTGGTAAGAATGAACAATATTTATTCTGTATATTTTAATAATTCGAGTGATTGATACTGCCATATTATAAAAATGATTACGACAAGTAAGTGTTCGCTCTAGATCCCCAGCCCTAGATCAGGGTCTAGAGACATACATACAAAGAAAATATGTAGGCACGCCTAATTGAAACTATGAAAAAGGATCTAGTGTTGAGATCAGTGGAACATATCACCTATCTTATTTAATAGCAGGAAGCTATTGAACATATCTCAGATGCAATGTAGTCTTGGGGAACTAATACTATATGAAACCAACTTGGTAAGATGTGCTGTGTGGTCAGAGAGATCTGACCCAGTCTATGTGGTGTTGTTGTTGTGTAGTGTTGTGTGCAGAAGTGGTTCAGGAAGTAGAGTTCTGACACATGACCAATACTTTTGTTTCAGAACTGTGAGTTTCTATTTGGCACCAAAGCGGTGTCAAATGCTGTAGTAATATATACAAGTGTGGACCAGAGCAGTCTATCATTGTGTCAGAGCAGCCGTATATTGCCCCCAGCACGGAGAGGTGGGGCCACAAGACTTTTGTACAGGATCGACGCAGGCGAGATAAGTTATATCTGGCCTGCTGGACTTTCACCAACGAAATTTTCAACTAATTTATCTCTAATTCACCATAAAATAAAGCCATGACATTGGGAAAATTAAACTATATATATTTATCCCTTAAGTCAACGAACAATGTTTGGCAGTCATAGACTGGGAATGATTACACCATCCCAACAGCATATCTAGTAATAAGTTCTCCTGTGACTATCTTAATATAATTACTATTAACCAGTCATTTGAAATAATTAATTACACATTTTCCATTTTATTATGTCATATGATTTTGCATTCCATTTATGACTCCATAATATTTCTTATGTTCTGGCCAACTAAACATTTGGTTCAGAACAAAATAAATTTATCAAAAGATTTAACTTTAAAAAACTAAAATAGCCTGAGTTAGTTCAGTGTGTTATAAATTTTATTAATATTATTAGACTTCTTAAATCTCTGTGTGTGTGTGTGTGTGTGTGAGTAATTTACCACAACACATTACATATCAGTACCCTAGATTTTTAACGTAGCCACATTCATTAGAAAAAAAGATATGTGTGAGGTCGTAAGTGGTAGTAAGAAGGGCCTTCTGTAATTCACATCTACATTTATCTCAGGAGCCTTCACAGCTGACCTCATACATCACACTAGGTGACATCAACAATACAATACCATCAAATCCACTACATATATTGGGGGCTCGTCCGGGATAATTAGATAATCAGTAATATTAGGATCTCCTGGTGGGAGAACTAAATCAAGGGAACAAATTGTAAAAATTAAAAGTGTCCCTTAAAATTGAAAGTGAAAATAAAAGTTGGTGAATCTTCACAGCCAGTGGTAATTAATTAGTTAACTGGCTAATTAGAATTACCTTAGACAATAATTAATTAGAATTACTTTAGTATTGAGTGGTTAGAATTTTACCCTGATCATTGTTATTTTGTGTGATGGCTGAGCTAGCAAAGTTCAGATCAGCTGCTGTGCTAACGGCGAAGGATATGGGAATGGATGGTCAGGCTTTAATTCAGTATGTAACTGCTGAATGTGACAAGTATATTGAACGGGAAGAAAGAAGATTAGAAAAAGAGGCCGAAAGAAAATTAGAATCTGAAAGGTTGGCTGAAGAGAAGAGGTTACAAATTGAGGCTGAGTCTAAGAGGCTGCAGATTGAGGCTGACAAAGAGGCTAAAGCATTAGAGGCAGAAGATAAGAAAAGGGAGGCAGAAGATAGAAGGTTGCAAAGGGAGCACGAATTACGACTAAGGGAGCTGGAGTTACAAGGCCCTGCTCCTGAAAATGGTGCCAGCCCTTTTGCCTCAGATGCTGCAGCTAGTCAGGGTGCCTTTAACTCAGCTATGGGGTTTCATTTAGACAATTTTGTTGAAAAAGACGATGACATCGAGGGGTACCTCAGTCGTTTTGAATTATTAGCTACTACATATGGGTTAGAGAGAGAGAGGTGGAGTTTAAAGTTGTCACAGGGACTGAGAAGTACTTCTTATGAAGTCTTCGCAAAAATGAACAGAGAAGACCAAGACAATTATGACATGTTAAAGCAGGCTTTGTTATTGAGGTACGAAAAAAATGGTGAATTTTATCGTAAGAAATTTAGAAATGCCAAACTGTTGTCTGGGGAGACATACCACCAATTCTCTGCCAGACTGGAAACCTATTTGGAGAAATGGACTGCTCTGGGGAAGACCCAAGATCTTAAAGAGATGATCATGATAGAGCAATTGAGAGAGTCCATGGCTCCAGACATGAGAAAATTTCTCATGGAACAAGGTGCAGAGAAGTTGGGGGAGATTTTAAATGTCGCTGAGAGGTATCAGGCAGCCCAGGCAGAGGTAAGTGGCAATAAAAAGAAGCACATAGAAACTTTTAAAGCTCCACAGCAATTTAATAAATTTGAAAATAGAGAACAGGGTAATAAAGGCAGGACAAACTTTGAACGGCCAAGAAAAGACTATCGAGACAGAAACTCACAGTTCAATGACCAAAAATACAATGAAAGAAAACCGTTTAACCAAGGAAAAAGATGGTGCAAATGGTGCAAAAAAGATAACCATAACACCGAATTTGTAGAAGGAAACCTTCAAACATTGCTGCAATGAAGTCGGGGACTCAAAGATTAAAGGTTAAACCTAATGGACAGCAGGAACCTTATCACCCCCCAGTTTGTGAGGATGTTATTTGTAATGGGGTCACCATAAGGTGCCTTTATGATACAGGTTTGGATTATGATTCAGTTGTGAAGTCTAGCCTAGTGGACCCAAGTCAGTATACTACAGAAACAGTGGAAATACAAGGGGCGACTAAGGACATACCACTCATGACACTTCCCATCGCAAGGATAACGGTGAAAACTCGCTATGTGGAAGTAGAAATCAGAGCAGCAGTGATAGATGAACCAATCTACCCTCTGATATTGGGGTGTAGATACGTCTTCTTGGGGAATCCCGAGAGACCTGTGATCATGGCGACAGTGCAGACCAGGTCACAGAAAAAGGAGGAAGAAGGTGAACCTATAAATGCTCATCCAGAGGAGATGAGGAAGGCGCAGGCTGAGGATAGGACACTCAAGCCATGTTTTAAAAAATTGCCCAAATGCCACACACCTCCAAGCAAGGGAGAATATTTTATGAAGAACAAACTATTATACAGGAAGGCCGGAACTGGAACAAATGGTCACAACCAGCTGGTTCTTCCCACTTCATATATGATAAAGTGATGGAACTCGGGCATGCGATTCCCTTCAGTGGTCACATGGGGATCAGCGCCACAGGACAGCGTATAGCTTGTCATTACTTCTGGCCAGGGATAACGGAGGATATAAAAAGATATGTCAAATCCTGTCCAGAATGTCAAAGGGTAGCTCCAAAGCACTGGACTGCTCCTGCAACTCTAGGGGAAATGCCCATAGTGGGAACACCTTTTGAGAGGGTTGCAGTGGATATTGTGGGACCTCTCACTCGGACCAAGAGGAGGAACAGTTACATCCTTACTCTGGTGGACACTTGTTCTATGTGGGGAGAGGCGGTAGCCCTGCCATCAATTGATTCAAAACATGTAGCAGAGGCACTACTTACAATATTCACAAGATTAGGATTCCCGCATCAAATCTTGACTGATAATGGCTCTCAGTTCAAGGGGAAACTAACGGAAGAAGTTTTTAAGCTATTTCAAGCCAGACACTTTCATTGTAGTCCGTACCATCCACAAGGGAACGGCCAGGTAGAGAGGTTTAATGGGACTCTCATTTCTATCCTGAGGAAGCTGGCACACGAAAAACCGGATCTGTGGGATCAATTCCTGCCCGCCGCATTGTTTGCGTATCGGGAGGTACCACATAGTTCAACCGGGATGGCTCCCGCAACTCTGCTATTTGGGAGGCCAATAAAAGGTCCATTAGAAGCACTATTAAGGACCTGGACAGATGAGAAGGCAGAAGAGACTGTTACCTCATCTTATCAATACGTGAACGAACTGACCACTCGTCTGAAAGCTGGATGGAAACTGGCAAATGATAATTTGAGACAAGCCAGGAAGAAACATGCAGCATATTTTAATAGGAAGGCCAAGGACAGAGAACTAGCTGTGGGAGAGAAGGTGCTTCTTCTACTACCCGGCAGCCAGAATAAATTACAAATTGGATGGCAAAGCCCATATACGGTTCTAGAGAAGGTGTCTAGAACAAACTATAAAATTGACAAAAAGGGGAAGGAGAAAGTTTATCATGTAAACCTTTTAAAGAAGTATCTGGACAGACCACTCCAGGAAAGCACCCCCTTACTGACCTTGGCTATCGCAACTCAAATGCAAAAGGAACTACTCACCTCGCATGAATACCCATTACATCCTTGTGAAACAGCGGCACAAGTAAAAGTCAGTAAGCACCTGACTAAAAATCAGAGGGAGAGAGTTCAACAGGTTCTGGAGGAACATACAGATGTATTAACAGATAAACCAGGACATACAAATTTGCTACAGTATGACATGAAACTGGTAGACTCAAACCCAATCTGTATGAGAGCCTATTCTATTCCGTTCGCGAAGGAGAAGGCATTGAAGGAAGAAATAGATTATTTGTTGAAGGAGGGGATTATTTCACACAGTGAATCATCTTTTAGCTCCAGTGTCGTTTTGTTGAGGAAACCGTCTGGGGAACACAGACTGTGCATAGATTACAGGAAACTGAATGCTGTCACAGAAGGACAAGTGGATCCATTACCAGACTGTTACGTGCAGCCTTTGATATCTTGCAATATAATACATTTGTATGCTTGTTATGTTCGCAAATATTTTGTAAACAAAATAGAAACTCTTTTGCTTAAGGAAAAGTCAATATTGAGTTACTTCCCTTGAAAGGAGTTTCAGATTGAACTCCGCGGATGAATCCAGTTTTACTGCGATTTATTCTTTGTTTGGGTAGAAATAGATTGTTCTTGCTTCAGAATATCTATGGCCTGAATTTATGTGTAGTGTTTGTCTAGGTAGGACGAGTCTGTCTTATATCTGTATATCTTTACATATCTAAGTCGAACTATATGTTCTTTGTCGCTAGAAAGGTCAAAGGCTGTCCAGCGGATGTGTCGCTAGGGAGTTGTGATTTGGCTTCGCCCTGATGATGGGGGGGCTGTCGTGTTTTTCTGTATCGGCTTGTCGCCGGGAAAAGTGATCTCAAGATTGATGGGGAAAGTGATAGACGTTTAGACCTATCCTGTATGCTTTACCCCAGTGTTTATTCTTATTGCCAAGGAATGGCAGAATCATATTTCTGATACCGAGGTAACAAAAGCATTTCTTATGAACTCTTACGAAGCCATCGTTTTCGATAAGCAGACGCACGATTTGTACGTCTGAGAGAATATTTAACTAGGTGAAGATGACATTCATTTCTAGCAGCACTATATCTTGTATGATGAAGTCAATTGTATCATGATAGAATCTACAGAGCATTGAAAACATTTAATGTAGGATTAACTTTGGTACAGATTCCAGTTTGTATCCTAAAGTGAGTGACAGCTCACGACAGCAGCCATCTTGTATCCAAATATTTTATGACTTTCAAGAAGAGAAAAGGGATGCCCCGTACTATCGCTTGATGAGTCCAGAGATCACTGCTACAGATGAGAACCCATTACTAGCGGTTCAAAATGATTATATGAAAAATATGTGCTGAACATTATTTAAAGGAATCTTCGCTAGACGAGGTTAGGTCTAGAAGCCATCTTGAATATTGTTTATAAACTGACGTGCTTTGTCAGTAAACTCAGATGATATATATATGGGCAATACTGAGTGCTTGTCTACTGACATTCCATTGTGCTATGATTCAACGAGTGCCCATGTATCATTGCAAGACCATTTATCAATTGTACCATGATGTATTATGCCAACCTGTGATTTGTCACTGTATCCGTGCTGTCGAATGTGTACGTCCAATTAAACTGTAACAAAAAGTACACAGCAGTTGGCGTCGATGACTTCCAGCCATACATGAGTGAGAAAAAGAACATTTATCAACTCTTCGAACTCTTTCATCATTCGCGTATTATACTCTCACTCTATGTCTACACACCACTGCGTAGGTCGAGTTGATATTCCTATTCCTAACAACCACTCTGACGAGCAACGCTGGGGCCAACAACAAGTCTTTAACATTGGAGCTTCCACAGACCACCATACCTCTTAACACTGTGGTCCTGTAAATAGTTGATGTCAGTGTGAACAAGGAACAATACAATTTCATATCTATACACCATTCAACAGTATATATAGAAACAGCATTTAACTCTGGTGGAATTCAACAAAGAAGAATATTTAACACTGGTATGCTAATATTTAACACTGGTGAGCCAGCTTTCTGGGTTTGACCTCGCAGAAGTTGAGAAGTCAACAGACTACCGATACCAGACCGTTTCCTGTGGCTGATACGACACACTTGCAGTATTAGTTTGCTCTTTGTCAACACTTTGTCACGTGACCTATCAAGTGAATGCAGTATCTAGGTCAGCGTTGTTGACATTTTTACGCTTAGACATTACAGAGTTTCACAGTACAGAGATGATACTTTGAAGGCCATAAACTGTTCTATTGTTGCAGTATTCTTGAACATAAGTGCGTAAATTTCATCGTTGGACCTTCTGATACTCATATTGTTGAACATTATAATAGATTAAATCAAAAATCTAGTATTGATTAAAGTGGCAGTTTACTTTGTTTATTCAGAAACTGTGCCATTATATTTATGAACTGAAACTCTTTCCAACACATTTCATTATTTAATGTATAACTGAGCATCCTATCTGCAACACAGTGCTTTATATATTACACACATGATATATGCATTTATGATTATATGTTATATGTTATTTGTTTGTATAGTATATTAGTTTATATGTCAGCGGGTTGTGTTTAGGTTGGGCGGTGTCCTCACAACAGAATATCCCACGTCATAGAGGGTCCGTTGTGGGCGTTTTCTTTAGGTGCAATTTCCTTAATTGGAAATTTGCTTGCAACAACTAGTTGCTATTTGTGTTAGCTGTGAAGACTGTAATTATTGTTATTTTTGTAATATTTCTTTGTTCTTTAGTTTTGTTTTGATTTGTTTGTAATTTGTTGGTCTACCCTTTTCTATCTTTCAGTTCTATTCACAATTTATATTCATATACTGTGACGTCATTTGTGTTGTTATTCCTTGCAGATTCAGTGATTATTTTCATTGATTTCCCTATTTGATTTATTTGATTTCTGCAAACGTTTTCGTATTGTCAGTCTTATTTGTACTTTATGTATGCTGTTGGTTGACATATGTTTTATATAGGTATATTTCATAAGACACTATTGCTTGTGCACTGCACTTGGATTATGGTATAAACCAGTACTTTATTATTATTACTGGTATACAAGAAATTATACAAGACCTTATTAAGGCTTGTGACCCACTGAGATTGAGATAGTGTACTGATTAATCAAGTCATTAAGAACTTGTGGTATTATTATTGTTTCAAGTAATTAGTATTATTGTTAGACATCATGTCTACATTAGAATACTTCATTGCACAAGGGAAATCCCTTGATAAGACTGGTCAACAATTAGAAGAATGGGCAGTTGCTCAATATGACAAGACATTAGCAGCTGAAGAGAGAAGATTAGCAGCTGAAGAGAGAAGATTAGCAGCTGAAGAGAAAAGACTAGACAGAGAAGCTACTGCTGCTGCTGAACAAAAGAAATTGCAGATGCAGGTGGAGGAAAGGAGATTTGAAGCTGAACAAAAAAAATTAGAAAGAGAAGCTGCTGCTGAACAAAAAAGATTAGACAGTGAAGCTGAACAAAAAAGATTAGACAGGGAAGCTGAACAAAAAAGATTAGACAGTGAAGCTGAACAAAAAAGATTAGACAGAGAAGCTGAAGAAAAAAAAGCAATAAGAGAACATGAATTTGAGTTAGAGAAATTAAGATTGACAAGTATGAGTAATGTTAATCAGGCATCTAGTGGTAATGGTAAACCTTCTACTTACAAGGTTAAGGTTCCACCGTTCAATCAGTCCAGTGACGATATTACATTCTGGCTGGATAGATTTGAACGTTCTTGTCGTACTCATAATGTGGATAAATCACAATACGCTAATCAATTAGCAGAAAACTTGAAAGGTGAATCTCTGACTAGATTATGCCTTGTAGGAGAAGCAGATAAGGATAATTATGATGTCATTAGGGCGGCTTTGATAAAAAAATACCAGCTAAGTGAGGAAGGCTATCGCCTTTTGTTTAAGACGATGGTGCCTGAGACAGGTGTAGAATTCTCAGAATTCATTGCAAAGGCACGTCTCACAGTTGATCGTTGGATTGAGCTTTCCAAAACAGAAAAAACGTATGAAGGACTTATGGATTTGTTGCTCAGAGATAAGATTATGTCATGTGTTAACAAACCATTCCTTGAATTTATACATGAGCGTAAACCCAAATCTCTAAAGGAAATGGAAGAATATTGTTCCCAATATGTCACTGCACACCCCGACGTGACTTTTGGCAACACTAAGATTAAGGAGAGTATGCCAGTTGCTTCAGCAACACCATACAATCCCAATTATTCACACAGATTTCAGGGACCTCAAAACAGATTTGAAAAAAAGGTAACCATAATAGTTATCAAAACCAAGGTAACCAATCATTTCAGGGTTCTTCTTCAAAGAACTGGAGACGAGCTGATAGCTCTCGACACAGGGGTGGTCATAATTATAGGAATTTCCGTAGAGGAAGTAATTATAGAAACTATCCGGGTTATCCGTCTTGGAGTCAACAAGATCATAATTACAGAGATACTCATTATAATGAATATGATAATGGTAACCAAGAGAACTATGACTCAAACCCAAATAGGGGTTACAATAGAGGTAACAATAACTACAGAGGTGATAATAACCGAGGTAGATCTCAAAACAAAAGACATAAACCACATTTTCAGGCAAACTCTGCACAACAAGAGTCCCATGAAGCCTATAAACAGAGTAAAGATAATAATGATGCTAGTAATGTGGCATGTGCCGCTTTTGATTTTGGGAGAGCATCTCAGTGCCCCCAATGCAAAACATTATTTGAGCCAACCACAGTGTCTACTTTAAGCTGTGGCCATCCTCTTCCTGCTCTTCCTGCATCAGTCGCGCATGATGGAAGAGGTTCTCTTGTCTTACATAAGGGTTTAGTGAATAACAATCCAGTCTCTGTGCTATTTGATTCTGGATGCACCACAATTGGTGTTAGGCAGTCACTCGTAGATCCTTCCCGTGCCACTGGACAAGTAGTCAAATGTGGAACATTTGGCGGCACATTAGAGAAATACTCTACTGCTATCATTAGGATTGCTACTCCTTTCTTTACAGGAGATGTACACGCATGTCTTCTTCCGAATCCGATCGCTGACCTCATCATCGGTCGCATTCATGGAGTCAAAGAATGCACTCCGCAACAAATTTCCACGTGGGAAAGGCAAAACATGCAGATTGCTAACGCTGTAGTCACTAGAGCTCAGGCTCTTAATATGCCTCAAACTTCATCTACTGAAGATAATGAAGTGCATAACCAAGATAATCCCTTGGTAATTTCTCGTGACTCGTTTATAAAACAGCAAGAAGATGATCCCACTCTGAAGAAATTCTTCATTCTTGCAACTAAAGGTGATCCGAATAAAGACACACGTCGTAAATCGTGGATTACAAAGAAGAATGGCGTACTTGTACGTATGGTTCAAGACTCCATTACGTCAAGTCATTCTCAAATCCTGGTTCCCAAGAATTTGAGAGTTAAAATTTTGCAGCACGCTCACGACTCTCAGTGTGCTGGACACATGGGTTTTTCCCGTACTAAGTCAAGAGTCCTTGCGGCTTTCTTTTGGCCATTGGTAAACAAGGACATACGGATTTATTGTCGATCTTGTAAAGTATGTCAGGAAGTTAAATCCAAAGGTCCACGGCATGCTGCACCCATTCAGGCGGCGGACATTCCTATTCGGCCGTTTCAAAAAATGGCCATAGACATTATTGGTCCATTTAAGATCAAGTCTGCCAGAGGACATCAGTTTATCTTGACGTGTGTTGATATGTGCACACGTTGGCCAGAGGCTATTCCTCTGAAGAGCATTACTACTGCTGATATTGCAGATGCTCTTTGGCTTATATTTTCTCGTCTGGGGTTCCCCGGAGAGATATTGTCAGACCATGGCACCCAACTAATATCAGATACCATGTCTCAAGTAATGTCTACTCTGCAGATAGATAGATCTTTAAGTAGTATCTACCATCCAATGTCTAATGGTATGGTCGAACGCCTTAATAGAACACTTAAAAACTTACTGGGGAAGATAACTGAGGATCATCCTCAAGACTGGGACAGAGTTTTACCTGCGGCCCTCTTCGCTTACAGAGAGGTACCCAATGAACATACAGGATTTTCTCCCTTTGAACTCGTCTTTGGCGCGCGTCCGCGTGGCCCTATGTCGTTGCTTCACGATCTCATAACATCTGACAATATTGACGATGACACAAAGTCATCCTACGAATATGTCATCGCGTTGAGACAAAAGATTATCGAAGCATGCAAATTAGCAACTTCTTCTTCTGAATTTGCGAAACAGAAGGCAAGGCAATTTGCCAATAAGAAGAGATGCTTACGACAACTTTGTCCTGGTGACAAAGCATTTGTATTACTACCTTGTAGGGAAAACAGATTACTTATTTCTTGGAAAGGTCCGTACGATATAATATCGAAAATTTCCGATGTCGACTATATTGTCGATATTGATGGGAAGCATAAAACCTTCCACATCAATATGCTTACTGAATTCCATGAACGTCCGGATTATTTGCAACCCATTTTCCAAGCAACGGACAATTCTCCAGTACAACATGGTCATTACTCATCACTGTCCGTGATACAGGATGAGGAAACAAGTTTTTCAGATGTAAATCTTCCTCTTCCAATGATCCCACTTCATTCTAGTGAATCATGGAAGAACGTTACTGTCTCTCCTGATTTGTCTCTAGGAGAACAGCGACAAGTTTCAACTATGTTGCAAACATTTCAGGATGTACTCACTGACATCCCTGGACAAACTCATGTCATTGAACATGACATTGTTCTAACTGACCATACTCCTATTAGGGTTAGACCTTATCCTATACCTATACATTTTCAAGCACAGGTCGAGAAAGAGTTGGATGAGATGATAGATTTGAAAATAATCAACCATCCACCTCTGCATATTCTTCGCCGATGGTTATTGTTCGTAAAAAAGACAATAACATACGTCTTTGCGTTGACTATCGAAAATTGAATCAAGTAACGAAGTTCGATGCCGAACCTATGCCTTTACTGGAAGAGCTACTTACTCGACTCTCCAAATCTCATTTTTTCACTAAACTTGATTTGTCTAAAGGATATTGGCAAGTTCCTTTATCTGAACGCGCCAAACCTCTCACGGCTTTTTCAACACCTAGAGGTTTGTTCCAATGGAATTTTATGCCTTTCGGTCTTATGAACGCACCAGCTACATTCGTACGCATGATGCGCCGAATCCTATCTTATCGGTCAGATGTCATTGCATATCTAGACGACATCTGTCTTTTCAGCGATACTTGGGAAGATCACTATTCAGGGTTAGATGAATTGCTGTCTACTTTGCGTGAGCACAACCTGACAGCGAAACCCTCTAAAGCCTATATTGGTTTTAGCGAAATTTCTTTCCTAGGCCACCGAGTTGGTCATGGTTTCCTAAAGACAGAGGACCATAATACTAGTAAGATACTTAACATCTCAATCCCTAAGACTAAAAAACAGGTGAGAAGTCTGTTAGGTCTTATTCAATTTTATGGCAGATTCATTCAGAATCTATCCTCTATCATGGCACCTCTTTCAACACTTCTAAAGAAAGGTTCGCCTAATGTGGTCCACTGGTCTCAGGAATGCCAATGCTCTCTGGATAAGATTAAAACATTGTTTTCAACACCACCTATTTTAGTGCTACCTACTAAAGATAAGACATTCGTTCTTCGTAGTGACGCTTCATCCACTGGGATTGGAGCGGCACTAATGCAAGAGTACTCTGGAACTCTGCATCCTGTAATGTATATTTCCAGAAAACTTAATGCGGCAGAAAGGAATTATTCGGTTTTAGACCGTGAGCTATTAGCTATGGTTTGGTCGATCCTCAAACTACAGAGATTCCTTCTAGGCGCACATTTCATAGTAGAAACCGACCAAAAAGCTCTTACTGCTATACAGAGTAAGAATTTGAAGAGCTCGAGGTCTACTCGATATGCAATTGCTCTTCAACCTTTTCATTTCTCTGTGCGAGCTATTCGTGGATCAGATAATGTGATGGCAGACATTCTGTCAAGATGCCCACATGATTCCACATAACTATTAGGGCTTAGACTTCTTGATATGTCTAGTTCTATAGTAGTTCCTTTTCTATATCATGATAGATACACATTTGTAATTTAATAATATAATGATTGTATCACTACATAGCGGTTCATTGATGTTTATTCACCGCTGTGCTTTGATGATTTTTCTTCATAAATCATAAATTTAAGATATCTAATACGAAATGATGATATGAATTTTTTAGGCATTGTGTAATTGCCAGAATTGTATTATACTTTGATGACACCTTCCTGGAAAAATATACTTGTAGAGAAATAATTTCTCTCAGTTTATGAGACACATTCTCACCAGTCGCTCCATAAGTCGACTTAGCCTCATATTAGGCGTTATATTTATTCCTGATATTTTCATCTGCGCATTATTCATGCGTTGTGAGCCTATTGTACGTTGCTCCTAGATGTATTTCAAAAAAAAAAAATGTTCCATTTTTTTTTCCCGGGAGGTGTGGTAAGACTGTTACGTGCAGTCTTTGATATCTTAAAATATAAAACATTTGTATGCTTGTTATGGTCGCGAATATGTTGTAAGCAAACTAGATACTTTTTGCTTAAGGAAAAGTCATTATTGAGTTACTTCCCTTGAAAGGAGTTTCATATCGAACTCCGCGGATGAATCCAGTTTTACTGCGATTTATTCTTTGTTTGGGTAGAAATAGATTGTTCTTGATTCAGAATATCTATGGCCTGAATTTATGTGTATTGTTTGTCTGGGTAGGACGAGTCTGTCTTATATCTGTATATCTTTACATATCTAAGTCGAACTATATGTTCTTTGTCGCTAGAAAGGTCAACGGCTGTTCAGCGGATACGTGGCTAGAGAGGTGAGTATTGGCATCGCCCTGATGATGGGGGCTGTGTGTTTTTCTATATCGGCTTGTCGCCGGGAAAAGTGATCTCAAGATTGATGGGGAAAGTGATAGTCGTCTAGACCTATCGTGTATGCTTTACCCCAGTGTTTATTCTTATTGCCAAGGAATGGCAGAATCATATTTCTGATACCAAGGTAACAAAAGCATTTCTTATGAACTCTTACGAAGCCATCGTTTTCGATAAGCAGACGCACGATTTGTACGTCTGAGAGAATATTTAACTAGATGAAGATGACATTCATTTCTAGCAGCACTATATCTTGTATGATGAAGTCAATTGTATCATGATAGAATCTACAGAGCAATGAAAACATTTAATGAATGATTAACTTTGGTACAGATTCCAGTTTGTATCCAAAGTGAGTGACAGCTCACGACAGCAGCCATCTTGTATCCAAATATTTTGTGACTTTCAAGAAGAGAAAAGGGATGCCCGTACTATCGCTTGATGAGTCCAGAGATCACTGCTACAGATGAGAACCCATTACTAGCGGTTCAAAATGATTATATGAAAAATATGTGCTGAACATTATTTAAAGGAATCTTCGCTAGACGAGGTTAGGTCTAGAAGCCATCTTGAATATTGTTTATAAACTGACGTGCTTTGTCAGTAAACTCAGATGATATATATATGGGCAATACTGAGTGCTTGTCTACTGACATTCCATTGTGCTATGATTCAACGAGTGCCCATGTATCATTGCAAGACCATTTATCAATTGTACCATGATGTATTATGCCAACCTGTGATTTGTCACTGTATCCGTGCTGTCGAATGTGTACGTCCAATTAAACTGTAACAAAAAGTACACAGCAGTTGGCGTCGATGACTTCCAGCCATACATGAGTGAGAAAAAGAACATTTATCAACTCTTCGAACTCTTTCATCATTCGCGTATTATACTCTCACTCTATGTCTACACACCACTGCGTAGGTCGAGTTGATATTCCTATTCCTAACAACCACTCTGACGAGCAACGCTGGGGCCAACAACAAGGCTTTAACATTGGAGCTTCCACAGACCACCATACCTCTTAACACTGTGGTCCTGTAAATAGTTGATGTCAGTGTGAACAAGGAACAATACAATTTCATATCTATACACTATTCAACAGTATATATATAGAAACAGCATTTAACTCTGGTGGAATTCAACAAAGAAGAATATTTAACACTGGTATGCTAATTACTTAACACAGACACAAAACAGTTATATGCCAGATTAAACAAGGCAAAATACTTTTCAAAGGTGGATCTTAGTAAAGGCTATTACCAGATTCCAGTGAAGCCTGAAGTGAGACCTTATTTAGCGTTTAGCACATCGGAAGGACATTATGAATTCAACATGCTACCATTCGGATTGAAAAATGCTCCGAGTGTATTTTCAAGGATGATGCGCAAATTGTTGGATCCCCTGAATAACCCATGTATCACGAATTTCATGGATGATATTCTCGTCGCCACAGAGACATTTGAAGAACACATTGACGCTCTAAAAATGTTATTTGATAGGCTTAGGGAGGCGAACTTAACTGCTAGGCCAACAAAATGTTGTATTGGATGCAAAGAGTTGGAATTCTTGGGACACACTGTATATCAGGGTAACATGACCCCTGATCCCAAGAACTTGGAAAAACTGCAGAGAGCACCTAGACCACAAACAAAAAAGGACGTGCGATCATTCGTGTCGTTATGCGGATTTTATCAAAAATATATCAAAAATTTCAACTCTATTTGTGCTCCTCTGACTGATCTGACTCGCAAGGGACTTCCAGATAAAATTATTTGGACTGCGCAATGTGAAGTAGCTTTCCAGGAATTAAAGGAAAAACTCACTAGCAAGCCTATTCTCAAATTGCCTGATTTGACACAGGACTTTGTGGTGAGAACAGATGCAAGTAATGTAGGCCTCAGGGCGGCCTTGTTTCAGAGGTCATCTTCACCCGATGAGGAACTGAACCCAGTCGCTTATGCAAGCCGCAAATTAAATAAAGCGGAACAAGGATATTCTAAAAGCGAAAAGGAATGTTTAGCGTTAATCTGGGCAATAAAGAAGTTTCAAATCTATCTGTATGGTAGGACTTTTGTGGTCCAGACGGATCATCAGCCCCTCGTATTCTTATCTCAGGCTAAGCATGAAAACGCAAGATTGTTGAGGTGGTCTTTATTGTTGCAACCTTATCAGTTTATTATTCAATATATCCCAGGGTCATTGAATGTCGGTGCAGATTTCCTCAGTCGGCACCCCTGTGATCAAGATTAGATAGTGGCAGGCGTGAGGAGAGATTTTGTCTATGTGTATCACTGGTTTTGGAACTTGCCGTAGTGCATGTTCTCAGGTGGGGACATGTGTGATGATGTCACCATGATAACAACGTTAAAATATCTCCAAAATTAACGATGAAGTGTAGGGTTAAAAATAATGCGTAAGATACTAGGAGACATGCTCGCCCATGCCAGCCTTTCCCACCGCCATTTAAAACTAACGAGTTAGAAGTGCAGACGAAACGTTTACCCTTTGTAGACGGGAGAGAACGGAGGACACAAAAAAGGAAAAATATGACTGAACACGTGTTTGAAGTTCGAACGGCAAAAAGACGCAAGTGGGGGTGAAAGAAAAAAAATTCACGTCCCGAGTTGACATAAAGTAAGGAAATGGACAAGAAACGGACATTAGCTCTTGATCGAGACAGTCATTTCTTGGACGTGTTTCGATACTTGGTCTTTATTTGAATGCCGCGGCAAAACACATGAGGGAAGGTTCTCGAACAAATTTCAAAAATTAAACTTGAGAAAAAATATGTTTTTTCTTAATACTAGAGTTAGGAAAAAAAACCTAGCTAGTTTGATAGCCCATCTTGAGCAGAGAAATAATATGCTTTCATTTATACAGACGGATAGATAAGAAAGAAGATATTGACAAAAGACTGTATTGTTCATATACAAGCGAATGCACTGTTAACCCAAGTCACTAAAAGTTTCCAAAATCTTGGCCTTGAGTCTGCAAACGTAAAAATCGAGCTGTAATTAAAGAGAGGGAATGTGGTGGAGCATTGTAGCTAAAAATAACTTAGGCAGCAGATTCGTGTAAGAAATGCATGTAGAACCAAGTGTGTTTTTATGAAAAAACAAGTAGAGACAGACGGACTAACAGACCGTAATACATACGTGACTGAGATTTGACTGAAGTGACTTTTGGTTGGCAATTTGAAAGTTAGGGGGGAAGTCGGCGAATGGTCAAAGCATTTTATAGTAGCGGGATAGAGAGGTGAAAGTTTGCCATTTTGACATAAGTCTGTTCAGAGACGCAGTTTGAATCCATGGTGGTGTTGATTCCATAAGAATATAACTATATAGTGGGACGCCATCATACGGCCAGCAGCTCAGCTGAGTTTTGCTAGCAAATGTAACTGTGTTCTCAATTCTGAATTCTGGTAAGAATGAACAATATTTATTCTGTATATTTTAATAATTCGAGTGATTGATACTGCCATATCATAAAAATGATTACGACAAGTAAGTGTTCGCTCTAGATCCCCAGCCCTAGATCAGGGTCTAGAGACATACATACAAAGAAAATATATAGGCACGCCTAATTGAAACTATGAAAAAGGATCTAGTGTTGAGATCAGTGGAACATATCACCTATCTTATTTAATAGCAGGAAGCTATTGAACATATCTCAGATGCAATGTAGTCTTGGGGAACTAATACTATATGAAACCAACTTGGTAAGATGTGCTGTGTGGTCAGAGAGATCTGACCCAGTCTATGTGGTGTTGTTGTTGTGTAGTGTTGTGTGCAGAAGTGGTTCAGGAAGTAGAGTTCTGACACATGACCAATACTTTTGTTTCAGAACTGTGAGTTTCTATTTGGCACCAAAGCGGTGTCAAATGCTGTAGTAATATATACAAGTGTGGACCAGAGCAGTCTATCATTGTGTCTGAGCAGCCGTATATTGCCCCCAGCACGGAGAGGTGGGGCCACAAGACTTTTGTACAGGATCGACGCAGGCGAGATAAGTTATATCTGGCCTGCTGGACTTTCACCAACGAAATTTTCAACTAATTTATCTCTAATTCACCATAAAATAAAGCCATGACATTGGGAAAATTAAACTATATATATTTATCCCTTAAGTCAACGAACAATGTTTGGCAGTCATAGACTGGGAGTGATTACACCATCCCAACAGCATATCTAGTAATAAGTTCTCCTGTGACTATCTTAATATAATTACTATTAACCAGTCATTTGAAATAATTAATTACACATTTTCCATTTTATTATGTCATATGATTTTGCATTCCATTTATGACTCCATAATATTTCTTATGTTCTGGCCAACTAAACATTTGGTTCAGAACAAAATAAATTTATCAAAAGATTTAACTTTAAAAAACTAAAATAGCCTGAGTTAGTTCAGTGTGTTATAAATTTTATTAATATTATTAGACTTCTTAAATCTCTGTGTGTGTGTGTGTGTGAGTAATTTACCACAACACATTACATATCAGTACCCTAGATTTTTAACGTAGCCACATTCATTAGAAAAAAAAAGATATGTGTGAGGTCGTAAGTGGTAGTAAGAAGGGCCTTCTGTAATTCACATCTACATTTATCTCAGGAGACTTCACAGCTGACCTCATACATCACACTAGGTGACATCAACAATACAATACCATCAAATCCACTACAATTGTCATCATCATGATCATTATTATCATCATCATTGTCATCATCGTCACCATCATATCCACCACAGCTGGCCCCATTCTAAACAATATGACCAGTTGATATTTTCCTGTGCTATTTTTGCATGATTTTTTGCAGTGACCTTGTAATATTCATTCATCATAATTGTACTTTTCACTCTACATGGAGCATGGCATCACCACTACAGCTCACCCCCTTGTAGGAAGCTTGTACTTAAAGCATTCAAGTGATCTTGCAGTTGCAGTTTGTGTAGTAAATTTTGTTTTCATGATGAGGTTGCCAGCCACATGTACCACCTCATATTAGTCTATTCTTTCCTTGTCTGCTAAGAGAGCCCACAGAGCCTTGTAATATTAATAATAATAATAAATTATTTAAGCACCAAACACGGCGCATAAGGCAGAAGCCAGTGCTCTCCAGGTTGTACGTTGTGACGCCACTCCTCTTAGCTCTTGCACATTGTTTAATCCCAACGTTCTTCCTTCTCTTTTTATTGTTCTTCTGAGTGTTTCTTTTGGTCTTCCTTTTTTCCTCTTACCCTCAGGAACCCAAGTGAGTGCCTGCAATGGTATTCTGTTGTTTTGCATTCGTAGGACATGACCGATATATGACCATCGTCTTTTCCTTATATAGTTGGAGACATATTTCTGCCTAGAGTCTTCTCTTATTTGTCGATTAGTCTTGAATTCTTTCCAACTGATGTTCATGAGTTTTCTAAGACATTTGTTCTCGAATGTATTCAGCTTGTTCTCCAATGATTTTGTTATTTTCCAACTCTCACAGCCGTATGTTAACACTGAGATAACATTTGAATTAAACAGACGAAGCTTGGTATGTATATTCAATGATCGTAATTTCCAAATGTTAGATAATCTATTGAAGGCGCTAACTGCCAAAGCAATTCTAGTATGAATTTCTCTTGTTGTGTCACCATCCTGAGTCATTTTACAGCCTAAATAATTGAAAATTTCAACTTTCTGTAGTTTTTCCCCGTTCAGGATGATATTAAAGGTCTCGTTAGAAAAGTTCATAACTTTAGTTTTAGAGGCATTTATTTGGAGACCTATTTAACCGAAAGATGACACAAATTATTTACTGCTTCTTGGGATTGTCTGGGTGTTGAACT
Source organism: Oreohelix idahoensis (assembly GCA_024509875.1). Taxonomy (NCBI): domain Eukaryota; kingdom Metazoa; phylum Mollusca; class Gastropoda; order Stylommatophora; family Oreohelicidae; genus Oreohelix; species Oreohelix idahoensis. The sequence goes on from JAMPIV010006663.1 coordinate 228,856, forward strand.
TAAGAATGCTAAATCATCTGCGAAAGCCAGGTCCCCCAGGAATTTTCCATTTGTCCATTTTATACCTAATTGTTCATTGTGGGTATAGTTTCTCATAACCCAATCAATAGCTATTCCAAAAAGTAGTGGTGACACTAATACAGCCTTGTTTCACCCCTGTTTCTACTGTAAACCATTCTGTATTCCCTTTATTTGTTCTATGTTCTAACATAACATCTTGCATTGTCATATAGCGCTTTGATTATATTCACATATTTTGTTGGAAAACCATAGATTGTAAGTATCTTCCACAATGATGGGCGGTGTAGACTATCAAAGGCTTTTTGAAAATCGACGAAGGTGATAATAAGTGGTGATTGCATTTCCACTGATTCTTCTATAATTGTTCTTATAATTGTTGTAATATTGTTTTCCTCTAATACTTCTTACTTTTGTTATTTCATTGCTGGCCATGCATTTGTCAGTCACATTCTTCCGCTGCTATTGATCTGTATGTTTTTTTATTCACTGTCAACAGTTCACATTCAGTGATCCAGACTACAGTTTTGGTTCACATAAAACAGCATGACCCCCCTTTCTTAATTCTTCTTCTTCATCTTCTTCTTTTTACACTCTCTGACGTCTACTTAAATGTTTTCAAAGAAAGCAGTAGTCAGTGTGAGGCTATTTGCATCTCCGTTGAGCTTTTCCATGTACTGATGTCGGCCATATGCGCTTTCTTTGTTCCGTAATAAGTTGGGCAACTTTGAAGCAGATATTCAGCAGTCATTTTATCAGTGCCACAGTTACACTCATTGGTAGTTCCTATCTTTAGCTTGTTGAATAGGTGGTATCCCAATCTTAATTCTATTGTTGATGACTTGTTTTTGGCATGTTAGAGAGTGGAAGGAAATGAGTGTTGTTGAAAAGTAAAGTGTTTCCTCTAATACTAAACCAACATGAAGGTATTGGAGTGGCCAAGAAGTTTGGCATCCGCCTTGACTTCTAAATGTACCAGGTTCGATTCCCAGTCGAGGGAATATAATTTATGGACATTTTTTTTTTTCAAAACCAGTGGTCCTAATGAAGTCATACTCCCCTCGGTCTTCTGCGTAGAGAGATCGGATGCCTAGCCTTCTCGGATAAGGGAGCAAAAATAGGAGGTCCCGTGTGCAAGTTGTGCACGTTAAAAATCAAACGATAGTTGGAAATCATAAAGAGTAGGCCATAAAGCTCCTGCCCTGCCAAAAACTTAAAAATTAGAAACCTACCCACTACAAAAATATTTATGGAATGTTGATTCCTATATACACGCACTGGTGCTATGAAGTTCGTGCACTATACTGAGATCCTCCTAGTGTGATCTAAGGGAGGACATCAGAGCACTGATAGAGTTGTCTGTGTGCAATGAAGATATTCCTTAAAACCAAACCAAACTAAACCAACATGGGGGATATATTTTTCTTTACTAAGCACATACTGGAGATACAACAAGGGGTAATAATGTATTTTTTAAACTTACTTTAAAAAAAAAAGTAAATTATTAAAAAAGTTACAAATGCAGGTTATAAACATTAAAAGCAACAATAAATTTAACATTTATTCCCCCACCCCAATCACACAAGGAGGATATCAGCACATTACACGAACTATACAGCACCGGCGAGAATCCCAATGCGTTTATATAGGAATAACACATTCCATCGATATTCTTGTGGTGGATAGGCTTCTAATTTTTGTTAAATTTTGCCAAGGCAGCAGCCTGATAGGTGTACTCTTTACGATTTCCGACAGCCTTGGAATTTTTAACGTGCACAACTTGCACCTCATATTTTTTCGCCCTCATCCGAGAAGACTAGGCATCTGATCTCACTACCCAGGAGACCGGGGGGAGTATGACATCATTAGGACCACTGGTTCTGAAAAAAATTATCCGTAAAATATATTCCCTCAACTGGGAATCGAACCCGGTACCTCTATAATTCGATGCGGACACCGTATCTCTTAGCCACTCCAACCCCCAACAATCTCCTTCCATCAGAATGTTAGGATACCCATCATGATCTGATATTCTTTGTAATTGCTGGCTCACGTTACTTCTGTTGTAAAAAACTGTCCAAAGTTGTTTGTTTTGGACACTTTCTTTTGAGGTTTTGAAGTACCGAAGCATCTGTTCTTCAATTTAGCAGGTCATCTGTTTGATAGTTGTTTAATGTCTGGACTTTTTCTTACCATTCTCTTCATAATCTTATACAATATAATTATATCGAACTAAATTTTATTATGAAGAGTATTAGAGAAGCTGCTGTAAAATGATTGATTTGTTTGCTGAATTAATCATAAAGTAGGGGTCCACTGAAATGTTAAGCATTTACACAAAGATTCGCTGCATTTATTTATTATTACATGTAATTTCATCTGGATTGTCAATGAGAAATTCTGAAATGCTAACATGTCTTACTAGATTAATATTGGAGGTTGGCAATATTAGTTAGCTTCAGAGTTGTCTTCAAGTCTTTCCTAACTAGCCTTAAGTCGAGTCTCAAGTCTCATAGTACTAGTCTCAAGTCTCATAGTACTAGTCTCAAGTCTCGTAGTACTAGTCTCAAGTCTCATAGTACTATTCTCATGTCTCATAGTACTAGTCTCAAGTCTCATAGTACTAGTCTCAAGTCTCGTAGTACTAGTCTCAAGTCTCATAGTACTAGTCTCAAGTCTCGTAGTACTAGTCTCAAGTCTCATAGTACTAGTCTCAAGTCTTGTAGTACTAGTCTCAAGTCTCGTAGTACTAGTCTCAAGTCTCATAGTACTAGTCTCAAGTCTCATAGTACTAGTCTTAAGTCTCATAGTACTAGTCTCAAGTCTCATAGTACTAGTCTCAAGTCTCATAGTACTAGTCTCAAGTCTCATAGTACTACTCTCAAGTCTCATAGTACTAGTCTCAAGTCTCATAGTACTAGTCTCAAGTCTCATAGTACAAGTCTCAAGTCCCTAACAGTAGATTTTATGTCCCAAGGCAAGTCTTGTTTTTCATCTCGACTGTTGATGCATGTGGGCATATCCAGAGTCATCCATGTATGACTACGGTACCAGCTTTGCCCAATGCCACAATTTACATATGTGGACGTGAACCTCTGTCTCTGAGGCGAATTACACCCTCATTGACTCTTGAAATCATCCACATGCTTCAAGGATTCCCTCTGTGGTGAAACTTATTGAGGATCCTGCATTACACACTAAGCTTGGAGAAGTCACTTGACCCAAGACATGATTCTTTGGCTTTCACCTAGTTGATTGCTTGCAGAAGGATCTCACTGTGGACCCAGTGGTGGGCAGGAGAAGCTGAGAAGTGGCTCTGTGCAGGATTTAACAATTCCTTGGGAGAGCCCAGAACCAGAGCATAGTATTTTAGCTCTGTCTAGTTGGTGAGCCCCCTTGGATGATGGGGAATGCACAGTATGCCCCATGCTTCTTACCAGCTTGAGACCAGATGTGACGATCCATTAAATGCAAGCCAAGCTAAAGAAACTGGAGCTCATGATTTCAACTCAGCATGTTTTGGAATGGCAGAAAAGCCACAGGAAAAGCCTAGATCGACAGTGTAGATAATACCAATGAATCTTCAACTTGGTATTGACTGCAAAAGAGCGAGAAACTGAGCAGCCCTAGTTAAACAATAACAACAACAACAACATCTTGACTGTTTATAGTAACCATTGCTTTTATTCAAACACTTACACCAGCGGTTTTCAACCTGTGCGCCGCGGCGCTCTGGGGCGCCATGACTGACGGTCAGGGGCGCCGTGGATGGGCGTGGATTTTTTTCGTATTTAGCTGTAAAGAAAACACAGAGCTGTGGGAAATTTCATTTTTGGTGTTCGTCAACCTGCGTGACCCCGGAGAAATTATATTGTTTAAAAGCCTTTCCAAAGCTCTCCTGCTCAAAAAAAGTTAGGCTAAATATCGAAACATCGCTAGAGTTTTTACCAGCTATCCCACAGGGGAGCCGTAGAAAGAATGTAATTGGTCAGGGGAGCCATGGACTCAAAAAGTTGATAACCGCTGACTTACACCACTCACTGTAAAAATAGTCTTGAAAAATATAATTTCTATTTTTAGGTTTTTACTGACTGCTTTCATTTGATCAAACTCTGTTGGCACATATACTTTATTGAATAGAAAAGAGAAACATTTTTGGTTTCTCTATAAGAAGTAGTAGCCCCCTTCAGTTATAACCGACTATGGGAATGCACCCGTGAGCTGATGGCCCTCGGCTGTTATTTGGCCTGGCAATTCTTTTAGCATGTTTTTTTCTCTTCTGCTTGGTGTGAGAACTTCTTTTCGCTCAATCTGAGGTGGCACCTTAGAGAACACCACCACTTGGTGCGATCAGCAGCTTCATCCTCTCAGGCTGCTGGATTTATGTCCATTTCTCTATAAGAGGGCATTATGAATCAGGACGGTAAAGTGGTTCACAAAATTTGGCAATTCCAGAGTCAAGTCAAATCCCTAATTTAAAAAAAAAAAAACTGTAGTTGAGTCTCAAGTTGAGTCATTGTGGTGGCTCAAATCAACAACATTGATTTACTTGGAATATCATCCATCATCATCTGAATTTAAAAATAAAAGACCATGCTAGAGATTATCTGTTACTAGTGATGCCTTTATATTTTATACTTATATTTTGTCACATGTCCGTTGGACGCAGCTGATAACGTGATTGAGCTGGATGAACTGACAGATTTTTACAGAGAGATGGTCTGTGTCTCTGCCCCAGACTCTGACTTGGAAAAATGGTCCAGGAAAGCTTATGCATCAATGACAGATGTAAGTTATCATTATTTTTCCTTGCACTCCTTACAAAACATCGACCCACCATTGTAGCTGATCCCTTCTTCTTCTTCCTTGTTTGCTCCTTATGGATCATGGACCCACCATTGTAGTTGATCCCCTTCTTCCTTGTTTGCTCCTTATGGATCATGGACCCACCATTGTAGCTGATCCCTTCTTCTTCCTTGTTTGCTCCTTATGGATCATGGACCCACCATTGTAGCTGATCCCTTCTTCTTCCTTGTTTGCTCCTTATGGATCATGGACCCACCATTGTAGCTGATCCCTTCTTCTTCCTTGTTTGCTCCTTATGGATCATGGACCCACCATTGTAGCTGATCCCTTCTTCTTCCTTGTTTGCTCCTTATGGATCATGGACCCACCATTGTAGCTGATCCCTTCTTCTTCCTTGTTTGCTCCTTATGGATCATGGACCCACCATTGTAGCTGATCCCCTTCTTCTTCTTCCTTGTTTGCTCCTTATGGATCATGGACCCACCATTGTAGCTGATCCCTTCTTCTTCCTTGTTTGCTCCTTATGGATCATGGACCCACCATTGTAGCTGATCCCTTCTTCTTCTTCTTCCTTGTTTGCTCCTTATGGATCATGGACCCACCATTGTAGCTGATCCCTTCTTCTTCTTCTTCCTTGTTTGCTCCTTATGGATCATGGACCCACCATTGTAGCTGATCCCTTCTTCTTCCTTGTTTGCTCCTTATGGATCATGGACCCACCACTGTAGCTGATCCCTTCTTCTTCTTCTTCTTCCTTGTTTGCTCCTTATGGATCATGGACCCACCATTGTAGCTGATCCCTTCTTCTTCTTCTTCCTTGTTTGCTCCTTATGGATCATGGACTCACCATTGTAGCTGATCCCCTTCTTCTTCTTCCTTGTTTGCTCCTTATGGATCATGGACCCACCATTGTAGCTGATCCCTTCTTCTTCCTTGTTTGCTCCTTATGGATCATGGACCCACCATTGTAGCTGATCCCTTCTTCTTCTTCTTCCTTGTTTGCTCCTTATGGATCATGGACCCACCATTGTAGCTGATCCCCTTCTTCTTCTTCCTTGTTTGCTCCTTATGGATCATGGACCCACCATTGTAGCTGATCCCTTCTTCTTCCTTGTTTGCTCCTTATGGATCATGGACCCACCATTGTAGCTGATCCCTTCTTCTTCTTCTTCTTCCTTGTTTGCTCCTTATGGATCATGGACCCACCATTGTAGCTGATCCCCTTCTTCTTCTTCCTTGTTTGCTCCTTATGGATCATGGACCCACCACTGTAGCTGATCCCTTGTTCTTCTTCCTTGTTTGCTCCTTATGGATCATGGACTCACCACTGTAGCTGATCCCTTCTTCTTCTTCTTCTTCCTTGTTTGCTCCGTATGGATCATGGACCCACCATTGTAGCTGATCCCCTTCTTCTTCTTCCTTGTTTGCTCCTTATGGATCATGGACCCACCATTGTAGCTGATCCCTTCTTCTTTCTTGTTTGCTCCTTATGGATCATGGACCCACCATTGTAGCTGATCCCTTGTTCTTCTTCCTTGTTTGCTCCTTATGGATCATGGACTCACCACTGTAGCTGATCCCTTCTTCTTCTTCTTCTTCCTTGTTTGCTCCGTATGGATCATGGACCCGCCATTGTAGCTGATCCCCTTCTTCTTCTTCCTTGTTTGCTCCTTATGGATCATGGACCCACCATTGTAGCTGATCCCTTCTTCTTCCTTGTTTGCTCCTTATGGATCATGGACCCACCATTGCAGCTGATCCCTTCTTCTTCTTCTTCCTTGTTTGCTCCTTATGGATCATGGACCCACCATTGTAGCTGATCCCCTTCTTCGTCTTCCTTGTTTGCTCCTTATGGATCATGGAGCCACCATTGTAGCTGATCCCCTTCTTCTTCTTCCTTGTTTGCTCCTTATGGATCATGGACCCACCATTGTAGCTGATCCCTTGTTCTTCTTCCTTGTTTGCTCCTTATGGATCATGGACTCACCATTGTAGCTGATCCCTTCTTCTTCTTCTTCCTTGTTTGCTCCTTATGGATCATGGACCCACCATTGTAGCTGATCCCCTTCTTCTTCTTCCTTGTTTGCTCCTTATGGATCATGGACCCACCATTGTAGTTGATCCCCTTCTTCTTCTTCCTTGTTTGCTCCTTATGGATCATGGACTCACCATTGTAGTTGATCCCCTTCTTCCTTGTTTGCTCCTTATGGATCATGGACCCACCATTGTAGCTGATCCCCTTCTTCTTCTTCCTTGTTTGCTCCTTATGGATCATGGACCCACCATTGTAGTTGATCCCCTTCTTCCTTGTTTGCTCCTTATGGATCATGGACCCACCATTGTAGTTGATCCCCTTCTTCCTTGTTTGCTCCTTATGGATCATGGACCCACCATTGTAGTTGATCCCCTTCTTCCTTGTTTGCTCCTTATGGATCATGGACCCACCATTGTAGTTGATCCCCTTCTTCCTTGTTTGCTCCTTATGGATCATGGACCCACCATTGTAGTTGATCCCCTTCTTCCTTGTTTGCTCCTTATGGATCATGGACCCACCATTGTAGTTGATCCCCTTCTTCCTTGTTTGCTCCTTATGGATCATGGACCCACCATTGTAGCTGATCCCCTTCTTCTTCTTCCTTGTTTGCTCCTTATGGATCATGGAGCCACCATTGTAGCTGATCCCCTTCTTCTTCTTCCTTGTTTGCTCCTTATGGATCATGGACCCACCATTGTAGTTGATCCCCTTCTTCTTCTTCTTCCTTGTTTGCTCCTTATGGATCATGGACCCACCATTGTAGTTGATCCCCTTCTTCTTCTTCTTCCTTGTTTGCTCCTTATGGATCATGGACCCACCATTGTAGCTGATCCCCTTCTTCTTCTTCCTTGTTTGCTCCTTATGGATCATGGACCCACCATTGTAGTTGATCCCCTTCTTCTTCTTCTTCCTTGTTTGCTCCTTATGGATCATGGACCCACCATTGTAGTTGATCCCCTTCTTCTTCTTCTTCTTCTTCTTCCTTGTTTGCTCCTTATGGATCATGGACCCACCATTGTAGTTGATCCCCTTCTTCTTCTTCCTTGTTTGCTCCTTATGGATCATGGACCCACCATTGTAGTTGATCCCCTTCTTCTTCTTCCTTGTTTGCTCCTTATGGATCATGGACCCACCATTGTAGTTGATCCCCTTCTTCTTCTTCCTTGTTTGCTCCTTATGGATCATGGACCCACCATTGTAGTTGATCCCCTTCTTCTTCTTCTTCTTCTTCCTTGTTTGCTCCTTATGGATCATGGACCCACCATTGTAGTTGATCCCCTTCTTCTTCTTCTTCTTCTTCTTCTTCTTCCTTGTTTGCTCCTTATGGATCATGGACCCACCATTGTAGTTGATCCCCTTCTTCTTCTTCTTCTTCTTCTTCCTTGTTTGCTCCTTATGGATCATGGACCCACCATTGGAGTTGATCCCCTTCTTCTTCTTCTTCTTCCTTGTTTGCTCCTTATGGATCATGGACCCACCATTGTAGCTGATCCCCTTCTTCTTCTTCCTTGTTTGCTCCTTATGGATCATGGACCCACCATTGTAGTTGATCCCCTTCTTCCTTGTTTGCTCCTTATGGATCATGGACCCACCATTGTAGTTGATCCCCTTCTTCTTCTTCTTCTTCTTCTTCCTTGTTTGCTCCTTATGGATCATGGACCCACCATTGTAGTTGATCCCCTTCTTCTTCTTCTTCTTCTTCCTTGTTTGCTCCTTATGGATCATGGACCCACCATTGTAGTTGATCCCCTTCTTCTTCTTCTTCTTCCTTGTTTGCTCCTTATGGATCATGGACCCACCATTGTAGTTGATCCCCTTCTTCTTCTTCTTCTTCCTTGTTTGCTCCTTATGGATCATGGACCCACCATTGTAGCTGATCCCCTTCTTCTTCTTCTTCCTTGTTTGCTCCTTATGGATCATGGACCCACCATTGTAGTTGATCCCCTTCTTCTTCTTCTTCTTCTTCCTTGTTTGCTCCTTATGGATCATGGACCCACCATTGTAGTTGATCCCCTTCTTCTTCTTCTTCTTCTTCCTTGTTTGCTCCTTATGGATCATGGACCCACCATTGTAGTTGATCCCCTTCTTCTTCTTCTTCCTTGTTTGCTCCTTATGGATCATGGACCCACCATTGTAGTTGATCCCCTTCTTCTTCTTCTTCTTCTTCCTTGTTTGCTCCTTATGGATCATGGACCCACCATTGTAGCTGATCCCCTTCTTCTTCTTCTTCTTCCTTGTTTGCTCCTTATGGATCATGGACCCACCAATGTAGCTGATCCCCTTCTTCTTCTTCTTCCTTGTTTGCTCCTTATGGATCATGGACTCACCATTGTAGCTGATCCCCTTCTTCTTCTTCCTTGTTTGCTCCTTATGGATCATGGACCCACCATTGTAGTTGATCCCCTTCTTCCTTGTTTGCTCCTTATGGATCATGGACCCACCACTGTAGTTGATCCCCTTCTTCCTTGTTTGCTCCTTATGGATCATGGACCCACCACTGTAGCTGATCCCTTCTTCTTCTTCTTCTTCTTCCTTGTTTGCTCCTTATGGATCATGGACCCACCATTGTAGTTGATCCCCTTCTTCTTCTTCTTCTTCTTCTTCCTTGTTTGCTCCTTATGGATCATGGACCCACCATTGTAGTTGATCCCCTTCTTCCTTGTTTGCTCCTTATGGATCATGGACCCACCATTGTAGTTGATCCCCTTCTTCCTTGTTTGCTCCTTATGGATCATGGACCCACCACTGTAGCTGATCCCTTCTTCTTCTTCCTTGTTTGCTCCTTATGGATCATGGACCCACCATTGTAGTTGATCCCCTTCTTCCTTGTTTGCTCCTTATGGATCATGGACCCACCATTGTAGTTGATCCCCTTCTTCCTTGTTTGCTCCTTATGGATCATGGACCCACCATTGTAGTTGATCCCCTTCTTCCTTGTTTGCTCCTTATGGATCATGGACCCACCACTGTAGCTGATCCCCTTCTTCTTCTTCCTTGTTTGCTCCTTATGGATCATGGACCCACCATTGTAGTTGATCCCCTTCTTCCTTGTTTGCTCCTTATGGATCATGGACCCACCATTGTAGTTGATCCCCTTCTTCCTTGTTTGCTCCTTATGGATCATGGACCCACCATTGTAGTTGATCCCCTTCTTCCTTGTTTGCTCCTTATGGATCATGGACCCACCACTGTAGCTGATCCCTTCTTCTTCTTCCTTGTTTGCTCCTTATGGATCATGGACCCACCACTGTAGCTGATCCCCTTCTTCTTCTTCCTTGTTTGCTCCTTATGGATCATGGACCCACCATTGTAGTTGATCCCCTTCTTCCTTGTTTGCTCCTTATGGATCATGGACCCACCATTGTAGTTGATCCCCTTCTTCCTTGTTTGCTCCTTATGGATCATGGACCCACCACTGTAGCTGATCCCCTTCTTCTTCTTCCTTGTTTGCTCCTTATGGATCATGGACCCACCACTGTGGTTGGTTCTCTGTAAGGAAACCTGCACTAAGCACTTACTTGTTATAGTAGCAGTTGTTTCTGTAGCTGTTTGTTTTACATGAGGAGGTTGCCAACTCCGTGTGCTAATTGATCTTAGTCACCGTGTATGACATTCTTTTTATTTTAACATAATATTAACACTAAGCATAACTGGACATGAAAAATATGCATATTTACAGATGGTATAACTGATTCCAAATGAAATGTAGGGAGTAAATTGTTGGCCTGTATTTAGGAAAAGCTTGGACTGAAGTGATTGGGCTGTTCAATCTCACACACTATCTGAAGGGATGTAATTGTTTCCCCTTGCTTTAAAAGAATTTAAATGTCAGCCTCCCTGCTCTGTGTTTTCCAAATTACAGCACATACAAAAGAAATTATATTGTTGATATTCTATGTCGGGAATATTGAGAATATTTGACAGAGATGTGAAGGTAGTTTTACTGTATGAGTCAGAAACATGGATAAAAGATGTTACAACAATAGATAAACTGCATGCATTTGTTACCAAGTATACACCTAAAAATCCACATTGAGAATAATTGTTGAACAATGGTCTGGAATGGAATTCACTACTATACATTGGATTTGTGGACTAGGAAAAGGCATTTGACCATGTAAACAGAGAATCACTTTGGAAACTGATGAAGCATTATGGAGTCCCCTTGAAGATGATTAACTTAATAAAGAAAACTTGTTAAGACATGACATCCAGAGTTCTTCATGAAGGACAACTTACAAAACCATTTGGGATAAGACCTGGAGTGCGTCAAGGATGCTTCTTGTCTCCATTTCTTTTCTTACTAGCAATAGATTAGGTTATGAAAACATTGACATCACCCAACACAAATGGAATCCAGTGGAATCTGAGCTTGATGATCTAGATTTTGCAGACGACTTGGCTCATCAGTCCCATAACAGTAATCAGATGCAAGACAAAATGAAAATACTCAAATACAGGTCACACAAAGTGGGTCTGAAAATACAAACGGAAAAGGCAAAGATATTGAGAGAAAATGCAAGAAATTATAGCAAGGTAAAACTTGAAGAAACACCATTACAAGACGTATGATCATAAACATATCTTGGCAACAATATAGACAAAGTTGGAAGGGAAGACAAAGATATCAAAATAATAATAGAAAAAGCAAGAGGAGCTTTCATCGCATGGGGAAACATGTGGAGATAAAGAGAAATAAAGTCCAACATCAAACAGAACTGAAGACAGACGTGAAAATGATGAGGAAGCTGTGGAAAGAACTTGAGCTGATGGCATGTGACAGGAGGACTTGGCATGTGACAGGAGGACTTGCATGTGACAGACGGACTTGGCTTGTGTTTGTTGTGTCATAAATTCTAATAGCTAGCTATAAGGAATAGAGTCCCCCATTAACCATAACAACTAACAATTGCACTGAAGCAAACACAGCCAAAGAGAAGTGAAAAGACACTGGTAATGCTCTGAAGAAGCCTCATGAAAACATTATGAGGAAAGCCTTAGGGTCAAAGCCACAAAGAAAGAGGTTGAAGCAAGAAAAGAAAGGCACGGAGAAGATAGTAGAACAGGAGATGAAAATAGTGAATCTATAGTGAAATGAGGTGAGGAAGACAGCACAGAATGAGAGTATGCTGAAAAATTATTGCAGCTGCAACTGTGTCTAGAGCCAAAGGAGTCAGTTTACCGTAGCTCATGTTTTGTAAAATTTTAAAACATTGCTAGTTTTTATTGCTGTTTCTGCCTATGGAGTTAACTGCTGTAGACTTTGTGAGTTGCCTTTGCTTGCTTTCTACAGGTAATAGACATTCTTCATTCATTTTTGTTGTTGTTGTACTCTCAAAATATGTAGATTTTAAAGAACTTTGTCCAGTTTATGTTAAGATCCAGATCTCATACTTTTTTATTTTATCTTCTTTTCATTTATATAAAGCAGGATTTCTTAACCTGTGGTCATGGACTCTGAGTGAGTCCAGGTAGACAACTTTAAATTTAATAATGTAACATTTTAATTATGCTTTTATGTACATTTTTTTGTTCAAAGAAGGGATCCATAACCTTCATTGGACAATCAAAGGGGTCCATAGCCTTCATTGGACAATCAAAGAGGTCCATAGCCATCATTGCCTATGACACAAAAAAGTTAAGAAACTCTGCTATAAAGTATAAAAATCAATATTAATCACTGTATTTTCTATCTTTCATCTGCTTTTTACTAGAATGGTCACTACCCACTAAATCTACACAGTTATGAGCAGATATTTGCCAACTTTCTCTTTTGTCGAACACCTAATGGTCCAGGGAAGTACATATTTGGATGCTTCAAGCATGACGCGATCCCCTTCCAACTGATCCAACCAGCTGCTTGTGATGATGAAGATAACTCCCTTGGTGGTCATGTACAGAAGGACAAGATGCCAAGAAAGTTTGATGTTATGTTTACATGAGTTTAATTTGTAGCTTGAGAGGTTGATAGACTGTATGATAATCTTGGTAAATAGACTATACGATAATTTTGGTAAATGCATGTGGAGTCAGAATGTGTGGTAATGTTGGTAAATGCTTGTTAGTCCAAATTGTTTCATTATGTTGGAAAATCCTTGTAAAGCCAGACTAAATTATGATCTTGGTAAATACTCCTAAGGCCTAATAGTATATTTATATTGGTAAATGCTTGTGAGGTCAGATTGTATGTTAACAGTGAATGCTTGAAAAGTGGTTATTCATTTTCTTGAAGGTACAGATGAATTAGTGATCCCTACATTCTTGGACGATCTCAATATGGGTTAGCTACATTTATTGCCTGTGTTATATAACACTTTGATTCTCTTGTAATGTTTGTGGTATGCTTTTGTCAGAGACCTAATTTTAATTCAGGTGTCTTTAGCAGTTGAAAATGTATAAATGTTGTATAGTATTTAAATGTGAGCATTATTGCTGTCTGAATTTTTAATGTGACAAAAAAAGTAAGTAGATTAAAGAAGAAAAAAGTGATAAAAATTGTAAAGGTTGTATAATGAAGGAGAGAATGAAAGACATAAATCAGAATTACAGGAGGACATAGAAAGAACTGAGTGGAGTATCCAAGGAAGAAAGGCTTGGATATTGGATGAAGGTCTTTATTCTACAATGGAGTTCAGTCTGAATGATGAAGAAGAAGATATGATTCAGAAATTAAACACTATGCTTGTTTGAATGATAAAAAGTAGGCAGTTTTCTGTTCATCGTTGAATGCATGTGCAGAAAAATACCATGAAAAAATTAATTCCTGTGTTGAGGGATGCAGGAGACTGTCTCTTTAAATCTCATACTTTGGTGTCTTTGAAATGTGATGATTTGCTGTAATATACAAAGCACATTAAAAACGCACCACTATTATATATACTGATGCTGAGAAGCTGGAAAAAAAAAGTGTGGGAATGGATTTTCCCCATGTTTGTCATGAGGTAGAGAGCGAATGGCTGCTGGAATGGAAAGTGCATGATTCAACCCACGGGTTTGTATACAGACTACATGAAAACAATGAAAGTTACATGTCCAACACAATTCCCAACAGCTATGACCCTGAAAATGTGTACGCGTTGTGGCAGTATACTCGGTATAAAAAGGCCGTTGAGACAAAACACCCAGTACATGTGCTTGAAATGCACCGACTATCTGAAAACGACCGCCAACAAGCCATTGGTATGTTGGAGACCGGAATGAGCTCGCGGGCCATTGCCAGAAGGATGAATTGCCACCACAGCACTATTGTACGTCTCAATGAACGTTACGGAACCACTGGCAGTGCCTAGGATAGACTTCGGAGTGGCCAACCATGAGTTACTACCCCTGCGCAAGATCGTCATATTGTGCTGAGTCACCTAAGGAATCGTTCTCTCCTGGCAAGTCAAACAGCAAGAGCAATAGTGGGTAGACGTGGGCAAGTCTCTCGAATGACAGTCATACGACGACTCAGAGATACAGGCCTTACTGCAAGACGACCTTATGTTGGGCCAAACTTGACTCACAGACATCGTCAGCAGCGCCTGCAATGGGCAGAGCAACATGTCAGATGGACTAGACTGCAGTGGAATGCTGTCCTATTCACAGACGAAAGCAGATTCAACATATCCTTTGCTGATGGACGTATGCGGATTTGGCGACGGTGTGGAGAGCGCTTTGCAGATTGCTGTGTTCGTCAGCACAACCGATTTAGAGGTGGCAGTATTCACATTTGGGGAGAATTCAGTTTTCACCATCGCTTGCCTCTTCACGTCTTCCATGGAAATGTTAATGCTGTGACATATCGAGATGAGGTTCTGGATGCATTGGTTGCTCCTGCGTTCACAAATTATCCAGACTTGCAGCTTCTCCAGCAGGATAATGCATGTGCGCACACCGCATGCATTACGCAGCAAATTCTACAGCAGTAGAACATTGTGATGATTGATTGGTCTGCCCTATCACCAGACATGTCCCCTATAGAACATCTGTGGGACGAGCTTGGACGCAGAGTCTACAGGCAAGGTTCTCCAGCTAATCTGCAACAGCTCGAAGCTGCTCTTTGACATGAATGGGACTTGATTCCCCGGAATTTCCTTCAGAGACTTGTGCGTTCCATGCGGAGCCGCTGCCAAGCTTGTTTGCAAGCACATGGTGGACATACCAGATACTGAGAATAGTGTGAATGAATTTTTTTTATTGGTTGCATTTTTGGTTTTCTCCCTTGCCTGCACAGAATGCAATAAATTTCATAACAATCAAATGTACAAATTAATGACCAGCATGGATTCATAGGAAAATGAATAAAGATTCCAAATATGTAAACTTGTAAACACTTATATTTACATTTCACTCTCTGTTCCTGGATTATACAGGTGGTGCGTTTTTAATGTGCTTCAGTATATAACAACTCATCATTTCATTTTGCTTTGATCTATTTCTCTAGCTATCAACTTTTCTACTGTATTTTCTTAAAAAGTACTTCTCTTCACTCATCGCTGAAGACTGATGTATGTTTTCTTTTTTTCTGTAATTTTATTTCAGTCTTTGTTAATTTAATGCAAGAATTTTTTGTAATTAATCTAATTCAGGGGTTCTTAAACTTTATTGTGCCATGGACCCTTTTAACTGTATGGTGGCGGCTAAGGACCCCTTTTATTGTCCATTGAAGGCTACGGACTCCTACTTAGAAAAAATGTGCACAGAAGCATAATTTCAATTTTTGCCTACAAATAATACATTTCATTACAAAGCAAAATCATTACATTTACATATAGTCTTACTGAAATACAAAACAATCTGTAAAAAGAATATATTTATTATATGCAGAAATATACAATAGTAGTTTCAGAGTAAAAATTATGGTGAAAATAATATTCATGTTTTTAGGTTATGCATATGGACCACATAGAATCCATTTGAGCACTCCCAAGGGGTCAGTGAACCACAAGTTAAGAACCCCTGATCTACTGCCTGCATGTTTCTGAAGGGGTCAGTGAACCACAAGTTAAGAACCCCTGATCTACTGCCTGCATGTTTCTGAAGGGGTCAGTGAACCACAAGTTAAGAAACCCTGATCTACTGCCTGCATGTTTCTGTTATTAGCTATTGAAAATATTTATTTTACATTATCTTTCACTTTTGTTGATTGTGGTTGATAAAGAGATTTTTGTTCACAAATGTCCTCTGTTGTTATTATACTGTTCCATTGCAAAGCTAACATATATCATATAGACTCTTAATGAGAGAAGAGACATGGTCCGCAACCAGACGATACATCAAGGCCTAAGAACCCAACCCCTGCAGATCCAAGTAGAAAAGTCGAAACTAAGATGGATTGGCCATGTCTGCAGAATGGGAGAAGATCGGCTGCCACAGCAGGTATGGGAGGCTAAGAGCCAGAGATCCAGACCTCCAGGACGACCCAGAGTCCTCTGGGAGGACAACATTAGACAATCTCTGGGGGACCGAGGACTGTAGTGGAGCCAGGCTGTGAGGAAGACAGCCGATGGGATAGTACGGCACTCTCTCTTCCAAATCTCTACACCTCACAGTAGAAGAGAAACGACTAAGAAAGTAAGACTCTTAAAAAGCATTATCATTTTCATTTGTGCTCCTCATGGAGCATGGAGCCACAACTGTAGCTGGTCCAATTGCAGGACGTCTGCACCAAGCAGTCATATTCTCTTGTAGCAGTGGTGTCTGTGGCAATTTGTCCCATATGATGAGGTTGTCAGCCTCATGCACAACCTCATTGTTAGTCATCTCGTATGACATACATGAGACTTAAAGGGTATATTTTGATGACATGATGTTCATCCGCACATAGAAAACATAACATTAAATTATCACAGACAAAAGTGGTGGTTTAACACAAATAAGGAATAAATATTTAAAAAAACAATCAATTTGCATTTAATATGAATGAGATTTTATTAATACAAAAGTATTAGGTTAAGAAGGAAACTATCTATATAATAAACTCAAGAATTCTAATCTAAGTTTCAGCTTTGTGGTAACTCTAAAAATAGTGTGTCTGTGGGTATGTCTTAGATTTAGAATATGGGTAGTGAGGGGGGGAGGAGAAGGGAAATGCAGTTTTCATAAGGAGATTATCATAATACATGCCAACACTTCATTATTCAATTAACTGCATAGAAAAAGTCACAAGGTATCTTAAAATGTAGGTAAAAAAAATTTTCTATGGATTTAGATTTTAACAAATTATGCCATAAATTATAAATCAGAGGTTTTCAAACTGTGCGTCACGGCTCCCAGGGGCGTCACGGCCCTCTGCTAAGGGCGTCGTGGTGGCTTGGGAAAAGTGTTGGGCTACGTTACGAACAACTGCTTATATATAATATATAGTATAGAGAGGAGCCGCGGTGATTTATGCACAGGTCAAGGGAGCCGCGGGCCAAAAAAGTTTGAAAACCTCTGTTATAAATGGTTTGAGAAATACTATACAGATAATCCTTGACTTATGACATACATGACTTACAATGCTGACTTGGACTTACAACGGCCACAGAAAAATTAGATAAAAATTAAAAAGTGGGGACATTGCTCAAACTATTTTTTTATATTCTAGGTTTACAACCTAAGCCATTTTATTTGTCATGTTTTAAGGGGCATTTATGGCTTGGGATAATGTAAACATGCTCACAGAAGAGTTCTGCAGCATAGAACTTTAAAAACATTGACTGAGTTTGATAATAAACATTAATTTCCATTGGACATGATATTACATTCTCAGACATTACGTATCAGTCTCCATTGTTCATTTGCATTGTAAGTGTGTGTGCTGTTTCCTAATCACATCCAGTAGGAGAAAGAGAGCACCCACTAATGGAAATCTTGTTGAAATGACTGATTTATATGTGTGTTTATGTACAGACTGTTACAGATTATTCTTAATTTGTGTTTGTGGCTGTCCTGTACCACATTTGGACCTGTGTTTTTACAGTACATTTTTAACAATATTTTTGTAAGCATTTTTTAGTACAGAAAAATGCATCGTAATGTCATAAAATCTTTTATTTCAACCTTTTTTTATTTACTGTACAGTAAGTTTAACAAATGATGATATGATGGAATACAGACTTGGAAATAAGTAATAAGTCAATACATTTAAGGGGTGGTTCGACTTATGACCACGTCGACTTACAACGGTGTCATCGGAACGGAACCCTTCATAAGTCAGAGACTACCTGTATTCTTTATCAGAAATAGTTGAGAGACTGACTTCCTTTTTGTGCAGCTTATGTTCTCATTATTATTTTTTTTCCAGTCATTAAAGTTCACCTCATTTTGAGACATTCTTCTGGTCTTTTAGAGAATAGCTTTAAAAAGAAAAAGCTTTTGACCGTAGTGTCTAACTTGGAAGACAACCTTAACTGTCAGAACTTGCAGACTTTACAATCATCTAAAAGTGTAATATCTTTACAGCTCAATCATTCTTTCTGCCAGACTGGACAAAGAGATAGTGGCTACAATCAGGTGGGAGAATGAGATTATGAAATAAAAATACTTGTAATAAAAGTCAGCAAATCATCTGCGTGAATACACATAACTGTAATTGGCAAACCTTTATGGAAAAAACAGTCATAGTTTTTTTTTTGACTTATGAAAATGACAGCACACAAAATTTATGTTACAGTTAAAAAAAAAAAAATTTAATTCAAGAATTTAATGTTAAAATAAAATAAAAAAACAAGCAGGTCATAAAATCCTGGGGGTATCTTATGAGACAAAGAAAAATTACGACTACCGCTCCTTCTGGCATGTTGTCCATGATGACTAATATGAGGTCATACATGTGGCTGGTAACCTCATTATGTAAAACAGCTAGCTACTGGAACGACTGCTGCAAGAGTATGTGAATGTTTGATGAAGGCTTCTCACAAGGGGGCCAGATGCAGTGGTAGGTCCATGCTACATAAGGAGTGAAAAGAAAAATGATGATGTTGAGGTCATAAAATATTTCTTCCCTTCCAAGCTTCTGGCCCCCATTTCCAAAATTATTGCTTACCTATTTTCTAGGTCCACAAAAACAGGCAGTCAAAAGATAGCATTAACAACAGCATGATGAAACACAATGATGCTAAACAATGTTGCATATATTGTTTACACGTGTAAACTGCACCACATCAAGTTTCTTGGTGCCCAGATGAGAGGAAAATACTGGACTGAACTTTTTCTTTTCGTACACTCTCAGACGTCAACCTGAAAATGTTCAAAGAAAGCAGTTGTCAGCTTGAGGCTATTTCTATCTCCATAGAGCTTTTCCAGGAAATGTACTGTGATGGCCACATGTGCTTTCTCTGTTCCTCATATGTTGGGCATCTTTGAAGCAGATGTTCAGCAGTTATTTTATCAGTGCCACAGTCATACTCATCGGTACTTCCTATCTGTAGCTTGCTGAATAGGTGATGTCCCAGATCTGTTGTGGCCCGTGCAGAGTCTGAAGATTATCACTTGTTATTTTCTGTTGAGCTGGTAATGTACATCATTTTTTTGTGTGGCCTGGATGTTCTACTTCCCATTTGTTCCTGTATCTGTTCGTGATAAAACTCTTTGCCTCTTCAAAGATTATATTTGTATTAGGCTGAGGTAGCTTTCCAACTTCCTTTGCTAGTCTGTCAGCTTCTTCATTGCCACAGATGTTGCAATGAGATGGGATCCACTGTACAACTCGTTTGAATCGGTTGCTCAGGACCGAACTGATTTACTCTTCACATTTTATTGTTATAATAATATTTGACTTCTGACTGTACAAGTATGTTGGATTAATAATAATTATTACTTTGTTTTTACTATTATAACAATAATTACCCCCCAATATTAATAATAAAATCACTAATTTGATCTGACAGAATTCAAGTTTTATTGTTAATCTGACAACAGTTAAAGTGTCGAAAGGATCCTGTTACACGCCCATTGAGGCATATTGGGAATATTGCATTTGGCCCAGATTTTCTTGACCATCGGCATACTAGATATGATGTGGTCAGCATCACGCCAGCCACCTTAACCTTCCCAGAGTTGCTCTGGTACCCAATTTGTGAGGCTGGGTCGACCGTTTGCGGCCTAAAAAATCCCACCTCAACTGGGGATCGAACCATGGACCACCGAGCTAGGAAGCCTGTGCACTACCACGGCTCCAGTTAAAGTGCAAAATGCAGTTGAAAATGTGTAAAATGGTGTATAGTATTTATCTGCACATGTTATGGCTATCAAAATTTGTATGTGACAAAAAGGTAAATGGAGTAGAAAGGTTTTTTAAAAAAAAAGTGATAATATTTGTTACAGCTGGATAGTGAAAAAATAGAATGATCCTGTAAATAAGTCACAAAAAGTTTTCATACCGACAAGTCTAGATTCTTTTATCAATACACACAAAAAGTGAAGTATTTAAAAAAAAAAAAAGTTTCTTTGGGTTATTTTTTTATCACAATGTGTCAAATTCTGATTATTGTAGGTGGCTTTGGGCTATTTTTTTTATCACAATGTGGCAAATTCTGATTATTATAGGTGGCTTTGGGCTATTTTTTTAAATCACAATGTGGCAAATTCTGATTACTGTAGGTGACTACTATTTTTTTTATCACAATGTGGCAAATTCTGATTATTGTAAGTGGCTTTGGGCTATTTTTTTAACCACAATGTGACAAATTCTGATTATTGTAGGTGACTTTGGGCTTTTTTTTTTATCACAATGTGGCAAATTCTGATTATTGTAAGTGACTTTGGGCTATTGTCTTATCACAATGTGGGCAATTTCTGATTATTGCAGGTGGCTTTGGGCTATTGTCTTATCACAATGTGGGCAAATTCAGATTATTGTAGGTGACTTTGTGCTATTGTCTTATCACAATGTGGGCAAATTCAGATTATTGTAGGTGACTTTGTGCTATTGTCTTTTCACAATGTGGGCAAATTCAGATTATTGTAGGTGACTTTGGGCTATTGTCTTATCACAATGTGGCAAATTCAGATTATTGTATGTGACTTTGGGCTATTGTTTTATCACAATGTGGGCAAATTCAGATTATTGTAGGTGACTTTGTGCTATTGTCTTATCACAATGTGGACAAATTCAGATTATTGTAGGTGACTTTGTGCTATTGTCTTATCACAATGTGAGCAAATTTAGATTATTGTAGGTGACTTTGGGCTACTTTTTTATCACAAAGTGGGCAAATTCTGATTATTGTAGGCGACTTTGGGCTATTTTTTTTATCACAATGTGGGCAAATTCTGATTATTGTAGGCGACTTAGGGCTACTTCTCAAATAGATTTTGGGCAAAGTGGACTATTTGTGGGTGATTTGATCTATTTATCAAACTCAGGTTGGGAGGCATCTAAAAAAAATCTGGTTTCAGAAAGAAAGCTGTCCCCCGAGGATGTCATATAAAAGAATACAGATATATAGTATGACTAAATCTGAATATATCTGGTAGGGACTATGGCTACAAAACAAAAACTTCTCTGTATCCATCATAAAATGACTACTCTAACAAAGAATTGTAAACGCTTTTTAAAAAAAAAACAACTTTAAAGAGATTAACGTTGCTTTTCAAGTTTCATGCATATGTTAAGACATAAAAAAATTGTATGTGAACTTTCAAAAATTAAATGTTAACTATCCATAATCTTAATGTATGAAAATTAATCATGTATTTTATCTCAGTGTAAGATAGTGTACCATATTTCAGCATACATATTGCATCTATGTGGATTCAAAGGCATAAATAAGGAAGAATTAAAGCAAAACTGTGAAATGAATGTCATAAATAATAATACATAAACACAAATCTAAATACAGACAGTCCACAAAGTTATATTTTTATAAGCAGTAAGTAAAACAAACATTTATAAATTGTTTGTGCTGACAAATAAGTCAACAGCCTGATCAAGACTGATTTCTTACAAATTGTGAAGCCAGTAATGAAAAAATATTTTAATTGAGCTATTTTTAATAGACTTTCTGTCTATCAAGTTTTAATGCAGCATGTATAAAATTAATTCATAAACACAAATATATTGTGTTCATTTTAATTCAAGCTGCATGTTTTTCTCGTCTGTTGATTTTACAAAACAATTTCTTAAAATACATTGCTAACAACACAGCTGTAATGTTATAAACATTTTAAGAATACTATGGACAGCTAAATAGAGCAATGAGGATATCCAAAAAGAAGCTAGCATGCCAAGAAAGTTTATTACATTAGAAGGAAGCATTCCACTTTTTTAGGAATGTGATGAGAAGACAAACACTGGAACGTATAGTGACAATGTGGAAGATTAAAGAACAAAGCATAAGAGGATGACAAAGAAAGGAGATAACTTGACAGTTTGATATTATGGCATTGAAAGAAGTCAAAAACAGAATTAAAGCACTAAGGACAAGAAGTTGTGGAGATACATGATCACCTACACCACCAGTTATGGTATTTGAATAAGAAGAAGAATGTTATCAAGGTATTGATGCATTGAAATGTTCGGGTGCACTCACTTTCATTACAGTCTGCATGAGTACATCAAAGATGGCAGTGGGATTTGTGCCATAACCAGTGCCTTGTCACTGTTAATATTGAAATGGTGAACAACATGCAGGTTTACATAATGGCTTAGGGAAAGGGCAGCATGTTGTTCTAGGGGGTCTCTGAAGAGACAAAGAAAGAATATGGCTACTGCCCCCTCAGACATGTTGTACAAAGCAATTAATATGAGGTTGTGCTTAGGGCTGACAACCTCATTATGAAAAACAAATTGCCAGAGACCACAGCTATTGTAGTACAAAGGAAAAATGATGATAGGGAAAAGAAAGAGACCTCTGGTAACTGAAGAGAGTAAACAAAGAATGTTGTGAGTATGCCACACAGCCTTGATATAGTAACCATGAAAGCTTGCCCTTGTGCCGGCTAAAGGGAATCTTGGTGAGCAAGCCAGTGGTGCATTAATCTCTGCTCAGTCGATGCTTTACGAGGATGACACTTGGGAATCATGACCCAAGTGGGTCCATTTGTAGAGTGTCAAGAAGTTAAAGTGCTAAAATACTTGTCTGATAGTGGGGGCTTCCTCTGATGATCAGATTACCTTTTGTTTCTCTATTGAGTTTCCTATCACTGCTCAAAGACAAAGAAGACATCAGCTTGTTATGAGTAGTATGTAACCTAGATGCGCTATATAGAATGATGAACATTATATACCCAAATTATAACCCACATGGGGTTGAACCGGGTATCCCTTGCACACGACAAACATCAGTATTCAAGTGCAGGGTTCAAAAACCAAACCAAAATGTAATCCAGAATCTGAAATGCTCGGGGACGACTGTGTTTCGGAAATTGGATTTTTTGGTTTTCAGAAATTGCCCAAAAATCGCTTTATGTCGGCCAAGTCGCCCAAAAATTGGTTTGAAATCTGCCCAAAAGTTGGCCAAATAAACTTTTGATTTTCAGAATATTTTCGGTTTTATGGTGTTCGGATGCTGAGTAATGGATCTGTAGTAACAATAAGTCGTTTACATTTCGAAATATAAATTTGTTGTATCAAATCTTCACCAAAGAGCTTTAATCAGAAACAGAATTACTTGCAGCTAATTTAGATACAAATAAACTGTGCTAGTGTAATTATTAACAGTGCCAAAAATGCTAACTTTTCAAATGAGATTCTATACTAGATTATTTTATGGAAGAACAATATGGAGCATAAGACTGATGGTAATATTAAGCTTTAACTGCTATGGGTCAAACCTGACATATTTAATCTGTTTTGTTTACTCAAGTGATGTGTCATTTATACAAATAACATGTTTGTAACATGTTCACATAAATGACATGGCTAGCCTTTGTCATTTCTACAAATGACATTTCAATTTTTTGTCATCATACAAATGACATGCTTAAATTCAGTCTGTCATATAAATAACGTGGCTGAACCTTGTCATTCACTCATAAAAGCAGCAAGTGTTCTATTCATATATCTTTATGACTGATCAAGTTATTACATATTCAAATCATTCATACAATCAAACCAGCTTAGAGTGCTTAACTGTTACATCACATAAATACAATCAACTATTTTCATCACTTGCTGAATCAGGATTAAATTCATTTGAAAATGTCACAGGAACTTTATCTCTCTTAAACAAAAGTTCTCGTTTCCAAGGTGGCATAGCTGCAAGTTCTTCAGGATCTATGCTCAGGGCAGCTGGAACTATGTCGCCTGGAAAACAAAAAGAATAAAGAAATAGTGATTTTTTAAAAGATGCTTTGTTTTTTAGTATTTTTATTTACTTGAAATAACATAAACCAGTGCTTTGTAACTATGGATGCATGCGCCCCCTAGGGGTGCAAGACTTACCTTCCGGGGGTGTGAGACATGCCAGATATTTTACAACGTGAATCATCATAAAAAAATATATAATATACAAAACTCAAATGTATTTGTACAAGATAGAACTATTCAACAAGCTAAAGATAGGAACTACCAATCAGTGCAACTGTGGCACCGATAAAATGACTGCTGAACATCTGCTTCAAAGCTGCCCAACAAATGCGGAGCAGAGAAAGAACATATGGCCGACACCAGCACCATTCGTGGAAAAGCTATATGGAGATTCAGATAGCCTCAAACTGACTACTACTTTCTTTGAAAACATTCAAGTGGACGTCTGGGAGTGTACGAAGAAGAAGAAGAACATTGACAATGTGAATTAGATACCGAACTTTAGAACTTTTATCTCTTTTAAGCATTTCTGGCATATTCTGCGAGCTAGAAGATAAAGAGGTGCGAGGCTTCTTAAGATGCAGTAAAGGGTGCGGGACCTCTAAAAGGTTAAGAAACACTGATCTAAGCAGGAGAGGTGGCAGCATAATCTTCAGGTTCTAACAGTTCAAGGGTATGTTACTCGCTCGGGTAAGTTTACTGCTATTTCCCAGTCATTTGTAAGAATGGTTTTTAAGCTTATGTTTATTAAGGATGTTGAATGTGTTGCTATTTGGGAGTATTTATTTGCTATATTAGGCTTGGTTTTGCTGTTTGATGCATGTGAGTAAAATGAATTAGATGAAGTGCTTTCTGCTAATGAAAATGGAGGTGTGAGCTTAGAAATGTAAGATAAACCTCTTTGTTTAAATGCAGCAATGTCCTCTTTTGCTTCCTTTGGTGGAGGAACAGGAGCTTTCTTGCCAGGTTTCTTAGTCTTTGGTTTTGTCTCAGGTGTAGCACTGCTTGTTACACTGCTTGTTGCACTGCTTGTTACACCTTCCTGCAATTACATAACAATTTTTAACAAATATAAATTTTACTACTGATTCCTTACTTACTTAGTCGTTCCCCTTCTACCGTGAGGTGTAGAGGTTTGGAAGAGAGAGCACCAGACTATTCTATCAGCTGTCTTCTTCCTGGCCTGGTTCCATTCTAGTACTCGGTCCTTCAAAGATTGTCTAATGTTGTCCTCCCAGCGGACTCTGGGTCGTCCTGGAGATCTGGATCCCTGGCTCTTTGTTTCCCATGCCTGTCATGGTAGCCGATCTTCTCCCATTCTGCAGACATGGCCAAACTATCTTAGTTGGGACTGTTCTATTTGGGTCTGCAGCGGGTGGGATTTTAGGCCTTGACGTATCGTCTGGTTGCGGACCATGTCTCTTCTTGTTACTTCAACCACCTTCCTCAGATACCTTCTTCTTCTTCTTCTTGCGATCGCATCTTTGATGTTTACACCATCAGACGAGTTCTCATGATGAATTCGACTGTTGTTTGAAGTTCCTCTTTAGCTCCATATAGCTTTGAGTTTAGTGTTGAGTCATTGGGCCAGTATATCTTTCTTAACTGGTCATACAGAGGACAATCCTGTAGAACATGCTCAGCAGTTTGTTCGTTTAATCCACATGTGCACAGTGGTGAAGCAGACAATCGTAGCTTGTGTATGTGTTTATTCAGTTTGTTATGCCCTGTCCTGAGGCGAAAAATAGTTATCTGTCCCTGCCGGTCGAGAGTGTGATAGTCGTCTTTGGGTTGGTTCTGTTCTCTTCTGATAGTCTGGATAGCTCTCTTTTTCTCAAAGTATGTGACTTCATTATCTTCTTGTTCACATTCTACTCCCTTTTTTGCAAGTTTATCTGCCTTTTCATTTCCGGGTACACCACAATGAGATGGTACCCACTGAAGTATGGTTCTCTTTTTGGCAGCTACCTTGTTTAGTTCATTTCTCAGATGCGGGAGTTTACCACCCTTGAGAGCTTGCAGGACAGACAGTGCATCTGTGAGGATGACTACCTGGTGGCAGTCAGAGTTGGTGTTATAAATCATATTTGCAGCTTGCTCTAGAGCTTGAACCTCAGCTGTATAGTTGGAACAGAATTTACCAGTGGGAATGTGCCTAGTCTCATAGTGGTTGTCAGGATATGAGATAAAGATACCGGCACCTCCATTCCTAACAGCATTAGTTGCTGATCCATCTGTATAGGCATGTATCCATGATTGATCGGGATAGCTTTCTTGGATCATACTCAATGTAGCAGTTTGTTTTTGCAGATCATTATACTCACATCCACTTGTGAGACCACTGACTGATGTATTAATTTGGAGGGCATTGCTGGCCTGCTCCCATGGTACAGGGTATAGGGTGGGCTTCAGTGGTGTTGTCTTCATGGATAGGTCTTCTTGATGCTGTCTTTTAAGTCTTTTTCCCCGATGCACAAAGCTGCTACGCTTTAGACGTCCCAATGCCAGATCATCTAGTCTTGCCTTCATTGGGTGCGTTGGCATACTGTTATACTTTTCCATCTGGATCATGGTTTTTGTGTCTCTTCTATGGGACAATGTCTGTAATCCAGCAACCTTCTGCATCTCTGATATTGGTGTAGTTTTCATGGCTCCTGTAATGAGCCTGAGAGCTTGATTTTGCACCTTGTCCAAAGACTGCAGATGTGAGTTAGCAGCTGATGACCATGCTGCTGAGCTAAACTCTAAGTGTGGTCTTATTACTCCATTATAAATCTTCTTTAGATTTTGTTCATTTGCTCCCCAGTTGGTACCTGCTAATTTTCTGAGTATGCCTAGTCGTCTTCGGGCCTTTCCTTCTGCATTTTCAATATGCTTATTCCATGTAAGCCTTTGGTCAAATGTCACCCCAAGATAGGTGGGGTAGCTTTCTTCCTTGATCACGGTTGTCCCTAGGTGTATGTTAGCTGCTTTGTCCTTGGGGGCGAGGGAGAACAGTGTTGTGGAGGTTTTGTCTGTGTTTATTGTGATAAGCCATTTCTCTGCCCATGACACTAGCATGTCTGCTGCCCGCTGCATTCTATAATTTGCTGTGGTGACGTTTTTATCAGCGCACCAGACTACCAGGTCATCTGCATATAAAGCAGCTTTCACTCCTGCGGGGAGATCTTTCACCAGGTCATTGATGTAAACAAGGAAGAGTGTTGGGGAAATTACTCCTCCTTGAGGTACCCCCTGATGGAGCAACACTTTTCTGCTCTGCAGACCGTCAAGAGTGACTCTAGTTCTCCTGTTATGCAAGTATGCCTCAGATACCTCATTTCTGAGGTTTGGATCTGGCTTTTGCGGGTTGTAGTCATTGCCCATGACTCGCATCCATATGTCAAGACTGGGACATAAGTGGAGCGGTATACAGCCATCTTCGTTTTCTTACCAACCTCTTTCTTGCTGAGGAATCCTCGATTTATGGCCTGATAAAGTCTCCCAGCCGCTGCTTTTCGAGTGGCCAACTCTTCTTTGATGCCCCCCTTTCGGTCAATAATAGCTCCGAGATATTTAAAGTGGTCGACCTGCTCCAGGACCTGTTCTCCCAACTTAATCTGATGTTTTCTTTCTTCTCGTGATATCACCATGGATTTTGTTTTAGAGCTGCTTATGACCATCCCTCTCTTCTCCAGCTCTTCCTTCCAGACTTGCAGGTTGGATTGGAGATGTGTCTCTGATTTAGCAATCAGGACAACATCATCAGCAAATGCTAGCTCTGAAATACAGACCTGTCTCATCTTCCAGTACCCCACTGAATACTTTCTTGTTCTCTCCTTACATGCCTTGATGACATCGTCCATGAGGAGTATGAAAAGATAAGGTGACAGGATATCGCCTTGTCTTACACCAGTGGTGGTCCTGAACTCTTCTGACTTATAGTTTGCTGTCCTCACATAATTTCTGCAAGACTTGTAGAAGCTCTGTATAGCATGAATCAGAGGTGCTGGAATGTTCTTCCTTGCCAAACAGTCCCAAAGTTTGCTCCAGGGGACCCTGTCAAATGCCTTTTCCAGATCTATGAAACAAAGATGGAACTACTGATTCCTCATAACAATAAATTTCCTTAAAAACTACTGTATTATCTTGTGATTACATAGTTATAACTGATAAAAAAACTTATGAAATGATATGCATGCCAATTTCTGTGATGACATCAATAAAAACTCCTTAGCTCCACAAGGAACATAGCCCTTCAACAAACACGTGCCAAGTACGTGCCAAGTACGTGTCACATGACATCAGTTCAAGTTCTTTACATGTCTTCCTCATCATTTTCATTTATATCTCCAGTTCTGATCTCCATGCATTTTTTTTCTCTCCATATTTTTGCTGCCATTTGTGCAGTTTTCCCTTGTTTGTTCAAAGTGAGAACATTCCATGTGCCAAGCATGGAGATTTTCAGTCACAACAAATGGTTAGTTGACAACCGAGACTCCTTATGGTTTTCTCTTGGTTGCATCATGAGCCTCCTTACCATAGAACCTTCTTCTATCTTCGATGGCAATACTGAATTATTTCCATTAATTGACCTGCCCATGTTGTTCGTTGAAGTTTTCATCATTTAAAATTTCTACCAGATGGATTAACCATCGCTATGCCCAACCCTCCTTTGTCACTTTTTTACAATATGCATGGTAGGTTACAGTGTTACTATTCTTTCTTCCCCTTTCACAACCCAGTATTACATGGGTGAACACTCTGACAACTAAAGTTTTTAAACCAGATTTTGCAGATTCACATGACGACGCCATAATAATTTTAAATAATATTAAAACAGATTGGCAGAGTGCTGACCTCTGGTGGCAGACTTACCGGCTTCTAGAAATAAAATTTGATAATACCTCGTTTCAGTCTACTCAGCTGTAAATGAGTTAAGGAAGACATAGCTACTTCATAAAACTGGTCCTAGTATAAGGAAGTCTCCAAAACATTGCTCCCCTAATAGCAGTATATGCTATCTTACTGCTTTTTCCTGTTTTTAAATTGCAACAGACATCCCGTACAGAGTGTCCAGAATGTAAAAGTGCTGAAACATTTGTCTAATGGGGGACTACCTCTGACAATCATACTACCACCTCCAGCTCTATTGCTCTCTGAAGAGTTTCATATCACAGAATTAAAGCGTAATCATAATATTGTATATTCGTATAACAAATAATAATAATTTTTATCAGATTTTTGGAATATTGCAACATTAACAATGGCAAAGAAAACCTATCTGCTGTTGCCCTAAGACGCCACTAGGCGTAATGGCCACTGACTGCTTTGACGGTCGATGGCTAAGGACGGAAGAAGAAGAAGAAGAAGAAGAACTTATTATAATAAAAATTTACCGATTCCTTCGGTAAACGAGCAATTATAATTGATAATAATAAAAAATTAAATTAAGTTGTAGTAAATATTTTGCCCAGTAAATTTATTATGTTGATTATTAACAGAAGGCCCTGTGTAGCTCTTGGGAATCTTTGATGAGACAAAGAAAGATTAGAAATTATGCTTCCTCAGGCATGTTGCAAGAGATTACTAAATGAGGTTGCACATGTGGTTGGCAACATCATCATGTGAAACAAAGTGCTACAGAAACCACTGCTGTGGGAGCATGTGCTTTCATTCTGGCTTCTTGCAAGGTGGCCAGCTGCACCATATGGAGAAGAAAAAGGAAATGACTAACAAAAGAAGTGGAAATAACAAATACGTTTGAAGCGAATGGCACAATGAAACATACACTTGCAGTACAGAGTGCTTAATACAAAGAATACTTCTTCTTCTTCTTCTGGGTTCGTCCTGAAAAGGACGTTGGTTGCGTTGTGTCGCCGTTTACAGCAAAGCTGCGATATCTGCGCCTTTCGGCCCGACACATCCGACTCCGGCACGGCATTTTTTTAGGACCGGGTTTGCCTTCCCACTTCGATCCCTACTCACTCAGCCAGACTGCAATGATGCAGCCTGTTTCCTGCACCACCACTTGGAGGTGGAGTAGGGTCTTGGTCAGCTCTGGTTCCCTGATGCAAGCAGTCAAGTTATGGGTCGCTGACTGCATTCTCTATTGCTGCATCTTTGGGTCCGGAATGGGACTTGATTCCCCGGAATTTCCTCCAGAGACTTGTGCGTTCCATGCGGAGCCGCTGCCAAGCTTGTTTGCAAGCACACCGTGGACATACCAGATACTGAGGATAGTGTGAATGAATTTTTTTATTGGTTCCATTTTTGGTTTTCTTCCTTGCCTGCAAAGAGCGCAATGAATTTCATAACAATCAAATGTACAAATTAATGACCAGCATGGATTCATAGGAAAATGAATAAAGATTCCAAATATGTAAACTTGTAAACACTTATATTTACATTTCACACTCTGTTCCTGGATTATACAGGTGGTGCGTTTTTAATGTGCTTCAGTATATATATATATATATATATATATATATATATATATATATATATATATATATATATATATATATATATATATATATATATATATATATATATATATATATATATATATATATATATATATATATATATATATATATATATATATATATATATATATCCCAACTAACATAATTACCGATGTATGTTACGTCGGTCGGTCTCACTCAAAATAGTAACTCGCGATAGAAAAAAAAGTGCGCAACGCACACCGCGCAAGTTGCACATAGGCGGGGTTGTCGCACGGAAGGTCCTGGGTTCGAGTCCTGGGTAAGCCACTCACGTCTGTTGTTTTTCTGTTGTCTAGTTTTCTACTTCTTTATTTCTTACGAGTGCCTGAAAACATACCTTTATGTTTGTCTAATATTTATTTACTATAAAACAAATACTTTGGTTTTATTTATTTATTTTTTTTTTTATTCTTTTACGAAATTAGTAGCGCTCGACAAAGAAAAAGTTCGTAAAAATTGGTGTGCAAGAGCCCTCACCCGATGTACAAATCATGAAAACTTGAAATCTTTTGTTGAAACCACGTGTTATCAGGGAACACCCTTTGAAAACAATCAACGCACTTTCACACGAAATGTTGTCATCAAAGAACTTTTAAATTGAATCTAAAATAACATAATTCTCGCCGTGTGTACGTTGGTCACAGCTGAGGAATGCAACCGTGTTGAAAAATTGTATTGTTTCCATTATATATACTCTCCCGAAAATAGTTACAATCAACAAAGAAAAGCGTTCAAATGACGGTGTTCATGAACAGTTTGATTACACTGTATAATGGAAAGAAACCAAAAACACTCTAAGAATGTACTTCTATCTGCTCATCCGGGAACGGAAACAGCACACTATAATTAAAAACCGGTCAAGTTCGACGGGTTGTTGCTAATATATATATATATATATATATATATATATATATATATATATATATATATATATATATATATATATATATATATATATATATATATATATATATATATATATATAACTTGTGATTTGAATTTGCAGTGGCTTTTATTTTCAACTCTTTATAGTTGCTCTTTATAATGCGGGAAAATGGAGGCGGCACTAGAGATGTGCTCCTGGAGAAAGGAGGCGGTGACTTGAAATAATTTGGGAACCACTGATATCACCAGCCTTTCTCATCATTTTTATCCTGGAGGAACCCTTCAAATAATGTTCAGGTTTCAGGGAACCCCTGCATATAAATTATTATATCTACAGCTCACGGTATTATCAGGAAGGTCCTGGGTTCGAGTCCTGGGTAAGCCACTCACGTCTGTTGTTTTTCTGTTGTCTAGTGTTCTACTTCTTTATTTCTTACGAGTGCCTGAAAACATACCTTTATGTTTGTCTAATATTTATTCACGGTATGTTAGCACGATTAGTAAGTTATAAATGTAACAATCCAAGAACAATTGTCAATGCTCTTTTGTGCAGTGAATAATTTATTTTTGTTGTAAATCTCTTTATTTTGGCCAACTTATTAGTCTGCTCTTTTCGTGTGGTCCCCCCTCTCCTCAAAAGATATCAGCTTTAATTCAAATCAGTTGCATAAATAGAAGAAACTTCAGTTTTTCTTTTTTTTTTTTTTAATTTTCTCTTTTTTTTTTTTTTTAACCTTACCCAAATAGGCCTTAAAGTCTTATCACAACTTTCTACTCTACGATGCTAATGAAATATGGTACTTCGGGATGGAGAGGCTGACGTCATCAGCCAAGCGTGCTCCCCTCCCCTTCGTACAATAGAGCGCTTACCCATTATCAACATCCTGCCCTCTCTTGCGTCAAAAACCGATAATGGACTCGACCAAGTGAACACGGCCCTATTCCGCACCGCCATAAGGACTACTCGTCACTGCCCACTACTGCAAGCGCTAACATCACACTGCGCGCAAAGTTTAAAAAAAACGACATTTATTTATTTGTTTTTTTTCAATCACGATCTGTCGCGGATCCTCTAGCGATCTTTCGCGGAACCCTAGGGTTCCGTGGAACCCCGGTAAAGAAACCCTGGATTAGTCCATTAGTAGTAATATGGGAGTATTACTCAGGATCAGAATGAGCGCCCGATTGGCTAAGCTGTTAAAGCCCTTTCCTCTCGCAGTAAAATAACCGGGTTCTGGGATCAAAACCATCGTAGCGTCATGCTCCAGGCTACCCACCAGTAAATGAGTACCTGACTCTGCTCTTGAGTTAAGAAAGGCAAAGGCAGCGAGGAAGGGAACTGGTCACCTCATCTCACGAAGCGTGACCTAGTATGGTGAAGTCTCTAACACTTCCCTCCCCTAGGGCAATATCTGCTACGGGACAACCTTGACCTTTTACATCAAGTTCTAATGTTCAAATTATTCTGGCACTGTCTAATATGAATGCCACGTTCTCTTTTCTGCAAGCTTCACTTATTTACTGTTCCGCAGATAAAACCATATCGATTGGAGGCCGACCTCTGTGTAATCTACATTTTGCTGATGATATTGATCTGATAGCTGAAACAGAATCAGAACTTCAAGACCTTACCTCTAGACTGGAGAAAGTAACAAGAACATATGGGATGGAAATTAATATAGAAAAAAGCAAGATATTGGTGAATAGCCATAAGAAACATGTTCCGACCAACATTACGTTAAATGGGCAAACGTTAGAAGAAGTTAACACCTTTAAATATCTCGGGTCCACTATATGTAGTGATGGAAGATCAAATAAAGAAATCAAGACAAGACTTGATATGGCCTCAGCTGCCATGACAAGGTTGAATGTAATCTGGAAAAGTAACATCAGTTTTCCTGTGAAGATCAAATTATACAAATCACTTGTATTATCTATTCTCTTGTATGGGTGTGAGGGCTGGACACTCACTGCAGATACGGAGCGAAGGATTCAGGCTTTCGAGCATAAATGTTACAGAAGAATTTTGCGCATTTGCTATAAAGAGCACAAAACAAATGTCTATGTTAGAGAGAAGATAAACACCTATGCAGGCCATCAAGAACCACTTTTGTCAATAGTGAAACGTCGAAAGCTTGCCTGGTTTGGGCATGTAACTCGTCATGACTCCCTTTCGAAAACGATCCTCCAGGGAACAGTCGAAGGTAAACGGAGAAGAGGAAGGCAAAGAAAATCCTGGGCTGATAACATCAAAGAATGGGCAGGACACGGTTTCTCCACACTTGTACGCATTGCTGAGAATAGAGAGCAGTGGAGGACCCTGTCTGCTGATGCTTCCACCATGGCACCCCTACGACCCATGACGGGTTATGGGTTGAGATGAGATGATGATGAGATAAAACCACAGACCTCTGTTGATCGGCTTCACAGAGCTTAAATGAAAGGCACACAAAATCTCCCTTCACCATCTAGTTCCGAAAAACCAGTAGATCTATTCTTAAACTGCTATTAAAACAGGTAACAGGAAACACAGTCACGCTGGTGCGTGCTCACACAAGAGACGAAAATAGAAATAGCCAGTTCGCACGTGAAGGAAAATACCAGGTCACAATTGAAACGGACAATTTTCTCGCTCTTTCGCCAACAACCCCTCCTCCCTTCTCTTCTATTCTCTGTTCGTTATGTGTGCTTGCAGCTTATCGTTCAACCTAGGTCTAAGAAATTATAACGTTAGAAAAACAAGAAAAGGGACCCTACCTAAAACTCGATACCACCTGTGTCCTAAAGTTGGATGCAGCAACTAAAATATTTAATATGAAATGACTTGCTGTACTAAATTCAGATTTCTTATAAGAAAATTTTAAAACGGCGACACTGACTACTTTCATACGGGCACAAGAAGAATCAGTAGATAAAAATAAGTAGATATAGATCTCCATATATAAATCGCAACAGTTCGAACTACGATGGTTTGGCCATGTCAGCAGAATTGGAGAAGACCGGCTACCACGATACATATGGGAAACTAAGAGCCAAAGATACAGACCTCCAGGACGACCCAGAGTTCGCTGGGAGGACAACATTAGACAATTTTTGAAGGACCGAGGACTAGACTGGAACCAGGCCAGAAGGAAGACAGACGATAGGATAGTAAGGCTCTCTCTCTTCCAAACCTCTACACCTCACGGTAGAAGAGGAACGATTAATTAAATAAGAAATCACAATTCCAAACGCCATTAAATGAGAATTGTTAAGTGCTTTACATATTCTTAAGCTGCCGATTGGCAGAGTAGTTATAGCGTTTGCTTATCGCGGCAAAGTAATCGGGTTTAGAACCTGGTAGCGTCACACTCCACTCTAGGCACATGTAAATAGGTACCTGGCTCTGGCAAAGAGTAAGGGAACTGTTTACCTCATCTCATAAAGCTTGACCTAATACTGTGAAATCTCTAACACTTCATTCCCCTACACCAGTATTAACCGTGGGACTACCTTTAACTGTATACATACTCTTAATCCCGTGTGGTTCATGGGGGTCTCTGAAGAGACAACTAAAGATCAGGACTACGGCTCCCTCATGCATATCGTTAGAGGTTGTACATGTGCCTGGCAAATTCATCATTAATATACAGGGTGTCCATAAAAGATTGTACCCTTTTCAAAAAATTTATTCTCCGCCCCATGACGTGGTACGAGAATGCTTTCTATCACAAAAGTAAGATAATCTCTGCAAGTTTTAAAGCATACCTTACAAAGACTCAAATCAGCGCGCAGCGGGTATTTCAAGTTAAACTTTCGCAGTTGAGTTGCAACCGATAATTGTTGCACATCTCTCAATACGCTGGTCAAGTAGGTGAAAAAAAAGAAAAGAAATAGGTACATTATTTTTGAGTCTTTGTAAGGTATGCTTAAACACTTGCAGGGATTATCTTACTTTTGTGATAGAAAGCATCCTTGTTCCACGTCATGGGGCCGAGAATACATTTTTTGAAAAGTGTAAATCTTTTAAGGACACCCTGTATATAAAATCCCAGCTTTTTCTGTGACTAATGCTAAGGGATGCAACTTTGGTGGAAAGTTAGACATCAATTGTATTGTTTCCCTTATATGTACTCTCCGAAAATAGTAACACTTACCAAAGAAGAATGCGCAAATGACGGTGTGCACAAAAATATATTTATAGAATGTGTGATCCCGTAAACACACATTGGGATCCTCGCTGCTGCTACGTAGTTCGTGTACTGTGGTGATGCACAGTGGTTTTTTAAAGTACTTTTGAATAAGTAAAATTGCCGTTAGGTATTGGTGCTTTTGAATTTAATTCCCGTCTTATGACGGGCTTTTTATGAAATAAATTGCTTCAGAAACCACCGACGCCAGGGCTTCCTGAAAGATGACCATCAGCAGTGGCGGTTTCAAACTACACAATGAGCGAAACAGACAGTGATAATGAAGATGTATACTCTGCATCACTATATGCTGAAACGTGAACATTGGAACAAACTCTGTTTGAACTCTAGTCAATCTATCAAACAATAAATAAATAAATACATTTATGTTCCCCACGGAGCACAGGTCGTCAATAAAATCACGCTAAGCCATCCACTCTGGTGCAGCGTTGATTGTTGTTGTTGTTAAAGATCAAGCGGCGTCTGGGCTCTCTCTCACCCTTCGGCCCAATGCCAAGTAGAGGTATCTGCATGTTTTCGCTAGTTGTTGTTTCGCTCTATATAAGGTGTTCCATTTATCGGGCCTCAAATGAAGGAACATTTTCCTAACATCATCTGGGCACTCAAATATGTGGTGCTCAGCAGTTTCAAAGGCGTAAGTACACAGCTGGCACTCTGTAGAACGTTAATAATTATTAAGTCCCGAAAAGTAGACTGTTCTTGCGTAGAACATATGGATTGAAATAGTTTGACACGATCACTAATGGGGAACAGATGACAAGAACCAGAAAAGTGCCAGTGGAACAGATGACAAGAACCAGATGAGTACCAGTGGAACAGATGAGAAGAACCAGATGAGTACCAGTG
Organism: Oreohelix idahoensis; assembly: GCA_024509875.1. Taxonomy (NCBI): domain Eukaryota; kingdom Metazoa; phylum Mollusca; class Gastropoda; order Stylommatophora; family Oreohelicidae; genus Oreohelix; species Oreohelix idahoensis. The sequence goes on from JAMPIV010006663.1 coordinate 265,339, forward strand.
GAACAGATGACAAGAACCAGATGAGTACCAGTGGAACAGATGACAAGAACCAGATGAGTACCAGTGGAACAGATGACAAGAACCAGATGAGTACCAGTGGAACAGATGACAAGAACCAGAAAAGTGCCAGTGGAACAGATGACAAGAACCAGAAAAGTGCCAGTGGAACAGATGACAAGAACCAGAAAAGTGACAGTGGAACAAGAGATTAGGGACAAAACGATGGTGATGGATAGAACACATACTGAGGAAGCCTGTTGATAACATTACAAGGTAGTCCTTGATCTGAAATCCCCGCGGTAAGGAGGCAGAAGGAGATGGAAACACACATGGAGAAGAAAACTGGGGAGAGACATGAAAGGGGCGAGGAAGACACGGAAAGATCTGGAGCTGATAGTAACGAACGACAGAAATATTTATTCCATCATGGTAAAGAAATAGGCATTTTCGTCATTCTATATTTCTACTCTGCAATAATACATTCAGCATCATCAGGTGCCATCTTCACATCGAAGGCCGGCTGTAATGGATCTCCAACGTCTTCTGTCTCTTGTCTTGATGGTGCACTCTGATACTTTCCTGTCCATCTCTTGATGTTACAAGGGGATTGACATAAGTCTTGGGCATGAAGGACATGTCACAGAGAGTTGAAATTTTGTATAGTGTTTATTCCTTTTCAATATAGCCACCATCTGAATTGACACACTTCTGCCATCTCTGCTTGACCTTGAAAAGACCTTGGGAGTAGAACACCCTATTTTTCAAACTAAACCAGTCATCGCATGCCAGTATAACCTCTTAATCGCTGTCAAAATGATTTCCTTTCAGCTGCTTTTTAAGATTTGGGAATAGAAAAATGTCTGATGGAGCCAAATCTGGAGAATATGGTGGGTGTGGAAGAATTTCAATATTCAAATCGTTGGCTGCTAGCTGCACAAGCCGTGCTTTGTGAGACGGCGCATTGTCTTGAAGCAAAGGAAGATTTTGAGTGCGCGTTATCCCTCGTTTCGAGGTCACAACCTTTCTTAGTTTGGTGAGAAGATCTGCATAGTACTGTCCATTAACTGTGTTGCCTCGAGGCAGATAATCTTTCAAAAGGACACCTTTGCCGTCCCAAAAAACAGTCAGCATCACTTTTCCTGCAGATGTCTGCGCTCTCGGCTTGACAGGTGTTGGGGAGCCCAGGGTTTTCCATTGCATGCTGGCAATTTTGGATTCGGGGTCATAATGGTGTACCCAAGTCTCATCTACTGTCACCATGGTCTCCAAAAAATTTTTTGACTGACACTTTTTGAGCAACTGTTGACAGCAATTTACCCTCGTTTGCTTCTGTCACGTGTCAACAGTCGCGGAACCCAGCGTGTACACACTTTTCTCATGTTCAGTCTGTTGTGTAAAATTCTATAAACTGTTCTTTCATTTAGTTTTACTCTACTAGCTATCTCCACAATTGTCATTTTTCGAGCCTGGTCAATGATTTTCTTCACTCTTGTTGCATTTTCATCGTTGCACTCTGAAGCTGGTCTACCAGATCTTGGCAGATCAGCAACATTTGAGCGGCCGCACTCAAACTGTTAACACCAGTTTTTTACCGAAGTATATGAAGGACAAGAATCACGAAACACTGGTTCCATCTCCCTGTGTATTTCTGTAGGTGTTTATCCCTGAAGCATCAGAAATTTTAACACAGCTCTGGCCTCCTTCTTTTCCATTGTTTTGTCAAATCTTTGGAGCAGCAGATCCGCTCAATAGGGTACATTGCGCCGTGCACCGTAGCGGGAAAACCCATTGAAGAAACAAACGCGTACTTCACACATTCAGTGCAAATATGATGAACTTTAAATGTGCCGAGTTTCATCTTCCTCCTGTGACTCCTTCATGGTCAGGCCCAAGACTTATGTCAATCCCCTTGTATCTTCCCACTTAAGCCGCTGTCTTCCCCTTGCACGTTTGTTATCAACTCTCACTTCTATTATAGCCTTCTGCAAGGTGTTGTCTTTTTATATGGCACAAATATTTTAGCTGTTTAATTTTGATCTCCTTCATTAATTCTCTTTTAATTCCTATGTTTTCTTGGACCTCCTATTTGTTTTCTACTCTTTCCACGAGATGTGCCCCATTCTTCTATATATCCACATCTAAGGGCCTCAATTCTTTCTTCGAGTGTATATCTTTTGGTATATACATGAAACAAATGTCAGAACATAGAGCATTAACTTCCATTTGAGAAACACGTTTATTTTTGTTTACTTTTTTCATTTTCAGTAATTTTAAAAACAATCTAAAGTAGGCAATAAACTGACGTTACAATGGACAGCAACAGTTAAGCCTCTTACCCAATTGTAGACGCCATGTCAACGCTTCAAAAACCAACGATCCAAGAGGAACAGTGCCAATTACCATGGTCTGACAATGTCTGCAGAATGGGAGAAGATCTACTACCACGACAAATATGGGAAACCAAGAGCCAGACCTCCATTACGACCCAGATTTCAATGGGAGGACAACATTTGACAGTCTCTGATGGACGAGGATTAGGTTGGAACCAGGCCAGGAGGAAGACAGCCGATAGGATAGTAAGGAGCTCTCTCTGGCAAAATTCTACACCCCAGGATAGAAGAACGACGAAGTAAGTCAGCAAGTAAGTTAACCCATGTGCTGATACAAGCGTAACGGTCAAAGAGGCCAAGAGTTGTATCAAAACCAGATACAGAAACAAATGGGATGCAGAGCATCCAGGTCACACACAAAATGATGCATATTACCAGCTCAGCAGAAAAGAACAAGTGATAATCTTCAGACTCCGCACGGGTCACAACAGATTGAGATGTCTATTCAACAAGCTTAAGATAGGAACTACCGAACTGTGACACCGATAAAATGACTACTGAACATCTGCTTCAAAGATGCCCAACATGTGAGGAACAGAGAAAGCACATATGGAGGTCACCAGTACCATTCCTGATTAAAAAAAACTCTATGGAGATACAAACAGCCTCAAGCTGACGACTGCTTTCTGTGAAAATATTCATATAGACGTCTGACTGAGAGTGTACGAAGAAGAATAAAGGGAAGATAAATAATGATTACAAAGTCTTGCATCATATCAGGTCTAACATAGGAATCCGATAGGTAGGGCAACTTTCGTGTGTTTCTTGATAGTGTTAACCTTTTCCTCTATCTGAGCGTCTTTACACGTGAAGCCTTCTTCTCCAAGTCCCCTACACATCTGTATATCGGTCTTTCTGTCTTTCTTTTTCATATATGAATATCTCTATCACAACCTTTGGCGTGGAACATAAAAGAAATAGAAAATCTTGTTAAACTTTTCTAGTACCTTCACTACATTAAAGTCTCATCTAAGTCCTTATCTTATTTTTGTAAATCTATTAATGACTGCCAAAGGATTCAACTGATGACAAGAATCAGACATGTGCCAGTGGAACAAGAGATGAGAACATGACGCTAACGATGGATAGGACACACATTGAGAAAAAATGATCATAACATTACAAGGTAGTAAGTGTTCTAGAAACCCCAGGGTTATAGAAACAAAAGTAGACCAAGAAATACACGGAGCAAATAACTAGAAACCCCAGGGTTATAGAAACAAAGATAGACCAAAAAATACACGGAGCAAATAACTAGAAAAGCCAGGGTTATAGAAACAAAGATAGACCAAAAAATACACGGAGCAAATAACTACAAACCCCAGGGTAATAGAAAGAAAGATAGACCAAAAAATACACGGAGCAAATAACTGAAGTGAGACATTAACATGATGAGGAAGACATTGGGAACTCTTGGGCTGAAGGAATGAGACAGTAGGATTTGGCAGACGTTTGTTGAAGGCCTATGCTCCTTGGGGACTTGAAATGTAATTAATGTGAATATTGATAATAATAATAGTAATGGACACAGAGTAACTTTTGGATCAATAAGTACATGTATTTGAATGGGTACTGGTAGAGGCAAGGTGACTGTGTTATCAGTGTGTATTCCAGAAATACTTGAATTCCATGACTGGTTTAGTTTTTCTAACGATCTATGACAGATGTAAATTCCTATCGCTTTTGTTAACTCCATAGCTTCTACTTTCAATGTGTTGATCTTCATATCACATTTATTACGTCTGTTGTTTATTTCGCTCGTATGTCTTGCAGCTGTTTCTCGTTATCAAGTATCAAGCAGTGCTTATAACGCGAAAATATACACACACCATTTATTTTTATGTGTGTCTGGGGCTGTGCGTATTGTTTTGTGGCTGTCTATACAACGGCTTTTCAGCCACACAAAGCCACAGTATCTGTAGTGTTCCATTTTGAAAAAAAGTTAGAATCTAAACCTGCGTCTTCTAGCTTCATAATTTTTTAACCACCCTGCCAACTGCCAATTGTAGGTAGAGAGGTAGCACAACTTATGTGCCAGCGGATTCTGAGAGACGAGTTTAAGTAGCTGTCATGTTCTGCGAGAACACGTTCGAACAAAAGAGACCACAACGCAATTTTTACAGCGAATTTTCCGCATTTAGAAGTACGTATGTAAAAATACATATGTACATACCATCACTTCCCTTTGTTACAACTCCTTATGGACCATGGAGCCACGCTTGCACGAAGCCTGCACGAAAATATTCATGTTCACCTGCTGTGGGGATATCTGTAGAAATTTGTTTACGTAATGAGCTTGCCAGCTCCCATGCACAGTCTCGTGCTCATCGCATTTTACGATATACCTGAGGGGTTAGTAGTTTTAATCTTTTTTTAAATCTCAGCAGAGACAAATGGGAACTACACACGGTACTTACTTACGTACAAATTAATAATAAAAATTCCCAATGTAATGCTGTCAGAGAGCGTCAAAGTGGACTAAGCGGTAAACATCGATGATTTTAGTACACTTTTCATTTTTAATATAAGTAAACTCATAGATGCATGAAAGTCGGAATCATTAAAATAGTATTTTTAGAATTTAAGTGAAAACAGAAAGTTGTATGCTTATAATATTTTAAAAATAATAATTGAATAAATCGCTGTAAAGTGCATATAAATGCATACATTTATAGACATATTTTGGTATAATTTGATTGTATCCCTTGGGCAGCGATGGGATAAAAATTACATCCCTTGAATGAAGAGGGCAATTAACATTCTTTTTGAAAACTTTGATGAAATCTTTCGAAAAGAAGTATGTAAAAACTAAATTCCATTTTTCAAGACTTTTCAAGGAAGTCGGCGCTAAAATTTATAAGAAAAAAAAAAACAAGATTACAATTTTGAAAGAAGAAAAAAAATGAAACAGAAAATTTCAAAGTAAAAAAAATTACATACTGGTCGTTTTCTTAGTCATAATTGACTGTGGAAATGCGCCCCTGAGGTGACAGCCCTCAGCTACTTATTTTCCTGGCGCTCCTTTCGACGTTTTCTCCTCTCTTCTGCTTGCCGTGGGAACTTCTTTTCGTCCAATCTGAGGAGGCGCAGTAGAAAGCATCGCCACTTGGTGCAATCGGCACCGTCATCCTCCCATGTTGCTAGATTTATGTCCAGTGCTAACAATGTCTCTGTTGCACACATCTTTGAACCTGAGTTGCGGTCGCCCAACTGTTCTTTTACCATCTGCCAATTGTCCGTAGAAGATATCTTTCGGCATGTGACCATCTTCCATGCGGTGAACATGGCCGCCACAGGAACCCTATATAGATATATTAAATCAGGAGGTGCGATAAAGCCATAAGCAAACTGCGGCAATGGAATATACCTGCTAAAATTATAGACACCATATTCTGTTTCCTAATTAATCCCTCGGGGGTTGAATAGGATATTTTTCTCCATCAATTAATGGAAAAAAAAACACAAGCCTGAGCCTAAAAAGCAAAATGACAGAAGTAATTATCATCTCTAGGAAATAGAATTCCAAGGAATACGATATCAAAAATAGATGGAACATTTTAGCAAATAATCAATTGATTTATATGCGGGAACACGCTAATAGGATCACAAGAAGATACAACTTAAAAAAATAAGAACGGAATATCCACAAAAAAAAAAAATGAACAAGGCAGAATTCCACAAAAATTAAGAACATCGTAAACAACAAATGTTTGCCAATGGAAGTAAGAAAGAGAATGCTTCAGTGTTACGCGCATAGCCGATCTTGTTACAAAGATGCGAGCGAGTCACAAACATTAAATTGAACAAAGAAACCTCTTTCAAGTCACTAAAATGTAATTTTACTAAAGAAATGTTAGAATCCTTCGGCCAGCTTAAAAAGACAAAAATAAATTTTAAAAGGCGAAGGGAGATATCTACGAAACACCCAAATTGGCAAGGAAGCTAATTCCTGACTGATCAGCTTGCAACTTCGTATAGAAGGTCGCCTGCAGTGAATCTCCAACGTCTACTGCATCTAGCCTTGATAGCACACTCTGACATACTTTTCCCAGTCCATCTTAAGTAGTACTGCCTTCCTCTTGCACGTTTACCTTCAGATTTCCTTCCATTATTGTTTTCTGCAAGGTGTTTTTAATAGTGTGTCTAACTTCGATGTCAATAATTATTTCTCTTTTCATTCCTAGCTTCAGACTACACACTGGCCACAACAGATTGGGTTACCTTCTATCTAACAAGCTAAAGATAGGAACTACCGATGAGTGTAATTGTGACACTGATAAAAATGACTGGCCAACATCTTCTTCAAACATGCCCAACATTTGCTTCAAAGATGCCCAACATTTGCTTCAAAGATGCCCAACATTTGTTTCAAAGATGCCCAACATTTGCTTCAAAGATGCCCAACATTTGCTTCAAAGATGCCCAACATTTGCTTCAAAGATGCCCAACATTTGTGGAACAGAGAAAGCGCATATGGCCGATACCAGTAGCATTCGTGAAAAAGCTCTACGGAGATGCAAAAAGCTTCGAACTGACTACTGATTTCTTTGAAAACATTCAAGCAGACGTAGACGTCTGAGAGTGTACACAGAAGAAGAAGGAGATTGCTAGCTTTTCGATAAGTGCAGATTTCAGAATAATAAGAAATGACACACATCCAAAATAAAGTCATCCCCTCCCCTTGGGGAGGGGGGGGGGTGGAGATAGCAGAAACGGTTATTAGACGAGCAAAATAGAAACACAGTACGGCAACATAAACTAATTTACGGCTCTTGATAGTTAACTTCATATGTGGACAAAAATTCCAGCAACAAAACTAACATATCCGTACAGACAGGAAGTGGAGAGGCGTGAAAACCAACGCCAGTGGAAACAAGAAGAAAGGCCATCTACTAACATAGGAATTTTTTTTATCTTCTACTTCTCATAGCTTTCCTCCTTCTTTTTCTTCTTCTTCGTACACGTTAAGACGTCACCTTGAATATGCTTAAAAAAAGCAGTGGTCAGCCAGCCTCATAGAGTTTGTCCAGGAATAGTACTGGTGACGGGCCAATTTGCTTTCTCTGTGTGTAGGATACTTTTGTCGAGACATTTTATGATCTGACGCCCACGAACCTTAGATAACAATACTGCTATGACTGATATAGCACGTGTGACAACAACATCCCGCAGGGTGCAGCTTGAGATGGGGTGTATTTTGGGTTACCCTAGTCCACTACTTTTGTTGTTTCTTTTTACATCTGATCTATCTTTGCCAAATAGAGCCAAGAAGAGAAACGGAACCCCCCCCCCCCCCTTCCCCTACCCCCCCCCCCCCCCCCCCAAAAAAAAGAAAAGAAAAAATTATGTTTTTTTCATACGAACAGACTCAAACGCAAAAAGAACAGTTGGAAAAGTAATAATAAGAAGAAAGAACGAGAAGAACACACGAGAACATTTTCTCTTCAAGAGTGCCTCCAAAATATTCCTGAGCAAAATGTGTACCCACTTGTATAGCTATTTCTGCCAGCGGCAGAGTGCACTAGCTTCTCTCTCTCTCTCTCTCTCTCTCTCTCTCTCTCTCTCTCTCTCTCTCTCTCTCTCTCTCTCTCTCTCTCTCTCTCTCTCTCTCTCTCCCCCCCCATATATATGTATGTAAAGTATTTCCCGTTTCAGTTTTCGGAGACATCTGAGCAAAAAAATTTTTATTTTACTATACTGCTCTCTCATGTACAGTATGTCGCTACAGGCATCTAATATGAGGATTTACATGAGGATAGGAACCTCATCATGCACAAAAATTTGCTATATAAAACACTGCAGCAAGAGATCCTGAATGCCTTCGTGCAGGCTTCCTGTCAAGGAGCCAGCTGAAGCGAAATTACTATGTGTTTACCTCGTACAGCTTCCAAACATTATTTTAGGACATAAAACCAGGAATAGAACTACTGCTACGTCATAAATAAAAATAGAACTACTGCTACGTCATAAATAAAAATAGAACTACTACTACGTCATAAATAAAAATAGAACTACTACTACATCAGACATCTCGGAAAAGGCAACTAATGCGAGGTTGTACATTGGGATGACAACCTCATCAATGGATTAAAAACAATTGATACAGAAATAGCCACTGTAAGAGCAGATGAAGTTCTTTTTTGTAGTAGACTTCTTGGAGGTTGGGGGGGGGGGGGGGGGGGGGGGGGGGGGGGGCGGGCGGGTGGGAGGGAAGGGGCAACCACTGTGGAGGCCCCGTGCTCCGTTAAACAGAGACATGAAGGAGGTAAAGAAGACATGGACAGACCTTGAACTGATGGTACGGGACGAGAAGGCTTGGAGTCTATTTGATGAAAGATACCAAAGTATTTTCTAGACCACAACGTCTGTTATATTTCAGCATGCGCCCTAATGTAACCGATGAACTTTGTATCTAGGTTGAACTGAGCTTTGATTGGAATTGCCCGCCCTTGAATCTGAGTAGTCTACTCTGGTTTCTTTCTACTTGTGTCTACGCCCACTTTCCTGTCATTTTTGCTCTTTATAGCTTATATTCTCTCTTTGATTCTGTCAATCTCGAAGAGCCAAGTTAGGCCCATCCCTTTGCACGTGCAAAAAGCGGGATTCTGTCTAAATCTTTTATGTAGAGATTCCTGGGGAAATCGGAGTCCCCCGGAACCTTTGATATGGGAAACACAGAATCAAAGAAGAAGGTGCTAGCAGCAAAACAGAAGTCCTGGGAAGAATTTGGAGACAAAAAAGATGCGCAAGAAAACCAGAAATTGTTCTATAAGACCCTAAAGAACACGAGGAAGGAAAAACAATGCCCTCTCAAATTTATAAAGGACAAGCAGAGCAAATTGCTTACTGCCCCGAAGGAAGTAATGGAAAGATGGAAAGAATATTTCTCAGAACTCCTGGATGGTGAGCATGGTGAAGCATCAGAAATGATAACTACTAGCACAGAAGAGAAAACCAATGATGGTGAAGATGACATAAAGATGGAAGAACTGAAGGCAGCACTGGAGAAAATCAAGATGGGCAAAGCAGCAGGGCATGAGGGTATAACATCAAAAAAGTAAATGGGAGTATCAGGCGACCTATTACTCTTAAGGGTCCTACAGGCAGCGTGGTGCAACAAGACCATACCAAAGGATTGGGAGATTGCCATCATAACACCAATTTTCAAAAAGGCTGACAATCGACAATGTGGAAACCATAGACGCATATCGCTTCTCAGTGTCACTGGTAAAATCTACTCTAGAATCCTAGAGCAGAGACTCCGACGCCTAACTGAGCCACAATTGGATGAGGTCCAGTCCGGATTCCGAGCAAACCGAAGTACTCAAGACCTCATCTTCACACTCAGACAGCTGAGTGAAAAGGCCCTTGAGTATAAGAGTGAGATCCATCTTTGTTTCATAGATCTAGAAAAGGCGTTTGACAGGGTCCTCTGGAGCAAACTTTGGGACTGTTTGGCAAGGAAGAACATTCCAGCACCTCTGATTCATGCTAAACAGAGCTTCTACAAGTCTTGCAGAAATTATGTGAGGACAGCAAACCATAAGTCAGAAGAGTTCAAGACCACCACTGGTGTAAGACAAGGTGATATCCTGTCACCTTATCTTTTCATACTCCTCATGGATGATGTCATCAAGACATGTAAGGAGAGATCAAGAAAGTATGCAGTGGGGTACTGGAAGATGAGACAGGTCTGTATTTCAGAGCTGGCATTTGCTGATGATGTTGCCCTTATTGCTAAATCAGAGGCACATCTCCAATACAACCTGCAAATCTGGAAGGAAGAGTCTGTGGCCTAATGGATATGAACGCAGTTTCATAATCCAGATATACCAGGTTCGAAACCTGCTGCAGGCGGTTTGGTAGCAGATCGCTTTGTGTGGATTTTTAACAATGGTATAAGCACCTGATGGCAGAACTAAGAACCAGATAGATCACTTCTGCATAAGCGCTAAATTTCGCTCATCAGTTCAAGACGTCAGAGCATACAGAGGTGCAGAGATCGGAAGCGATCATAACCTCTGCATAGCTAAAATGAGAATTAAACTGAAGAAGTTATACCAACCGAATAAAAATAGAAGAATAGATGTACACAGACTGCAATCAAATGATATAAAGAAGGAATATAATGTCAAAATGAACAACTATTTCGATGCTTTAGGCAAAATTGACAACGATATCACCACCAAGACAATCGATACTAAATGGGAACAACTGAGAACAGCAATGACAGAAGCAGCTGTAGCGACCACCGGATACCTAGTACATAAAAAGAAAAAATGGATGAGAGAAGATACTTGGGATAAAATACAAGAAAGGAAAACAGCAAAACTTAAACTACTAGCGGCAAGTACACATAATGCAGTTGAATCTTGCAAACTAACTTATAACTTGTTAAATAAAGAAGTGAAGACAAAAACTCGAAGAGATAAAAGACATTTCATCAATGAACTGGCCGTAGAAGCTGAAAATGCTGCAAGAACTGGTAATAGTAGGTGCCTTTATCAAATTACAAAACAACTATGTCACCAGCCTACTGCTATGGAAACACCTGTTAAAGGTAAATTAGGGAATTCAATACCAACAGAAAAAGAACAAATGAAGAGATGGGCTGAGCACTTCATGGAGGTGCTAAACAGACCACCACCAACAGTAACACCTGATTTTAATAATGAAACATCCACAACCACCTTGCCAATAACTTGCGATGAATTCACGCTGGACGAGATCAAACAAGCCGTTAAAAGATTAAAAAATTTTAAAGCTGCTGGAGTTGACGAAATTTCAGGGGAAATGATTAAAGCAGTTAATGACAACAACCTCTTGAGAATTTTAGATATTATAAATGAAGTATGGAGAGAAGAACAACCACCACAACAATGGAAAGACAGTATTATTGTAAAGTTACCGAAGAAAGGTGATCTATCAGACTGTAATAACTGGCGTGGTAGGCCTATATCTCTATTATCAGTACCTGGAAAATTATTATGTTGCATGATGTTAGAAAGACTTAAATTGCATGCTGACGAAAAGATCAGAGAAGAACAAGCGGGTTTCAGGCCGAAACGATCATGTATTGATCAAATATTCACACTAAGAACAATTATAGAAGAATCAGTGGAAAGGCAATCGCCACTTATTATCACCTTCGTCGATTTTCAAAAAGCCTTTGATAGTCTACACCGCCCATCATTGTGGAAGATACTTACAATCTATGGTTTTCCAACAAAATATGTGAATATAATCAAAGCGCTATATGACAATGCAAGATGTTGTGTTAGAACAAATAAAGGGAATACAGAATGGTTTACAGTAGAAACAGGGGTGAAACAAGGCTGTATTATGTCACCACTACTTTTTGGAATAGCTATTGATTGGGTTATGAGAAACTATACCCACAATGAACAATTGGGTATAAAATGGACAAATGGAAAATTCCTGGGGGACCTGGATTTCGCAGATGATGTAGCATTCTTAAGTTCAACACCAAGACAATCCCAAGAAGCAATAAATAATTTGTGTCATCTCTCGGTTAAAATTGGTCTCCAAATAAATGCCTCTAAAACTAAAGCTATGAACTTTTCTAACGAGACCTTTGATATCATCTTGAACGGGGAAAAACTACAGAAAGTTGAAAGTTTCAATTATTTAGGCAGTAAAATGACTCAGGATGGTGACACAACAAGAGAAATCCATACTAGAATTGCTTTGGCAGCTAGCGCCTTCAATAGATTATCTAACATTTGGAAATTACGATCATTGAATATACATACCAAGCTTCGTCTGTTTAATTCAAATGTTATCTCAGTGTTAACATACGGCTGTGAGAGTTGGAAAATAACAAAATCATTGGAGAACAAGCTGAATACATTCGAGAACAAATGTCTTAGAAAACTCATGAACATCAGTTGGAAAGAATTCAAGACTAATCGACAAATAAGAGAAGACTCTAGGCAGAAATATGTCTCCGACTATATAAGGAAAAGACGATGGTCATATATCGGTCATGTCCTACGAATGCAAAACAACAGAATACCACTACAGGCGCTCACTTGGGTTCCTGAGGGTAAGCGGAAAAAAGGAAGACCAAAAGAAACACTCAGAAGAACAATAATAAGAGAAGGAAGAACGTTGGGCCTAAATAATGTGCAAGAGCTAAGAGGAGTGGCGTCACAACGAACAACCTGGAGAGCACTGGTTTCTGCCTTATGCGCCGTGTTTGGCGCTTAAAGAATTTATTATTATTTATTATTATAAGCGCCGTACCGTTCAGAAAGCAATGGCAAACTACTGAACGTAAAAATTGCCTAGAAAAATCACAAACAGCCAATAAAAGCTGGGGTTGATTGCCACGTCCTGTAAAGGATAAGCAACTAACTTTTAACTGGAAGATGAGACAGGTCTGTATTTCAGAGCTGGCATTTGCTGATGATGTTGCCCTGATTGCTAAATTAGAGGCACATCTCCAATACAACCTGCAAATCTGGAAGGAAGAGCTGAAGAAGAGAGGGATGGTCATAAGCAGCTCTAAAACAAAATCCACGGTGAAATCACGAGAAAAAAAGAAGACATCAGATTAAGCTGGGAGAATAGGTCCTGGAGCAGGTCGACCACTTTAAATACCTCGGAGCTATTATAGACCGAAAGGGAGGCATCAAAGAAGAGTTGGCCACTCGAAAGCAGCAGCTGGGAGACTTTTTCAGGCCATAAATCGAGGATTCCTCAACAAGAGAGAGGTTGATAAGAAAACGAAGATGGCTGTATACCGCTCCACCTATGTCCCAGTCTTGACATATGGATGCGAGTCATGGGCAATGACTACAACCCACAAAAGCCAGATCCAAACCTCAGAAATGAGGTATCTGAGGAAGGTGGTTGAAGTAACAAGAAGAGACATGGTCCGCAACCAGACGATACGTCAAGGCCTAAAATCCCACCCCCTGCAGACCCAAGTAGAACAGTCCCAACTAAGATGGTTTGGCCATGTTGCAGAATGGGAGAAGATCGGCTACCATGACAAGCATGAGAAACAAAGAGCCAGTGATTCAGACCCCCAGGACGACCCAGAGTCCGGTGGGAGGACAACATTAGACAATCTTTGAATGACCGAGGACTAGAATGGAACCAGACCAGGAGGAAGACAGCCGATAGGAGAGTCTGGCGCTCTCTCTTCTAAACCTCTACACCTCACGGTAGAAGGGGAACGACTAAGTAAGTAACACGGGGAGCGCTCTGTCCTTTTATTTCTGCCATCAAGGAGGAACGAGCTGCTGCTGTTACGTCTAGTTTCTCGTTTCTCGACTCAGCCGGGGCATCGCCCCGGTAAGTCTGTCGTCCGGAGTTGTTTGATCTCGAACACGTGCAGAAACCCAACCCCCCCCCTCCCCCCCTCCCCCACGCCACGTGCAGGCTCTACCTTTATATAATAGGGCAGGTCTCTATCTCTCTACACCACAGTCTCTTAAGGATTCCTTGCTGCCTTGGAAATCGTTGTAAGGTTGAAAGCCTATAACCAGATTTATAGTGCGGAAATTGAATTCCTTTGCTCCGTAAGCACATCTCCATATTTTGGTTCTAAGTTAATTTATTGGGTTTCTAGCTTAAACAATATAGAGTCAAGGCCTGTGTTACTTTTACTTTATCTTTAATATATATTTAATTCTTAAATGAAGTCTACTTATTTGGGATCCGAGTTATTTTATAATATATCTAAGACTTTCGGTAAAGTAAATTTTGTGTGTGACCTGGGATTTTTAATTTTTGGTAAGCAAACTACCAATTTTAGCTCCGCTTAAGATGTACGGCCAAGACAGAGATATATTTTATAAGACAGAAGAGAGAGAGAGAGAGAGAGAGAGAGAGAGAGAGAGAGAGAGAGAGAGAGAGAGAGAGAGAGAGAGAGAGAGACTAATGTATATCATTTTTGTCACTTTGTTTTACATTTGAATATGTGTGTACTTTCTTCTGTAAGAGTTTTTTCTTTTTGGCTATCCGTTTTGCTACTATGGTGTATCATCGCAACATTAGTTTCATAACGCGTCCAATGTAGTCCCTATTTAAAATATAAGTGTGTGTGTGTGTAGACGCGGGGTTAATTAGACTCGCGCGCACGGAGAGCGTTCCCACATGGTGGGGCTACCTGTGCGAATAGGACATCCAGAGCGAACGGGAGGGTATGGCGAGTTGTTGTGATTTTGTGAAAGAAGATGGGGGATGGGGTGCGTGTTTTAATCGAGTGAAAGAACGTGTTTTGTTAGAGATGGATGTAGACTGGTTGTAAATATTTTTTTGACTTGTATATTTCAGAGTGGTCAACCTGTCAACTGTGCTCTATGGTCGGGCCCTAAGCATCCCTGCAGAAATATATACTGGGCATTTATACTAACGTGCCCTTGGGGATCACTGCTGCTCTCGATATATTTACCTCCAGTTAATATAGATCAGACGACAGACCAATCGTTCTGTCTGCGTTCAGCCTACAAGGTGGTTACCGTGGATTACTTACCCACCGCCTATTTGCCAATCGCCAGTGTCTACGAGCGGTTGCCGTTACCCTTCACGCTTCGGGGCAAGATTGTCGGACCCATGTAGGTCCCGTCCCAGTGGATAATACTAACACACCCGCCAAGAAGAAATCAACGATTTCTAGCGCCTGCGTGTTCCTGTCTTCATTATCCTTTATCAGAGGTATATATATCTGCCTCGGATCGTTCTTTTGGGATAACCAGGTTGTCAGCTGTAATTCGCTGATTCGCCCGTGCAGTACCTATCTCAATCAGTGAGCGAAAATCGCCTCAGCCTTATTGCATAAAATATTGCATTCGCATATTTGTGGTGGCCACCTGCAACCTAAATGTGTTATTCCCTAGGATTTATTTAGCTGTTCCATAGGGAGCTTATCTCCATAGTCTTAGTCACCCAAACGTAGGTGGAACTGTGCGTGTTATTTCCTATAGGAGTGGAGATTACCTGACAAGCTTTAGTGACCTTAGAGGACTAGCCGCTTTCATTGTTCGAGAGCTGGGTTTTCACCCCTTTAGTAAACTTTAGTTTTATTTGTGTCAGGAAGAGTACGGGTGGAGGTGTGAAGTGAGGCGATTTCGCGTGTGTGTGATTGAGTGAAGCCTGTTGTCATTCGTCCTTGTAGTTATTAATGTGATAACTTCACTAGTCTTACAAAGCTAGTGGAGGCATTCCTTTATTGTTTTCTTGATGTGGGTTATTTGTTTGGTGTTAATAAACATATTTACCTTTGCTTGTGGTCAGAAATCTCTTCTATGCTAACTGTCACTAGATGTTGTACTGTATGTTCTTACTGCATTTAGAATTAGTCTATTTGTTCAGAGAGAACGGGCAAGGGATTGACTTAGTAAAAGTCAGTCGTAGGAGGCTGGAGAAATAGTCTTCTTACTCTCCAGAAGTCAGATCCCTTCCCATAATTTTCATTAGTGACTCTATTCTTATCTACTTTCACATTTTCACATTTATAATCTGTCTGAACTCAGACATAATCTATTTACTATTTTCCTACCTGCGACAGCGAGCCTCGCTATGAAAAAAGGTTACTTACTTACTTAGTCGTTCCCCTTCTACCGTGAGGTGTAGAGGTGCTAAGAAAAAGGTAACACTTTAAAACTCTAAAGCAGCCATTCTAAACCTTTTTATCCTGGAGGAACCCTTGAAATAATTTTCAGCTCTCATGGAACCCCTGAGATTCTCTGTGGAGGCTGAGATGCAAAGAATGAACCAGAGTTGGGGCACTGTACGAAGGATGGCCGCCGACCGAGCAAAGTGGAATCAATTTGTTGTTGCCCTACAAGACGCCACCAGGCGTAATGGCCACTGACTGCTTTGACGGTCGGCGGCTAAGGATCAAAGAAGAAGAATGTAACCCCTACATAAAAAAATTATTGTATCTACAGCTCATGGTACGTTAGCGTAATCACTAAGTTGTAAATATAATAATCCAATAATAATTGTCAATGCTCTTTTGAGTAGAAAAAGATTTTTTTTGTGGATCTGTTTATTTTTACCAACTTATTAGCTTCCTCTTTTTCTATGGTTCTTCCTGCCCACAAAGGACATTAAATGTAATGCAAGTCAATAGTGTAAGTAGAAAGTTTCTACAGTTTTTCCTTTAAAAAATATCGTAATTGATTTATTGTTTTACCTTATCCAAGTAGGCCAAATGTCTTATCACAAATGTCTACTCTACAAGATGCTAATGAAATATGGTATGTGAAAGAGCGAACACAGTCCTATTTCGCACCGCCGTTCTGGGCTGCTCGGTCACTGAGCACCAGTGGGAGCGCTTACATCGTCTGGCGCGTAATGTTAAAAAAAAAACGACGTTAATTTTTTTTCCGACAAGATCTCTCGCTGAACCCCTAGCGATCTATCGTGGAACCCCGGTTGAGAAACCCTGCTTTAAACTATTAGCTGAAGACCTATGCTCAGCAGGAAGCGAAAAGGTAACACGCGAATGAAAGCGAAGTTACAGATATAGGTGCCGTGTTTTTCGCAGGTGGAGTTTACATAAGAAGGTAACTGTGATAAAGATAAAAACACAGGGAACACAGGTAAGAGCGACATGTGAGTAAATAATTGCACAACGCAGGTAAGCTGGGCATGGTATATTCTCTTGACAACATTTCCAAGATCATGTAAATAAAGGTAGTCCCATCATAGATACTGCCGAAGAGGAGTGAAGTGTTAGAGACTTAACTATACTAGGTACAGCATCGAGAGACCAGGTGACCAGTTCCCTTCCTCACTGCCTTTTCCTTTCCTAACTTCTTAAGTGCAAAGTCAGGTACCCATTTACAGCTGGGTAGACTGAAGCGTCGATACCGTGAATCGAACCTGGCACACTTGCCGCGAGAGACCAGAGCTCTAACCACTCTTTTAATCGGACGCTGTTCAAGGGGAATGTAATAACTTAAAAAAAAAAAACAAACAAACAAACTACTGTATCTATTATAAGCCAACTTATAGTTTTCCACTTACATCTCTGTCTATACTTCCCTCCCTTCTCACTGTATGTGCGATTATCTCCCATGTTACTGCTTTCTTCAGCCTATTTTACTTTCATTTGCTATTCTTCTATTTGTCCGTCTCTTATCCTATCATTTTAAAATATTTTATTGTCGTCAATAGAACACACACCATTTTTATGTTATTTCCTACAAACCGGCGAAAAAAAAAAATAAAACAAAAAACGCGGCAGTTATAGATCCCTACAAGTTTATTTTATCATCATTATAATTGTTCTTTTTCGCTCTCCATAAAGTTACCTTAATACAGTGCTTCTTAACCGGGGGTGCGAGACCCACCTTCTTGGGTGTCACGGATCGCCTCCCCCTGCTTTGCAGTAGTGGTCCAACAGTGGCCAAAACTTAAGAGTATCTAATATGGGTCTTCAAAGGTGTCTACCTTCGCACAAGATTACTCTTGGCAGAGTTGTAAATAGAAGGGTAGTGACGCTTCTATCTCAAGGGAGTTTCACAAGATGATTCAGAAGTAAAGAACAATGCGGCATAGGGCAGAGCAATTGTTAACTTATATCTGATCCATCGCCTGTTGTGAAGGATTAAGCAATGGTTTTAGCCCGTTCAAGCCCCCAGCTGGTGTAACTCCAGAGAAATTATTTTCTAAGAATTAGCTCTATATATGTAAATGTATGTCTAAATATATATATATATATATATATATATATATATATATATATATATATATATATATATATATATATATATATATATATATATATATATATATATATATATATATATAAAAGAGTCTTGCTCATACTTACGCTTTCATACCTATAATAACTGAATAAATAAAGATTGTTTAGTTTTAAAATAATAAGTAACAAATTTAATAATCAATTAGTTTTAACAGGTTAAAATAAATGAAATGAAGGTGAATTTTAGCTGTAATTAAAATTGTCTCCACTGAGACTTTGGTTTGAGGATTAATATTAAAAAACCATTGTCCTTTTGCTGTTTTCTTGTAATCAGAACATAACTGATCCAGGTGAGTCCTGCAGCTTTGTTTTTGTCAATTCTTCTGTGATGATGGCACTTCTTCACACAACTTGTCCAATTTAGGCGGTTAGTGTTGATTCCCTGCTTTCGTAGAACTTTCGTCTTTCAGCAAAGTATCACGAACAGTCTGATAGTTTCGTTCCACGATCTTTAGACGACATAAAGAGAACAAATGCCTCTGCTAAGTACATTTGAGGGCTGCAAATTAACAGGAGCACTGTCCCGCTGTCTACCCCCAATATCAACCTCTCTGAATAATTATATTCTTGAGTATACACAGTGTAACTCAGGGAAGATGATTAGAAATCACCAATATTCTTCTGGGTATAAAACTGGGAAAATATGTGCTTGGACACCGCGGGGAATGTCGTGCCTGAATTACAATTAACAAGGTACATATATCTCACAAAAATGATACTATACACTTAAGGCGCATGTGATGTAATCATCACTCATCACTGCTCCAGTCGGAGTCTGGGGTTGCTGCTGCTTTCGCGTTTCTGCGCGAATTAGCATAAAACAAACACCAGCGCTTGCTGTAGTGGTTTATGAACATTCTATTTTCATATGTTGAGGTTTCCAGCCTCATATATAACCACTTTGCAAGGAAAACATGTCAAACTCACATTTGTAAAATAGATATTTACACTTACCCCAAAGTAACTTTTGGGAACACAATCTCCTGGCACCGTTTAGAAAGGACACAGCAAATTGATGCTTTCGAATCACTTGATCTGGGAAAACTTTGTATTCCTCTTATGACGGATGATCTGATTCCTTAGGTCTCCAATCTTTGTATTTAAAAATACGTGTTTACGTTTTTTAAGTTTTAAAGTT
Organism: Oreohelix idahoensis; assembly: GCA_024509875.1. Classification (NCBI taxonomy): domain Eukaryota; kingdom Metazoa; phylum Mollusca; class Gastropoda; order Stylommatophora; family Oreohelicidae; genus Oreohelix; species Oreohelix idahoensis. The sequence goes on from JAMPIV010006663.1 coordinate 284,615, forward strand.
GCCCAAATACTTCGATCTTGGTACTTTAAGTTTCCTGTCTTCGTATTTAAAAAGGCGGGTTTACTTTTAAGTTTGAAAGTTGCCCAAATACTTCGATCTGTCACTTACAATTTTGGAATTCTTAGTCCGATCCTTTTCTCTCTGGCTCTGGTGAATTGCTAGCTTGACGTGGCGATGCAGTCTGATCTGTGACTCCGATTTCGCTAGATTATATTTTAAATTCTCAGTTCGAAATCCCAGATTGTACTTCTGACGATTTTTCCAATGGAAGTCAAAATCTATTCCGGCTCTTAAATTAAGCCAATGGTAAGCTCTGAACTATATGGGTGGAGGTGTTTAAGTTAATTTCCCTCGCTTATTTAAAAATATTACATTTTGAAATTCCAACGCGTGACCTCTTTCTAATAAGGCAGTAATACTTCCGTTTGCCTCTTTATGCAAACGCACAAACAAATCTGTGAACGTATTCCTGTCTAGACACTTTCGCCATTTGTCTTCCAAGACAGATTATCTGTAATATTGATACAAGGATGGTCCAGCGGAAACGATTATCTTATTATGACCTGTGTTTTCGTGCCTCCGCCAGACGGATTTCTCAGACAGACAATATGGCAGCCTTTCATCGATCGTGCGCGACCATATTGCGTCAATAGAGATCGACTCTATCAAAGGTGGCTAGGCGACTCTAGTGATAAACGTATTATCCGCTGACCGGTCTAATTAGCCTGGTATTATTACGATTTACATGGCGAAACGTAAACAAGTCGGGGAGTTGTCACAGCAAAAAATGAATGAAGGTTCATAAAATATGCCAAATAAAAAGCGGATGAAGGAGTGAGAGAGGGGCTCAAAAGTACATGTACAAACGTTTTGTCATATTGGGGTGCGAGATATGTTCGGTATTTTAGCCGGCGAATCATCATAAATACAATATTTACTACTGGACAAAAGTTAAGGGCCACCATTCAGTTTAGACAAGGTTTATATAATTGATTGGCAAACTGTAAAGACAAGTGAAAATGTCATTAAAACTGAGCTCAGAGAAATGTGTATACATTTCTGTGTGCACTAGGTTAATTTTTTTTAAATGTCAAAAAACTGGGTCACGTTAACCCGCACGTGAAAATTGCCATTGTTGCTGCAAAAACTCGAGGTTTTTGCAACACGCCCCACTAGTTCAAAAGGTGAAAAAGTGAGTTGAATTTGAATGCACGTGGAAAATGATCATCGGTAAAGAGTGTTCACCGTTGGTATGCAATAAATCAGTATGACAAGTGGTCGAAATGATCACTGCATTAGCCATGCCACCAAGGAGAAGTCTCAGCACTGTAGACCGTGGTCGAGCCATGGCATGGATTCAGGATGGTCAATCTGTTCGTCATGTTGCAAGACGTTTAGCAGTGTCCCACTCTACCATTCAGAGACTTCTTGAGAGATTTCAAGCTACCGGACATTTGGAAATCGACCCTGCTCACGAAGAATTATATAAACCTTGTCTAAACTGAATGGCGGCCCTTAACTTGTGTCCAGTAGTATAATACACAGAAGTCAAATGTATTTGTACAACATAGAACACTCAAAACGTGAATTCAACAGAAACGTAGCCATTTTTGTAAATAAATTTTCTCAAAACATATTTTTATCTCTTTTTATTTTTTGCACTTAAGGCATATTTTGTGAGCCAGAAGATACAGGGATGCGAGGATTCCTATAATAAGCTGTAAGTGCGGGGCTTCTTAAGATGCTTTGAAGGGGTGCGGGACCTCTCAGTAGCTTTACAGAGAGTGACCCGTACCCTAACCACTCTGCCAATCGGATGCTCTTTAATGAGTGCATGCGTATAATAGAAAGATTGCAGGATTATGATATGGCAGGATAATGTGAAACTGACGGTAAGAATCAGATAAACTCTGGTGGAACAAGAAGAAAAGAAAATACGCTGCCGGTGGTTAGGACAGATATAAGTAATCTCTGCAGGATGCCAAGTTTTGTATAGTTGCCATGACTAAGTTTCCTTCCTTATTTCTCCTTCGTTCAAGACACGGGGCAGACTGGAGTGTCTATTCCCACGTACTTCTCTAAATATCCCAATGCCTCTCTCTTCTCTCTATCTCTCTATCTCTCTCTCTAGTTGTGCGTATGTGCTCCTCCTGGCACCTCTCTTCATCATCATAGTCGCATTCTAGTGTGTGTAAAATTCTCCTGATACCTGAACATAAAGAGATACACCTGGTCCGTGCTTTCCTTAGAGCGTGCTGAAATGCTTTCTCCCCACATCCCCTATACCCTAATTTTTTTTCTGTTTTCTTTGCACCAAAGTTTGACACTTCTGTAATTTTTGTTTTTTAAAACACAGAAAGTAAGAATTTTCTTAAGTTCGTCTACACGATTTCGTATTTATGTAAGGACTTCTTGTAGGCAATCTTCTGAAATGTCTGAGTGATAAATCTAAGTAATTTATTTTCGTGCCAATCTATTTCTCTTCTTTATTTTAATAGTATATCCCTCTACTATATTTTTCATAACAGTTTACTGTTTTATATTTTTCATAACAGTTTACTGTTTTATATTTCTCATAACAGTTTACTGTTTTATATTTTTCATAACAGTTTACTGTTTTATATTTTTCATAACAGTTTACTGTTTTATATTTTTCGGAACAGTTCACTGTTTTATATTTTTCAAAACAGTTCACTGTTTTATATTTTTCATAACAGTTTACTGTTTTATATTTCTCATAACAGTTTACTGTTTTATATTTTTCATAACAGTTCACTGTTTTATATTTTTCGGAACAGTTCACTGTTTTATATTTTTCATAACAGTTTACTGTTTTATATTTCTCATAACAGTTTACTGTTTTATATTTTTCATAACAATTCACTGTTTTATATTTTTCATAACAGTTCAATGTTTTATATTTTTCATAACAGTTCACTGTTTCATATTTTTCATAACAGTTCACTGTTTTATATTTTTCATAACAGTTCACTGTTTTATATTTTTCATAACAGTTTACTGTTTTATATTTTTCATAACAGTTTACTGTTTTATATTTTTCATAACAATATGATTGTTTGCAGTATAATTAACGAGGTCTGTTAGGAGATAATGAAAGAATAGCACCACGACAACCTCGTGCATGTCGTACTAGGCGACGCATATGAGATTGTGCATGGGGTTGTGCAACCTCATTATATAAAAAAATGTCCACGGTAACCAACACTGCAAGAGCACATAACTCATTGGTGCAGACGTCCTCCAGTGGTGCTTCGATGCTCCATAAGGAGAGAACAGGAAAATGATCATCCGGGTGATTTCTCTACGACATTTTCAAAACAATCATTTTCTCTTCTGTTTTTGGTTTTCTTCTTCTTCTTCGTTCGTCCTGAAAAGGACGTTGGTTGCGTTGTGTCTGTTTACGCCGGAGCTGTGATATCTGCACCTTTCGGTCGACACATCCGACTTCAGCACGGCATTTTTTGGGACCGGGTTTGCCTTCCCTCTGCGATCCCTACTCCCTCAGCCAGACTGCAGTGATGCAGCCTGTTTCCAGGACCACCACGTGGAGGTGGAGTAGGGTCTTGGTCAGCTCTGGTTCGCTGACCCTGATGCAAGCAGTCAAGCTATGGGTCGCTGACTGCATTCTCTATTGCTGCATCTTTGGGTCCCGTTTTTGGTTTTGATTTTAAGGAATATCTTTATTGCACACGGACAACTCCATCAGTGCTTCGATTTCCTCACATAGTTCACACAAGGAGGATCTCAGCACAGTGCACGAGCTCCGTAGCCCCGGCGAGAATCCCAATGTGTGTATATAGGAATCACACATTCTATACATATTTTTGTGGTGGGTAGGTCTCTAATTTTTAAATGTTGCCAGGGCAGCGGCCTTGTGGCCTACTGTTTACTATTTCCAACTGCCGTGGGATTTTTAACGTGCGAAATATGACAAGACAGTAAAAAATCCTGATGTAAAAAAAAATGACAGGAATAAGACAGGCTCGGAAAATATAGGAAGAGAGGAAAACACGGTGATAAAAGAATTTAACAGGAATAAGGAAGGTGGAGGAAAATATAGGAAGAGAGTAAAACACGCTGCTGTTTAAAAAAAAATTGACAGGAATGGGAAAAGCCAAGAAATCATTGACGAAAAGAACAGAATATTTACGACAGGAGGATTAAAGGAATCTATGTGAGATTCTATACTCCACAGGGGACCTTAACGGCGGAAAATATGATCTCTCATATCCAGCTACAACAACGTTAGGTGACATATCCCTTCTGTTAGAGGAAAGAGTAATACACCACTCGGGCGCTCATGGTTCGTTTTTATAAAATTATTAAAGATTTCAAAGTGTACTTTTGCCTGGTACATTATCATAAACCTTACTAACTTTAACACGAACAGTTTATTAAGCAAGTCACTGAACCCCTTCCTAAAAAAAATATTAACTAACTTTAGGATCCAATCCAATTCTTAGGCAACTCCAAAACGTTTATAAGAATTCCAGAATGTAAAAACACCTATGCCTTTTATCGGAATAATTTTAAATGAAAGAAAACAGTTAAGTTTCTTTGAAAGCTTTTGATTTAAAATATTAAGAAAGTTAAAAGAGGACTTACCTAAACAAGAAATAAAACTTTCTGAAGTTCCTTTGATACGCCAACCACTGGATTTGCCTGTAGCACCGCTGGCACAATCCTTGTGTGTCGGTTTGGGAGAAGATTGCTTCTGCTGTTGAAGCAACTGAGGATGCTGGTGGATGTGCTGATGATAAATCTGTGAGGAATTTGCCTCACCTGCTGGGATGTGTGTTTGAGGATTGCGGAGGTGTGCAGGAGGGGGACCGTTGTGCTGGTAAGGTGGAACGGAATCGAAAGAGAGGCTAGCAAGATGGTCGCTAAGCAGCTCGTGAGGAGATGGTGGAGGAGGTAAGTCATCTAAATCGTCAAGAGGAGGTGGAGATGGAAAAGTTGTCTCCTCTGTTGAAAAAGAGAATAAAAAACTTGTTATTCATGAAGGTTCTAAATACATGTGTATGCAAAACTCAGAATACCGTTGATACTTTGAGAAATTGAGCGTTATAATAAATTGAGATCAAGTTGAGAACTCTGCATTAATAATGAATTTACTGTAAATTTATGAACGTTGTGAGTTATTTAAAGACATTAATTTGCAGTGTCACCTAGTGAGAAAAATAATTTTTAATACAGATTTTCGTGTGCAAGTGGCGCACGTTAAAAATCTCACGGCAGTTGGAATTCGTAAAGAGTAGGCCATAACGCCACAGTAAAAAAATTAGAAACCTACCCACCACAAAAATATGTACAGAATGTGTGATTCCTATATGCACACAATGGGATTCTCGCCGTGCTACGGAGTTCGTGCACTGTGCTGAGATCCTCCTTGTGTGATCTAAGGGAGCAGATCGGAGCACTGATGAAGTTGTCCGGTATATGAAAGTGTGTTGAAGATGGCACGGTATAGGAAAGTTTGATATAAGTGTGTTGAAGATGGCACGGTATAGGAAAGTTTGACATAAGTGTGTTGAAGATGGCACGGTATAGGAAAGTTTGACATAAGTGTGTTGAAGATGGCACGGTATAGGAAAGTTTCACATAAGTGTGTTGAAGATGACACGGTATAGGAAAGCTTGACATAAGTGTGTTGAAGATGACACGGTATAGGAAAGCTTGACATAAGTGTGTTGAAGATGACACGGTATAGGAAAGCTTGACATAAGTGTGTTGAAGATGACACGGTATAGGAAAGCTTGACATAAGTGTGTTGAAGATGGTACGGTATAGGAAAGTTTGACATAAGTGTGTTGAAGATGGCACGGTATAGGAAAGCTTGACATAAGTGTGTTGAAGATGACACGGTATAGGAAAGCTTGACATAAGTGTGTTGAAGATGGTACGGTATAGGAAAGTTTGACATAAGTGTGTTGAAGATGGCACGGTATAGGAAAGTTTGACATAAGTGTGTTGAAGATGGCACGGTATAGGAAAGCTTGACTTAAGTGTGTTTAAAATGGCACGGTATATGAAAGCTTGACATAAGTGTGTTGAAGATGGCGCGTTATAGGAAAGCTTGACATAAGTGTATTGAAGATGGCACGGTATAGGAAAGCTTGACATAAGTGGGTTGAAGATGACACGGTATAGGAAAGCTTGACATAAGTGTGTTGAAGATGACACGGTATAGGAAAGCTTGACATAAGTGTGTTGAAGATGACACGGTATAGGAAAGCTTGACATAAGTGTGTTGAAGATGACACGGTATAGGAAAGCTTGACATAAGTGTGTTGAAGATGACACGGTATAGGAAAGCTTGACATAAGTGTGTTGAAGATGACACGGTATAGGAAAGCTTGACATAAGTGTGTTGAAGATGACACGGTATAGGAAAGCTTGACATAAGTGTGTTGAAGATGACACGGTATAGGAAAGCTTGACATAAGTGTGTTGAAGATGACACGGTATAGGAAAGCTTGACATAAGTGTGTTGAAGATGACACGGTATAGGAAAGCTTGACATAAGTGGGTTGAAGATGACACGGTATAGGAAAGCTTGACATAAGTGTGTTGAAGATGACACGGTATAGGAAAGCTTGACATAAGTGTGTTGAAGATGACACGGTATAGGAAAGCTTGACATAAGTGTGTTGAAGATGACACGGTATAGGAAAGCTTGACATAAGTGTGTTGAAGATGACACGGTATAGGAAAGCTTGACATAAGTGTGTTGAAGATGACACGGTATAGGAAAGCTTGACATAAGTGTGTTGAAGATGACACGGTATAGAAAAGCTTGACATACGTGTGTTGAAGATGACACGGTATAGGAAAGCTTGACATAAGTGTGTTGAAGATGACACGGTATAGAAAAGCTTGACATACGTGTGTTGAAGATGACACGGTATAGGAAAGCTTGACATAAGTGTGTTGAAGATGACACGATATAGGAAAGTTTGACGTAAGTGTGTTGAAGATGGCATGGTATAGGAATGCTTGACATAAGTGTGTTGAAGATGACACGGTATAGGAAAGCTTGACATAAGTGTGTTGAAGATGACACGGTATAGGAAAGCTTGACATAAGTGTGTTGAAGATGACACGGTATAGGAAAGCTTGACATAAGGGTGTTGAAGATGACACGGTATAGGAAAGCTTGACATAAGTGTGTTGAATATGACACGGTATAGGAAAGCTTGACATAAGTGTGTTGAAGATGACACGGTATAGGAAAGTTTGACATAAATGTGTTGAAGATCTATTTTCCTTGGGGAGTTTTAAAAGAATGATGATATTAATTTAGTTCACGTTGTCAGTGCTGTTGTAGTTGATTTTAGGACCTTGCATGGACCAATGTAATTTGTTCTGTGCATGGGATAACTGGCTCAACCCCATATGGGTTATAATTTGGATATATAGTGTTCCTTTTTTCTATACAGTACATTACATTTGTTGTTTTTGCAGACTGCAAATCCTCTGGCGTTTGGTATGGCATTTTCTAAGACCTGTTGGTGTATCTCTTCCTTGTTTTTGAGTATACGTATATCTCGTCACCCTGTTGAGTTTTGAGGAGTTATTGTATGCTGCCTACTTATTTATTGCCCTACGTTGTCAATGTTTTATTTTGTACAAAATACATGTGAGTTACGGATAATATACTGTGTTTGTTAGGATTCTAATATATCTGGTATACCTCGCACCAACAGAAACCGGCTCGTGCACCCCTCGTTAAAAACTACTGTCCTATTAAAACGTGCACTACTTCATGGTGTCACATGGGTAACCAGCTATATTCGAACTCTTACGCTTAATAGCAAAAAAAAAAAAAAAAACCCACCGTCAAACACCCCCCCCCAAAAAAAAAAAAAAAAAAAAACCAAACGACGTTAGCATGTCAACAGAAGAGACAGATTGACATGTACCTTCAGCGTAGATGTTACTGAACCTTCCTGGCGTGTGTCGTAGCCGGGTGTGGATCGTATCAGATTTCGCGTCCTTAGGTGATACTGGACTCTTAATCTGGATGCGTGGACATGATTCTGAAAATTAAGAGGACAGGGAAGATGATACAGGGAATTCCAATACCTAAGCTTTTTTTGGATGATGGTAAAAAGAATGTAAAGGTAGACCCATAGCAGAAACTTCCGTAAGGGAGTGAAGTGTTAAAGACTTCACTGTATTAGGTCCAGCTTCTGCAGGCTGGGTGATTAGTTCCGTTTCCTTGCTGCCTTTGCCTTCCTTATCTCAAGAGCAGAGTCGGGTACCCATTTATAGCTGCGTAGACTGGAACGTGGCTAAATCTGTACCTGTGCCGCGAGAGACCATTTCTCTAACTACTCTGCAAATCGAACGCTCTGGATGATGGTAGGAGAGTAATAACAATTCATAATTCTGGTATTACATATGGCGAGTCAATTCAAGCGTCGTTCATCAGGCGTCATAGTTTTTCCTTGTAGTAATGCTAGCTGGTTTTCCCAATGTGTGAATAAGACAAACATTACAAAAAATAAGTTATAGCATGACAAGGCAGTCTCTGTTCTGAAATCCCCCCTAGGATAAGAGAAATAGATTGAGATAAAGACACATAGAAAAGAAAACTGGAAACAGACATAAGAGGGGTATAGATGACATGGAAAAGACCGGAACGGATGCCAAAGGACAGAAAGGTATCACATGTTTATGTTGAAGACATGCGCTCCGCGGGCAACTGAAAGCTCTTGGTGATGATGTAACCAGGCGCAGTGTCTCGAGGTGTATGAGATCAAGTCCTCGCACAGATCTCAGTTTCTGACAAACAGAAGACAGGGCTTCATATGAAAGAGATAAAAACAATAATCGGAAATAATTATTGAGAAAAAAATGACATCGATACTGGACAACCATAAAATGGATTAGTGGTTCTCAATGTGTTCCATGTGGGGCCCCAGGGGGCCATGCCATATTTCTTGGCGGCCACAGTAAGATAGTAAAGTACCTTTTTTCAGCTAAACCACAACTTCCTGTCTCGAGTACAGTTAATAAATTCTACTGTTGACTTTTTTTCCCATGCCATGATGTTAAACTGTACAGTATCTTCTCTCTTTCTCGTTCTCCAGCACTTTTTCCCTTATATCTTTCCTATTGTCAAGATATATTCCAGCTTTCGTCTTCTCATAACATACCCCAGAGGTTTTCACACTTTTTTGGTCCGCAGCTCCCTTGACCTGTGCATAAATCACCGCGGCTCCTCTCTATACTATATATTATATATAAGCAATTGTACCTAACACTTTTCCCAAGCCACCGCGACGCCCTTAGCCGAGGGCCGCGACACCCCTGGGAGCCGCGACGCACAGTTTGAAAACCTCTGACATACCCAAAGAAAGTGGATTACTTCCTTCTAATGTGTGTAATTAGTTTCCTTTACGCATTGGCTTCTTTCAATACGTTCTCATTACTCTTTTTTTAGCTGTCTATTGTGTTGTTAAAATTCTTCTATAAATCTACTGCTCCTAGGCAACTCGTAAGAGGCAACTAATATAAGGATGTGCAAAGAGCTGGCTACCTCATCATGTAAAACAAAGTGCGACAGAAACAACAGCTACAACAACGTATGGATGCTGTAGTGCGGTTTCCTGCCAGGGGATCAGCTGCAGGGTGGCTCCATGCTTCATAAGGAGAGAAAAGCTACATAATGATGATGATGATAGATGTCGAGCTGAACTGGTCTCCTACCTGTAGAATGTTGTGGAGAAAGACAGCGTCAATCAAGTCCCAGGTGTTGCTGAATAGCGTATGATGATTTCTCTAAAGGAGTGCTGACTTTTTTTTTTTAATATTAGAGCCACATATGAAAATGAATGTTAGAAAGTTGAAACACCGATGGGAAAGGCCTGAGAATAAAAAAGAAATGCATGGTCAACAAGAGCGTGTGATTGGCTAAGCTGTTAGAGTGCGTGCCTATCGGCGGCAAAGTTACTTGGTTGAGGGATCGAAATCTGGTTGCGTTACGCTTCAGTCTACCCAGTTGTAAATGGGTATCTGGTTCTGGTTTTGAGTTAGGGAAGGCAAAGGTAGCGAGAAAAGAACATTGGTCACCCTACCTCATAAAGCTGAACTTAATATGGTGAAGTCTCTCTATCACTTCATTCTCCTACGGCAGAACTTGCAACTTTCTTTATCTCTTTTTACAGGCAAAAACAGACAGTTGCTGTAAGAACTTGTAGCCAAACAGGAAAGTTTCAACAGATAAAACAGGGTGTTTTATGTTCGAAACCAAGCCGTTTCAATCTCCAGTTTACCTTTTTTTTTTAAATGGGTACCTGACTTTGTTCTTGAGTCAGGGAAGACAACTGCAGCAGAGAAGGGAGCTGATGAGCCAATTCACAAAGTTGAGCCCTAGTAGAGGTGAAGTCTGTAACATTTCCCTCTTCTGTGGCAGTATCTGCTATGTGACTTCCGTTTATCGAAATGTGCAAACTGTCAATGTAGGTGCGTGATGACTAGTGGATGACTGGACGTTAATGAGACAGGCATCGAAGGGCGGTTTTAGAAGAGACAAAACATGTACACAACAGACTGATGAACCAATCTAAAAGGATGCAGGACAAAAATAGAAAACTTGTGTCATCTCCTATTGACATATATCTTACCCATGACTGTTCTCAGTTTGATATTAGCTATGGCATCCAGTGTTGCTACGTTCGGCTGTTTATTGCTGTCACGTGATACAGGAGTGAGCTGTCCGGTCGGTGATGTAGTGCACGGAGACCTTGCCACTGGCGGTACAGGGCTCAGATCATGACGTTCTGGTACCTGAAGTGAGGATGAGATCCGATGCGGGGATGGTAGCGGGGATGTTTGGTCAGTTGGCGATTCCTTCTGGCTGTCAGAGTTTTCTGGATTGTCTATTGGTTGGAAATCAACATGGCGATATTGATAAGGATGAAGATTCGGCACTGATAAGAAAAGCTGATGAGGTGGAGAGACTGGATTAACTGAGTGAGAATTGGTGAATGTCACAGGTGATGGTCGAATTAGTAGTGCTGCATTTGGTGAAGATCTTGTCTTGGAGGACACACCAGTGTCTGGGCATGCTGAAGAAGGTGATAAAGATTGTGAGCGAGTATTCAAATAACTGTCCTGTACTTGTGAACGAGTATTCACATGCCCATCCTGTATTTCTGAGCGAGTGTTCACATGTCCGTCTTGTACTTGTAAGTGTGTATTCGTATATCTGTCCTGCACTTGTAAACGATTATTCGCACATCCGTCATGTACTTGTGAGGGAGATACAGGAGTTTGGAAGGAAGGGTTGCTGTCCTTTTCTGTCTGTGTTTGTGTGCTAGCATGCGGAAAGGCAGTAGAAACAGACGATAAAGCGGAAAAAGCAGATGGTCGCTGAGGAGGGTGCAATATTATAATAGGAGGATTATCGTGTTGTTGTTGCTGATGATGATGACGACGAGGAGGAGGATTACGATGGTGATGATCGCTGATTTGAGAAACATTGCCCACCAGCAAGTCCGGAGAAATTTTTGTAAAGTTATTTGCTACCTTCTGCTGTTGTACATGCTGGTGGATCTTGCGCTGATGTTCAATATGCTGCTGTTTTTGTTGCTGTGACATACGGTGAAGTTGAGATGCTTGACGCTGCTGCGCTGTTTGGTGACCTTCATATAGCCGCTGTTGATTAGTGGCGAAATTATCGACGTTTTCACGTTGTACCTGTATATTTGGTACAACGGGTGGGGGCACATACATGAGAGTAGGTCGGTGATTGCTACCAGTGTTTGCTTCTTGAAGCTGTCCATGGATACTTTCTGACTTTTTCAAACTTGGAACAACGTGGAATGCGCCACTCGTTTGACCACCTCGTCCTCCAGCAAACAAATTTTCCGGTGGTGAATGTACGCGTTCTTTAGACCTTCCTGTTCTTTGACACCCAGCTGAGTTATTGTGTGCATGTATTACAGGACCTTCAATCAGAAGATAGCTTTGGTAATTCTTGATATTTAAACATCCGTCAGATTTGATCTCTTTCCTTCTATTACGATGTGACTCGCTATGCTCCAGCTTAACCCTCGCTTGAACATTAGGGGAATTAACATTGCCTGCATTGTGTTTTGGGGTAATCCCTCTTGTATGCGAGGGTAGAGTGCTTTCAGGATACACTTTATGGCTCTGATGTGACACTTGTTGATGCTGAAGGTCGTGTTGGTTGGCACCAGCATAGTATGGACTATGTGGAGATGTGATTACGCGCGATGATGTCGAGATCTGCAAGTAATATGAGATTCGAATATTGAACGTTTTAAAGAAGTAATATGAGATTCGAATACTGAACGTTAGAGGAAGTGATATGAGGTACAAATACAGAACTTTAAAGATTATAACCAACTTTCAGGTTGAACAGGGTATTACAGCAACATAGTAGACGAAAACAACAACAACAACAAGTAATATGATCATCGAAAACAGAACGTTTGCGGAAGTAATATGAGATTCGAATACAGAACGTAAGAGGAAGTGACATGATATACGAATATTAGCGTTAGAGGAAGTAATATAAGATACAAATGTGTAGCGTTTGAAGAAGTAACATGAGATAGAATATGTAACATTTGAAGATATTTCTTGACCAAAACAAAGCTGATGCAAACGCAAATACTGACAGTGTGAATATAGTTACTATTATGGGAACATGCTTCATTTGCGAATAAAAATAGAGTGTGTGTGTGCGTGTGCGTGCGTGCGTGCGTGCGTGCGTGCGCGCGCGCGTGCGTGCGTGCGTGCGTGCGTGCGTGCGTGCGTGCGTGCGTGCGTGCGTGCGTGCGTGCGTGCGTGCGTGCGTGTGTGTGTGTGTGTGTGTGTGTGTGTGTGTGTGTGTGTGTGTTTAAGCAGGAATGATGGTAGTGAAAAAAAGGTCAGGATATATAAAGCTGGGGAGTTCAAAGAGTGGGTTCAGAAATTGAAAAACGACAACGAGAATTTATCGAGAGAGGGAGAGATAGAGTAAAAGAAAGGTATCACAAGTGAGGAAAAGGGGGTACAAAATAACGGAATGGAGAGAGAGAGAGAGAGAGAGAGAGAGAGAGAGAGAGAGAGAGAGAGAGAGAGAGAGAGAGAGAGAGAGAGAGAGGGAGGGAGGGAGGGAGTGAGAGAGACACAGAGAGACAGATAGAAAGACAGACAGACGGACAGACAGACAGACAATGAAAAGAAAGTAAATATGGAAGACTATCAATAACCCTCAACATTGACTGGTTATTAATTATAGTGTGTTGTTTCTGTTACATGTATTACAGACGGTACTATCACTACTGTGGTCATTTCATTGCAGGCGACCGTCATTAGATATTTGTAGTGAAAATTATATGGATGTATTAATTATGAAGACATGGAGTAACCTTATCTAAATGACATGTGGAGCAGTGATAATGATCTAATGGACCGTAAATTGACTAAATAACTAACATTTCTTTTATGACAACATGTCTCGTAATTGTTCGTGCATCTTTTAAAATCTTGCCCTGGTCGACTTACTGCCTCCGAGAAGCCATGGTCGACTTATTGCTTCTGAGAACAACGTTTGAAGTTTGACGAAACTCCAGTTCATGTACTGTTTATCAATCCTGTTGTTGGCTTCTTTCCATAATCAAACTGTTCATGCACACCTTCATTTGTGCACTTTTTCTATTTTCGGGATAGTACATATACGGGGAAACAATACAATTGTTATCTAACTTTCAACCTTAGCTGTGGTTGTAAGTTAAAAGAAAAAGTGGCAAATGACGGTGTGCAAAATGTGACTGGCCGACCGACCGACCAAAGTACTTACGGCGGGTATTATGGTACTGAATTTTTTTTTAAAACATGCGATGGGGAGTGGGAAGAAACCAAGGGAAAAAAATGAAATAAAGTTCAGAAATTAAGTTAGCAAAACAAAAAGCTGGTGTAAAAAATAATGCCTATTGTAATGTCAGTATTCAAATATATATCAGTTAAAACAATAAGAAAGTGAACAGAGAGTTGACAAGAGAAACAGTCAACTTTGGATATTCAGAAAACAGACATAAAAAGTGTTCAGACAAGCATAAAGTTGACATACACTCACCAAGCGGAAAGACATGCAGATATTATTCGGTATAAACACAGTCAGTCCGAAGTTAATTTTACAAAAAATAAAGTGGACATAATTCAGTAAGGGAATAAGCATGAAGACAGACATGTGATGGTATCCATGTTAGTGTTGCACTGTATCCTATAGTGTGCAGATATGTATTTACTTGTAGTATTTCCTCTATAATATCTGGCCTGCTACATTCATTTCTGTTTCTGATAGCAAGTACTGATGAAAGGGAATCTGTGAGAATGGTTTCTTTATTTGGTGGGTTTTCTGCAGCTATTTCTATAGCTTTTAGGATTGCCACTAATTCTGCTGTAAAGATGGATGTATTACTTGTTACTTTGTATCTTTTATAAATTTTCAATTTTGGTATAGCTACTCCTGCTCCTAATTGTCCTTCTTCATCTTTATATATAGTTAGTCTATTATTTATATACCGTTCTATGTACTCTAGTGCTTTACTTTTTGTTGAGATTATGTCTTTAGATTTGCTTATGATTTTTGCAAAGTGGGAGTCAGTTTCTGGCACTTTTAGTTCCCATGGCATAAAGTTGGAACATTAAATGCACATCAGTTTAGACAATATCCTATTTGGATAATAAAACCATATTGAACTATAACTACAAAAGGAGAACTGTGGAAGCTGAGATGCAAAGAATGAACCAGAGCTGGGACACTGCGCAAAGGATGGCCGCTAACCGAGCAAAGTGGAAACAGTTTTTTGCTGCCTTACAAGAAGCCATCAAGCATGATGGCCACTGACTGCATTGACAGTCGGCGGCTAATGATCAAAGAAGAAGAAGAAGACGTGATGTAGAGGGTGATAGAAAAACACACGGAGAAGAGAACTGGAGTCAGAAATGAAAGTAAGGAGGAAGACTTTGAAAGACCTTGACCTGATGGTACGGGAAAAGAGGATTTGTTGAAGACATTTGCTCCTAGGGGAGCTGAAGTGTGATGATGATGATGATGATGGTGTAGATGATGATGATGATGCAGAAAGTAAACAGAAAATGTCATATGGAAAGACGAAGAATGTATAGAAACAGGCAGAATCTGTGCAAACAAAACAATGTTAGAATACAGAAAGCATATTAGATAAACTCGCCCTGTTAGTCCTTACGCCCAACTGTGTCTCGGGATTTCTCTTCGGCAACACTGGAGGCGGCTCGCCTCGAGTTGGACTGGGTGACTGCTGTGAGATTATAAGAATAAACATCTATTACTTTGATTCATTAAATGGACAACTGGCAGTATAGAACTTTCAGAATAGTGCTTAGACATGAACTGCCTACCAGTTGTAGTCCTAAAGATGGGTAACTTGACACATAATGATTATAAGTAAGCATTGGGTTTTCTGGATGCAATCACAAAACAAGCCAACGTATCGGCACATGTGCCTTCGTCAAGGAACACAAATATAAAAGATGGACACGTTTCTTCTTTTTTCCGCTCTAATTTTTACGATTAACTTTATAATAAATTTTCCATCACGTTGTCCTTAATTCTTTAGTTTCTTCGTTCGCAAATGTGTGCGAGGGGTCCAAGGGGGGATAAATTAATAGTAACACTGCAACTTTCTTCACAGTGGCGTAACTAGAATGCAAGGGGCCCTCGGGGATAACTTTAGTGAGATCCTCCCGATATAATGGGCTCAACAATTATGTTTATTATTCGGTCAATCTGTATTTAAATATATAACTACTCACATAATCATCATCAGTATCATCACGACCACTACCCCATTCTTCGTAATAAGAAGCATAGGCCTTCACATATTATGTGCCAGTTCCTCCTGTCTTGTGCCATTCGCTGAAGATATTCCAATGTCTATTTCATCCATTTCACTTCTGTCGCTAGAAACTGGGACATGTTATGAAACAGGAAGACATGAGTCCCTTCCGACCACTAATCTCCAGAGCGCACTTGATGCTGTCCCCTCGAGACAGGCACGTTAACCCAGGCTGTAGTTACACCACTGCTACTACTCATGTTATAGAAGGCAACTAAAGATGGTTAGACGTGGGGCTGGCTATCCCATTTTGCAAACTAGCGGTAGGCAAACCAGTAGTTGTGGGGATCTATTTTAGACACACCAAGCTGTCTAAAGAGCTACCTTGACATGATCATGACTATTTTCATATTTCAGAGTATTCGAAATTTGGAATTGTTGTTTAACTAGGGCTGCTGAGCTTTTTGCTCTTTCGCAGCCAATACCAAGTTGAAGACTCCTTGGTATTATCTACACTGTAGATCTAGGCTTATCCTGTGACTTTTCTGAAATTCCAAAACATGTTGAGTTGAAGTCTTGAGCACCATTTCCCCATCTTGGCTTGCATTTACAGGATAATCACGTCTGGTTTCAAGCTAGAAGGAAGAAGCGTGTGGCATACTGTGCATTCCCGCCATCCAAGGGGGATTTTCAAATATGCGGAGCTAAAATATTGTGCTCTGGTTCTGGGCTCTCCCATGGAATTGTCACGTCCTACACAGAGCGACTTGTCAGCTTCCCCTGCCTATCATGGGGCCCATAGTGAGTGTCGTAATTTTTATCTGAGAGGGTGCTGATGAATATTGGTCCCTTTAGAGTGTAAAGTGATATTGAAGGCTCTGTGAGAATAAGGATTTAGGTGAATGAGGTAGTAGATTCACAAGCGCTGGGAAGGAGCAAGGACAGTCTCTTATTACGACAATATCTGTTTTCTCACAGACTACTCCTATCTCTCTTCTGCACAAACAATTGTGTCAGTTCCAGTCGCTCAGGCGCGCTCACCGATTTGGTGATTCTGTCGCTCAACGTACATGAATACAAACTACACAGATGGAAATGTTTGGAGTTTTAGGCCAACCGACAACCAACACAAATAAATATTCATACCTTTATTATCATAAAGGACTCACACATAATTGTACATTTACAGTCAAAAATCAAAGGTTACAAAATACCAATATAACTAGGGAAGAGGGGTTTTTTGAGGAAAAATATCCCATCCACCGTTTCCCGTTTATATCTACTAACAGACAAAACCCGGTCCCAAAGACAAGAAAAGGGGGGGGGGGGGGGTGATCAGAGATAGGCAATTTAACCCACTGGTAAAGTTATTACTCTGAGGCAAGGGGTTACAGAAAAAAAAAGGGGGGGGGGGTGTAGAGGAAAGCTAGGGTTCTCAATTGTCTCCCTTTAAATCAACAAATTTTACGGGAGGGGGGAATGAACACAGTTACCCAATCCCACTAGGAGAGATCCCGTACAAGGAATATAATGCACCTTAGTATAAGGTCGAACTAATTAAAAGGGTAAAGAAAAGATAAATCTCCTTTCATTCAAAAAAACACACTAGGGCTGGCCATCCCAACAAACACACACGCAGACTTACCGAAAGGTGAATTCTGGCACTTCATAGGAAATACATCAAAAAAACAGCACTAAACCTTGGCTTAGGTAAAAGTAAGTTCTTCCGTGTACAGCCCCAGATTTTGCGGGTTGTTTAAGTTAACAAAGTGTCCCGAAATCGCTGGACGTTGAAGTTTAACGGTACTGTTTGTTTATTAGATAAAGTTCCTAAAGAAAGGCACAGGCACTTGGCTAGGCGTGAGGTATGGGGTGGTTCCTAAAATTGGCACAGGAATGGGGGGGGGGGGGGAAGGGGGGGTGGGGGGGGGGGGGGGGGGGGGGGGGGGGGGGGGGGGGGGGGCGGGGGGGGGAGGTGGGGGAGGGGGGGGTTGGGGGGTGGGGGGGGGGGGGGGGGGGGGGGGGGGGGGGGGAAATACGGGGGGGGGCGGGGGTGGGTGGGGGGTGGGGGGGGGGGGGGGGGGTGGGGGGGGGGGGGGGGGGGGGGGGGGGGGGGGGGGGGGGGGGGGGGGGGGGGGGGGGGGGGGGGGGGGGGGGGGGGGGGGGGGGGGGGGGGGGGGGGGGGAGGGGGGGGGGGGGGTGGGGGGGGGGGGGGGAGGGTGGGGGGAGAGGGGGAGGGGGGGGGGGGGGGGGGGGGTTTTTTTGTTGGGGGGGGGGGGGGGTTTGGGGGTTTTTAAAATCCCACTGAATATTTCGTGACAGGGGTGTTGTTTGTTACCGGTTTGTAAATGGTTTTTTTTTTTTTTTTTCTTTTTTTTTTGGGGTGTTTGTTTTCTTCCACTGAATAGGGGCACAGTGTCATGTAGCGTGAGTAGAACAGTGTTTTCCGGTAAAATTGTGAATCGAATCTTTTTCTTTTTTTTTTCTTTTTTTTTTTCACTTAATTTTTTTTTTATTTTATAAATATGTTCCGCTTTTAAAATTTTGCCTTTATTTGTTCTGCTCAATTCCAGTTTTTTTTAAGGACCTACTAGAAATTGAACTACTATTTTTTAATTTTAGTGTTTAATTAAAAAAAAAAAAAGTGGTTTTTCTTGAAATGTGGCTTTTTTTTTTTTTTTTTCTTTTTTTTTTTTTTTTTTTTTTTTTTTTCTCAAGTTTTATTACGGCGCGTTTCATAGGAGGCGCCGGGGACGGCGGGGGGAGCGGGTTATAGTTTATTTACCAGGTCGCCACAAGGTTTAGTTGTTTTTTTTGTTTTTTTTTTTTTTTTAATTAAAAAAGAAGAGTTCATATATGTTATTTTACTTTGAGTTTTTGTTTAAATCAAATTGTATTATTGAGCCAGAACTCCTCTGGTATTAATAGTTTAATTTTAATTGTCTGGGATCCGGCAGGTTATATAATATTTCGTTTTTTTTTTTTTTTCTCTTAATCTGATTATTAAAAGATAAATCAAAACAAGAAAACCCAATCAATTAATTACAACTACATTTTTTTTTCATATAAATTTTTTTAGAAATAAACTGACGGCGAAAAAAAATTACCAGTTATAGAGCCCTTTTTTTATATCTTATTTTTTTATTTAAAGCGTCTTATTAGAGCGGTTTTATAAATAAATATTATTACATTATCAGATAAACTCTTCCCGTGAGTTAAAAAGGATATAAGTAAACCCATTTTTTTTAAACAGGAATTTTTTTTTTAGATTTTGTATTAAAATAAGGTGATAATAAAATTTAAAGATAATTCTTCTTAAATTATAAATAAATTCTCTTTGTTAAATTAAAAAAATAAACAACCTATACAAAATAAAATATATATAAAACGTCCCTGCAAAAATAAAAAAATTAAACATATAAACGCGTTCCAAATTAGAAAAGTAGAGGAATAATAATTTAATAAGTATGCAGGTTGTTCTAACTAAAAGAATTATAAATTAAAAAAAAAAAATTTTTAAAAAATTCTTCCTTAATATCACCCCAAAAAAAAAAAAAAATACCTACCATAAATCCATACTACCAAAATGTAAAATGTAGGAAGCCCAGCAGTGAAAAAGCGCTACCCAATTCACAAATTAGTTGAAAAAAAAATAAAAATTTTTTTATAAAAATCACCACCTTGTTAAAATTAAAAAAAAATTAAAAATAAAATAAAAAAAATATACATAATCCCAATATCCCCCAAACCTCAACAATGCTCCCCCCTATAAAACCCCTACCAACTAAAAAACGACCTACACAATAATAACACTTAAATTTTATTATAATTTACTTAAAGAATGTGTGCTACCGTAAAAAGTGAGTACTATGGAAAAATGAATGTGTAAAAAAATATAAAGGTCTAAAAAAAATCTTCTACATCTATAAAAAAAAATTATAAAAAAATAAAATATAAAAAAAACCACCCACAGACAATTTTATTAGAAAAAAATAAAAACAATTTAAAAGAAGACAAGTAAGAATTAAACAAGAAAGTAAAAAAAAAAAAAAAACCAAATACACCTGAAACCCTCCCTAAAAAAATAAAAACGTCCAAAACAAACCAATTAAAACAAAAAACCTTTAAAAAGCATAATACATATAAAAAATTTCCAACACATCACAATGAACAATGTCACCCAACAAACCTATTATAACTAAAAGAAGGATCCCCCCGAAAATATCACCAGCCGGATATGCCCCAAAAAACACACAAACACCTGCAATAAAAAAAGATTACATAAAAAAAATGCAAGAGCGTACCTATTTAAGTAAAAACAAAAGTTTACGTTTTATATAAAAAAAAGTAAAAAAAAGTAGTCATCTCTTTGGGAGGATATTTACTGTTTGTGCTGTTGGGGTGGCCTCATCACACCTGTCTATATTGACTACACAATGTCCAGAAAATGGTGGGAATTTTTACGGGGATATTAGTCACTACCAATAGTTGGTGAATGTCCAGCAGACCAGAGGCTCACTCATCTTTTGGTAGCTCTGGTGCTGAAAACTTGCGGTCCCACCTCTCCGTGCTGGCGGGCAATAATGGTGGTCTCTGTCACAAGAACTGCACAGATACACTCGAGTACAGTCACCCACCGAATAGACTCTGCTTTGTTGTCGATAGAAACTCACAGCTCTGCAATCAAAGTATGGGCCATGTGTCAAAATCTATTCTCTACCCACGTCTGGACACAACCCTGACACAACAACCACATCATACAGACAGGTCAGATCTCTCTGACCAAACAGCACATTTACCATGGTGGTTTTACATCAGATAGATCCTCCCAGACTATAGGTTCTGAAAAATAATTATTAGTTGTCGGCCCTAAAAGGAGATAGGTAACCTGTTTCAACGCTTGATCTATCTTGCATAGTCCTTGCTGTAGTTTATGTACCTTGTTGGTCCCTAGACCCTGACTTGGGCGGGGGGTCTAGAGCAAATCCCTACTTGTTTGTAAGGCTAGATTTTGATATGGCAGTATCAAATCACTCGAACATGAAACAATATTCAAAATATATAAAGAAATAATTTCAATCTTACCAGATTATGAATAAATAACACAGAATTGCTAGCAAAACTCAGCTGAGCTGCTGGCTATAGGTATGGCGTCCCTAAATTTATTCACTTGTCTTTCATATGGGAAAAACACCACACTTTTAAAAATCTGTGTCTAACCACTGAACAATTATTGAAGAAGAATGACCCTCCAAAAAGCGCGCTCTGAGCGCTAATGAATATGATTTGTCTGTGGCCCAATCACTGCCTAGGTTTATTTTAAATTTCAAATTTCTACACTAAAGTCATTTTCAGTCATGCTGCTTTCAGTCAAGTATGGATGGTTTTATCTGTTAGTCCTGTCCGTCTCTACTTGTGCTTTTTCAAAAAAAAAATGTGCTTTGATTTTTGAAGCAACCTTTCTCTCCCCTTAAAATTTTATCGTAAAACGTTATATTTAAACACACCAGCTACCCAAAAATCTCCCTTCACTCCCCTATGCCAAGTAACTTTGAACACCTGCGTCCCCAAGGTCGTGTTTTGTGTGCAAATAACGACACTTTTTATTCAAGGCAGTCCGACGATTATGTAAACTACTCTGTTTTTTGTCATTATCTTCAATATTATCTATCCGTTTGTAAAATTAAGATCATATTATTTCATTGCTCAGAATAGGCCATCCGGCCAGCTAATTTTTATATTCCTAACATTAATATTAAGAACAATTACTTTTTAAATTTTTGTAATTTTCCTACCATCCGCGTTCTGCCGCTCAATTCAAATCAAGGCTTGGTATCGCAAAACGTCCAATTCCGTACCTCGTGTCAATTTGGGGGACGTGAATTTTTACTTTCCTCCATCCCCCCCCCCCCCCCCCCCCCCCCATTGCGTCTACTTAGCCTTTCCAGTCATATTTTTTTTCTTTTGATCCGCCGTTCCCCTCCTGTCTAGCAAGTCAATTTTATGGAGGGTGATGACCCGCGGTCTAGGCGATCATGTACATCAGCAGCCTACGCATTATGTTTTTATCCTTAAATGTTATCTTTTGAGTATTTTTTAAAACCGTTGTATCCTCTCAGTCAAATATTCACTACAAATTGTAAAATTATTAGAAATAAAGCCAATTTAGGGGAGCTGGTAACATTAGTTGTGCACTAGAACTGTTTGAAAAATGGGTTTTATTAATAAATATTAAATTTACACCACAATCCATTGAAATCAATAGTAAATAACTCGACAAATGATTCCACTCGAAGCTAATGTATAAATTACCGACTGCCAAACAGAAAGAAAATGCACTCCAATAGCTCATCGCGAACAGAAGAATGAAATCCAGCAGGAATCCGACTATGCTAGTTGCAACTAGGATTCTGTTCAGAGCTGAACGATAAATGTAAAAGCTGTTTATCGGATATTTCTCTATTCTAATACTTCCTCGAATGTCACTTGAATGTGGGCGTTGTTTAAATTTTCTGCACCTTATCTTTCTTGATCTGAGCAAAATTCGGGTAACCTCGCCGAATGTGGTTAAACGCTCCAACGCGTGCGATTTCCTTCGTTCATTTTTCCCGGCGGTGCTAAAAACCGATTTTCTTCCGACTCAGGCTGCTCCGCATAAGAAGTGCGAAATTTTCCGAGAAGCTAACACAGGTGAGCGGCGGGTTACACAAATGCCCTGTTATCTTTAGACTACAGCGCGTCGCGGCCGCTCCAACGTTGCATTCTGAAGATCATTACCTGTTCAGAGTTGATGGTAACACGCTGCAATGCCCGGAAAAAAGTTACAACAGATGATCAGGGGTTCCTAAAGTTTATGAGAGGCCAATATTCTGGTTCCTTTATCATCACATCTTCGAAACAGGAGGTTAGAAGAAATGCATTTCTTGTCATAATATATCGCAGCCACGTACCTTTCCCCCAATCGTTGGAATCATTTTTGTTCCTTAGGAAACCGTCGTTGTGACAAAGAAATTGTAATTAACTTACGCACAAAATGTCCAGCGAATTAATAAATCGGTAGTTTCCAAAATAAAATAAGTGGGTGAATGCCTGACATCATCAATTTTTCTCATCTTCGCATCCTCCGTGGTCCAGTTTTCTACCAAGAAGTCACTCTCCTACATTCATTCTGTGGTTTCCTGGAATATTTCCACTTTGAAGGAAAACACACTCAATAGCAAGGCCCAAACAACGCATTATCCTTGCGTTGAAATTTTCCTTCTTGGCACCAAGAAAGCTATGGAAGCATGTCAGTTTGCACCGTGAAGAATTACCTTAACTAAACCAATGATGGAGTCTGATGCCAATGAATCATGAGCGGGCAATAGCAAGCCCAACGCATTTACTTGCGTTAATACCTTATGCCCCCAAAAGCTATGTAGCATGTCTGTTTGCACCGTGAAAAAGTACCATAAGATAACTCATATGCGTCTGAATCCATAATCAGAGCAAACATTCGCATTCAACACACTTATTTACGTTCGCTTAATCATTTCCGGACTGCCATAGGCAACTGAAAATAAGCAATGTTCAGGTCACTGTTCATCGTCTTGCAGCAATGTTGACCCGATGCCCTGACTACCTGACGCATCCAACTCTCAGTATGAAAGTTTCTTAAAGTCTGTAACCTTAGGATGGGGTATGCCCGACAACTGACCCTTTCAAAGTGTACTATACGCGCGTGTTTCGCACTTTTGATCCCATATGACCTTATCAGACAACCTTTCTTGTAGTCAGGACCTCAGATGCTGTCAGTCCGTTGAAGTCGGCATGTACTTCTCAATAGTAATGCACATCTAGCGAATCATGAAGAACGTACGTCTTACTTCTCTTCGGAGGTCTTTTTGCTGTCCCCCCCAAAATTTCTCCACGTTCTTCTTAATAAGCCAACTGCATATCCGTTTTAAATAGTAAGCCCCCATAAGTCTAACTGTTTCCAATTCTCCCGATGAGAACATTTGCTAGGTTCTGGCTGTAGACCCGTTTTCCTGTATCCTCCATGATTGTTGAGCATAGCAAACCGTAGCAATATGTTAATTGAAAATTGAATGTAAATTTCATATTTTCCCGATGCAATTAATATGTCAGTTCCATGAAATTATGGATAATGGGGACTTTGCAAAGGCCTAAGAAGGCTTCCTCATCATCCGGTGAAACACCTCCTGGTGCGTTATGCAAACCGCGAACGGCATCACATTAAACGTGTAATGGTCCTGGACGATTGAGTGCTGGAAAGCTGGCACAAAAGGTTCGGATTTAATTTCCTCCTTGACTGGGTATTTGGATAATAACCTTTACTGAGGTCAATCTTGGAGAAGATCTTTGCTTTGCTGAGCTTGGTGAACAACTCAGAAAAACAGTTTTGAGAGAGGTTTCGGGCTGAATTCCGTTACGTGCGTTTTAGCAAACCTGTAATCAATGCACAGTCGAACTTCCTTATTGGGCTTCTGCAACAGCACTAGACTCGAGCTGTAAGGAGATGTAGACTCACTGATAATTCCTGCCTGACGCAGCTTGTCTTTTTCTCCGCGAAGTGCATCAGCTTTAGCGTACGGGATGGGGTAAACTCTGGTTTTAACAGGGTTCTCGTTTGTTAATTTCATATCAAATTCAATGAGATTTTTATTTGTCTTTCGACCAGTATATCCGTTAGGACTGCACTGTACCACTGTTTTAGTAGAGCCCCTGGTTTCTGTTTGTTGTCTTCATGAGAGATTGTCAGGCCGAACTTGACATCTTTAAAGGATTCTTGTGGGTGCAGTGGATACTCCATGCAAGGCCATCACATCATCTTTCGTCGTCTTCCGTTGCTATGGCGACAGCCAGGAGGGATCTCGGAGGATGGCACCGGTCTTTCCAAATATTTCTTTAGCAGATTTATGAAGAAGACCTTCTCCTTTCCTTTGATGGATGGATCTTGTAATTGGTACGTGAGATCTTTTTTAAGAACGGTAAACGGCGCCTATGCCATCCGATGCGGAAAGTTTATTGCTTCCGTTGTGGAAAGTAGCAACAAAACTTTCTCCCCTGGTTGGAGCTCTCTCTCTTTTTGCAGCTTTGGTTTGTATCTGTTTTTAGCGTGTTTAGAGCGCGGGCTTTCTTAAGGTTGGTTGTAGCTAGATCCCATCCTAGCTTTAGCCTTTCCTTGAGCTCAGATACATACTTGCATGCAGAGACGACTGTCTCGTCAGCCTTTTGGTCTGTCAGGGACCGAAGTAAGGCTTCTAATGGCCCCTTTATAGGTCTGGCCCAGAAATAAAAGTGTAGCAGGCGGGAATCCCGTAGACGCTTGGGGAACCTCTCGGTAGGCGAATAAGGCAGCCGATATATATAGGTCCCAGTCTTCCGGTTTCTCCTGACCCAGCTTACGTAACATGGTGGTGAGGCTGCCATTAAAACGTTCCACGAGCCCATTTCCGGCCGGATGGTAGGGACTTGTGTGGATATGTTTGGCCCTCAATATCTTAAAGATCTCCTCCATTAACAGGCTACGGAATTGGGATCCATTGTCCGTCAAAACTTGTTGAGGGAATCCCAACCGTGTAAAAATTTGCACAAGGGCTTCTGCAACATGCTTGGAATCTATGCATGTTAGCGGTACAGCTTCGGCCCACATAGTGCAAGTGTCAACTAAGGTCAGGATGAACCTGTTCCTTCTTTTGGTCTTTTCCAGAGGACCAATAATGTCGACAGCAACCCGTTCAAATGGAGTCCCTACTATTGGCATTTGCCCCATAGGTACTGGGGGTGTCAGTGCTTGGGTGCTACCCGTTGGCACTGGGCGCAGGATTTCACATACCTGACAATGTCAGAGTTCATTCCTGGCCACCAATAGTGGGTTTTTATTCGCTGAATAGTGGCGTTTTGTCCCATATGTCCGCTAAAGGGAAGAGAGTGCCCCATCTCTAAGATCTGGCTTCGGTACTGCGTCGGAACTAGGAGCTGGTTATTCCCCGTGTCCGGGTTTCCCGTTCTACGATACAATACGCCATCCTTAGAAAAGATGTCTCCGTTGTGTCTGGGGTCCTTAGCCATGGGCAGTTTTTTTAAAGCAGAGCTCCAGAGTAGGGGTCCTTTTGTTGCGCCTCCTTCAGCATTTCGTTCGGCAACAAAATTTGGCGCAGGCTCCCTCTCCTTCTTGGCTTGCCCTCTTGTGGTTACCGCTGCCACAATCGGCTCCTTTGGTCTCCCAATAAACACATATCTACATCCCAGGATAACTGGGTAGATAGGATCATCCATAATGGCCGCTTTTATAACTCCTCTGACAAAATCAGAGTGTATTTCTACCAGTGCGATAGGCAGCGTCCTGGGCGCATCACTCTTAAACACTCCACTAAGTTTGACGGTTTCCTCTGTCTCCTGACCTGGTTTGACTAGGTGTCTAGCAACAATACAACTAAAACTTAATCCAGTGTCAAAGAGACAAGTGGTTGAGGTACCATTCAAAATTACAGTTCCTCGAGTTGAGGGTCGGTCCCCCTCAGGTTGAGAATCACTGACATTGACTCTACCTTTCGAGGCTGTATGCAAACATCCAACGCGGTTTGGACCGGTTTGTTTGCCCTGATCAGACGTTCCTGGTGTAGGGGTCTTTCCTTTTCCTTGACCTTGGTGGCCGCGCTGCCACGTAGGCTTGGTGGGTTGATCAGAATTGTTGTTGGGGGGGTATCGGGTTTTGTAGAATTTCGATTTTCCTGGGGAGGTCTCTGGGTATTATTTTCTCGTTGGTTATAATTCTGAGAGGAATTAGAGGAATAGGATGACTGCTCTAGATTTTGTTTACGAGATGGCTCATCTGTGGGTTTACGTTTAGTGCTGGGAAGTTCGGCCATTGCATTGGTATAGCGTTCGGCCTTATTGAGTATGTCCTCAAGCCTGACTGCGCCCTGTTCAGCCAAAAATCTACGGGTTTCGTTTGACATAGTTGCCTTTATCTGTTCCACAAGAACAAGTTCAAGTAGTCCCTCATATGTAAGAGGTAGGTCAGATAATTCAATGCACTTTGTCAGATAACCCGTGAGACGTGAAGAGAACTGGGGAAATGTTTCCGTGCTCTCTTTTCGGCTGTTTCTGAACAACTGCAGAAACTTTCGGGCAGTCATCTCAAACTGCTGTAGTAAGGCCTTCTTCAACATGTCGTAATCTTTTGATTCGGTCCCAGCTTTGTGTACACGTCATAAGCATTGCCTTTCAGTGACGTTGAAAGTTTGAGCGCCCAGCGGGTACTCTCTAACCCATAAAGATTCGCGAGTCTCTCGAATTTTTCTAGGTAGCTGTCAATTTTTTCGTTAGGGCTAGGAAAAGACTCTAAAGCGAAAGACATCGCAGTTAATTGGGCAGACTGAGTGCTGGAGAGATCCATTGTTTGAGACTGGGGCGAAGACGGCTCTCCATTATTTGAAGTAGAGGCACTCCGACTCTCTAAAGCCTTGAGCGCTAATTCATGTTGTCTTTCCCTCTCTCTTTCTCTCTCTCTCTGCGGGCTTCCATTTCTGCCTCAATTTTCTTCTGTTCCAATTGACGATCGTCCGCTTCCTTCTTCCTAGCTTCTGTCCTCTCTTCTCTCTCTTTTTCTTCCTTCCTCTCAGCTTCTGCCCTTTGTTTCTCTTCCTTCCTCTCTGCTTCTGCTCTTTGTTGCTCCGCGTCATATATTTGCAGTTCCTGGGTGATAAACAGATTCGCGGCTTCTGTGTCTAATCCTGAGTCTTTCGCTTCCTGTCTCAAAATGGATCTTATCCTAATTCTCTCAGCCATTGTCAAAGAACTGGATGCTTCTAAGACTAGAGAATAGTAAGATGGAACAAGAAGGGGAAAAACTCAAAGCCGCTACGAGAAAAACAAAGTAAAAAAATTTACTGAATGACCTCGTGTGTTAACTTATCGCCGCTATTATTGTCACTTAAGACTCGTAACGCAAGCAACTATGCCAATTAAATGGTAAGTTACACTAGAAAAGAATCTACTCTTACTAACATAGAGAAAAATTTATATAAAACAATTAAAAAGAAAAAAAAAAATTCCCAAAAAAATGTTAATTCTCAAACAACAAACCCCGTCCCTGAAGAAAATTTTTGAGATGAGACGTACTTAACTTAATTTTAAAAAATCAGAACAATCCGTCTTTAGCTTAGCTCAACTCAAACGCTTCATAACCTTTAGTGATTGTAAAACAATCACGCAGTCCCAGCAATTATATAACCAAAAATTTTCAATTCCCTCTGCCAGAGAATACAAATGTGACAATCTTTTATTATCACTAACTGCCTGTTCCTGTGGAAAAACAAACCTGTCTTAATTATTGTGTGGTGGCCCAAAATACTGAACGCTTGGTCTAGGGGAAGTAATACTTTTAAAGATTATACCCTACTTCACAAAGACAATCAACCACACTCTATTTTAACTAAGTTCAGAATCTCGAACGAGCTAACCATATATTGTCGTAATTTTTATCTGAGAGGGTGCTGATGAATATTGGTCCCTTTAGAGTGTAAAGTGATATTGAAGGCTCTGTGAGAATAAGGATTTAGGTGAAGGAGGTAGTAGATTCACAAGCGCTGGGAAGGAGCAAGGACAGTCTCTTATTACGACAATATCTGTTTTCTCACAGACTACTCCTATCTCTCTTCTGCACAAACAATTGTGTCATTGTTTCCAGTCCGCTCTTCGCGCGCTCACCGATTTGGTGATTCTGTCGCTCACGTACATGAATACAAACTACACAGCTGGAAATGTTTGGAGTGTTAGGCCAACCGACAACCAACACAAATAAAAATATTCATACCTTTATTTATCATATAAGTGACTCACACATAATTGTAACACATTTACAGGCCAAAAATCAAAGGTTTTTACAGAATACAAATATAACTAGGGAAGAGGGGGTTTTTGAGGAGAAATAATCCGAATCCCAATATCCCAATCCACCGTTTCCCGTTTATATCTCTACTAACAGAACAAAACCCGGTCCCAAAGACAAGAAATGGGAGGGGGGGGGGTGGATCTGAACGATAGGCAATTTAACCCACTGGTAAAGTTATTACTCTGAGGCTAAGGGTTACAGAAATAAAGGGGGGGGGGTGTATGAGAAAGCTAGGTTCTCAATTTGTCTCCCTTTAAATCAACAAAATGTTTACGGGAGGGGGGGAATGAACCGACATTTACCCCAATCACACACTAGGAGAGAATCCCGTACAAGGAATATAAATGCCACCTTAGTATAAGGAGTCGAACTAATAAAAAGGGTAACAAAGAAATAGAGAAATCTCCTTCTCATTCAAAAAAAAACACACTAGGGCTGGCCATCCCCACAAACACACACGCAAGACTTTACCGTGAGAAAGTGTGAAGTACTGGCACTTCAATAAGGAAATAACTCCATAATAAACCGGCACTAAACATTGGCTTAGGTAATAAGGTATTTAGTTCTTCCGTTACAGGCCCCAGATTTGCGGTTGTATTAAGTTTAACAAAGAGGCCCGAAATTAGGACGCGTGGACGTTTGAAGTTTTAAACGGTAACATTGTTTTAGGGTTTTATTGATAAAGTTTCCTAAAGAAAGTTCACAGGAGCACTCTATGGCTAGGCTGTGAGGTATGGGGTGGTTCCTAAAAATTGGCACAGCTGGTGGAGATAACTTCCTTTTTTCCCGTAATTGTACACAAGTTAAGAAAAACACTGAGGTAAGTTCTTCTTCGGGGGGGGGGGGGGGGGGGGGTGGGGGGGGGGGGGGGGGGGGGGGGGGGGGGGGGGGGGGGGGCGGGGGGGGGGGGGGGGGGGGGGGGGGGGGGGGGGGGGGGGGGGGGGGGGGGGGGGGGGGGGTGGGGTAGACCCTGCTAACAGTCTAGGAATAATACGGTTGTTCTATTATACACGCACCAACCCCTCCTGGCGCCCACGGGGGGGGGGGGGGGGGGTGTGTCGATGCCAAGCGCACTAACATCCCACAACAACAACAACAACTCAATCTTAATTCAAAACCTGGGGGGGGGGGGGGGGGGACCTA